>CM042143.1:107702263-107704763 GCA_023376005.1 Doryteuthis pealeii | reverse complement strand
TGCGAGCGGACTAAATTCACAGCCACATACTAAGAGATGTGGAGATTCGAGCATGGACAAATCTAGACTGTTGAAGTCGTCTCAGCGGTTGTGAGCAATGCCTAGAAAGCCCACAGCGCATCACTTAAAGGATGATGTGGAGAGTAGATTGTAGGACAGCAGTGACTCACAGAAGCTCTTGTTAATGATTGTTCAACATTTTCGGTAGGGGCCAAGTAGAGCTCGCACAAACACACTTCTTCATGGTTCAGTTAATGTTTAACGACCCTGTAGTCTCTTATACCGTGAGATCGCGAAGTTGTTGGAATTCATTAGTATAGCGTGAAAACCTACGACGATCACACTATCACGCTACAGGCGTTCACTTTGACCGGTAGCTGTACACTATGATAGGAATCAGAGAGGACCAACCTCATAACCCTATGTTATTAATTATATAGTATCACTACTGTTCTTTAGGCATCCCATCGTGGAAATAAACGAAGGGCTTCATCTGGAAATCTAAATATCTAAATAAAATAAAACATTAAAAAAAACATGATATATAAATGCTATGGCCAAAATCTTCGTGGTATTAATTTATTTATTAAGCTGAGCTTATCTGTGGCACAAGGTTCGAGGTATGGGGCACCTAGTGAGAATTGAACTCAATAACACTGTTGCTAATCTACCTCCCTATTACACTACGTGAAGTGCCCCAGCATTAATAAAATTGAAAAATAATAATGTGAAAAAATATTGTAAAATAATTTTGTTAAAGATTTGTATTGAAAATTATTTGATAGAAATAACACCCCGATTTAAAAAAGAATATAAAAATTAACTGATCCCTGGATTTAATAAAAAATATTTTTATTTAAAAATATAAAATGGAATAACATAGGGGACACATATACACACATACACTTACAGATAGATAGATAGATAGATAGATTGATTGATTGATTGATTGATAGATAGATAGATGAATAGATATATAGGTGGATGGATAGATAGATAGATAGATAGATATCTACCCACTGGGATATATATGTACAGACATAGATAGATATATAGATACATACATACATACATACATACATACATACGCACTTGGCTAGATAGATAGATAGATAATAGATAGATAGATATGTACCCACTGGGATATATATGTACAGACATGGATTGATAGATAGATAGTACACATACATACATACATACATACATACCCACTTGGCTAGATAGATAGATAGATAGATAGATAGATATGGAAGTTAGAGATATTGATTTCATAACTATCTCTGTTGCTACTAATATAAATACCTTAAAATTGAAATAATTTAATCAGATTTATTATCGAGTAACTCATTAAAATTTGATTTAATATCAATTTTAAACGAACGGAATGATTTAATCATTACAGTTTTGCGATTAAATTTACGATATTCCAACGTATTAATGAACCATTTGGAAATTTATGCTGAAATTGAAAAATGAATAAAACGTTTTTGGCATATTCAGTGTGGATGTATACGTTTGTCACATACATATACAAACGTACTCGCAAACACATACGTTCTCCTTTTTTTTCATTTGTCTTTCACTATCAAATGAAAATATATATGAATTAGATTTATGTGTAATTAGAGTGGATATGTGTGCACCTGCACTTTTTATTTACCTACTCAGCAGCTTTTATTTTTAGGATTAATAACGATATAATAAGCGATAATTTTAAAAAAGAAAATTAAGTAATATCAATTATCATGAACAGGTCTGGTGAGTACTTGTTTTGTCTTTTATTTCTTTAATTAACATGATATTGATACACAAAATATTTTTGAGCATTTATATCCTTAATTGTCTGTCTGTACGAACGTATACTCTCTCTCTCTCTCTCTCTCTCTCTCTCTCTCTCTCTCTCTCTCTCTCTCTCTCTCTCTCTCTCTCTCTCTCTATCTATCTATCTCTTTCTTCTCTTTCTTTCTTTCTTCTCTCCCCTCTCTCTCTCTCTATTTCTCTATCTATCTCTCTTCTTTCCCCCCCCCTCTCTCTCTCAAATGGATATATGTACATGAATTACATTTATGTGTATTTGAGGGTATATGTGTGTACAGATATCTTCTCTTATCTATCTATTTAGCTAGCTAGCTCACACCCACATACGCATATATCACGCATATATATGTTTTTAACATTTGTTGTGTGTTGTGTGTGTGTGTGTGTGTGTGTGTGTGTGTGTGTGTGTGTTCACATATGAATATTCAATAATCTACGCCATTTACATTTCGTGATGTATTCATTTAACAAACAGATAAACGAAGGGCCTACATACATATAGACATATACGCACACATACACACGCATATACACACGCACATACACACACACATATATATATATGTGTGTGTGTGTGTGTGTGTGTGAGTGTATGTATGTGTGACTGTGTGCGAGAGAGGGAGCGAGAGGATCAAAATAGATAAGACGAATATTTCTTTGTAATTATTTACTTTTAAAAATT
>CM042143.1:107677263-107697263 GCA_023376005.1 Doryteuthis pealeii | reverse complement strand
CATTACTTCTAATAGTAGTAGTAGTAGTAATAATTATAGTAGTAGCTGGCTACTTTCTACTAATACAACTACTAACAAAAGAGAGCAGTGCTTCTGTAACTAAAAATGATAGATCTTTATACCGCAAGTATTGAAACTCTTGTAAAAATCCTAGTAATATGGATATATTGAAATCCCATGGTTCAATTTTACCATTAAAATCTATTGCATGAATTAATATATAAATGTTGGGTTACAAGAAAATATAGATATTAATTTCTATGATAAAATAAAGTTTAGTCATGTAGGAATACATAATCTTAATGGGAAAAGTATTACAATATCTGTCCCATTTATGTATTTACGCAACCGCTCCACACGAATAGGATGTAGCAAAATGAAATATTTTAAGCGGAGTTTGACGGATTGGAAGTAAAGTATTCCTTCTCCAAGACCGGTTGCCATACCAAGGTTAAAGTGTTCAGTCTGCCATAATTGAAAGGTGAATAATTTCATTCATGGGTAATTCCATCTCAAATCATCCAGGCCATGTCACTCACCCGCTTCAATTTTTCTGTTGTAGCTTCGCTTCTGGGCAAAAACCAAACTATCTTTTTGGTACAAATAATGTTCAATAGATATGAAATAATAATAGAAAAATGTTTGTCTTAGATTCAGTGCCACATTGGATATTGATCTTGCTATTAAAAAAAAATAGAAATCATCAATAACTTAAATTTGGTTGACTTTCAGACGTTTACAATTGCATTTTTCGAATTTCCTGGGTCAAAATGCTTTTATAAACCAATTTTAAGGGAAGGTCTACAGTTCATTTTATAGACAAAAATAGGTTACAAAAGTCGCCATTTTCCCCAAACCCAACAAATTTGGAGAGCTAAAAATCGATATAACTCCGCCAATTTTTGGAATTAGAAGCCCAAATTTTGGGGAATGTCTAACTTTAACACAGTCAACACTTGTTCAATATTTCAGAAAAATTGAAGGGGCTGGGTGACAATTTTACTTTTTTCTGGATGATTTGACATGGAATTGCCCTCATACCTTTCCCGACGCTATTAGCGCACTGTGAAATGCATACAGATTTGAACTTGGTTCACTGTGTCCATTTCATACGACTATAATGATTACACAACAAACATCGCATCCGGTTTAGCTCAGTTGGTAAAGTACTTGCCTAGAAATCGCAAGGAACCTGGTCAATGCCGGTCCTCGCCAACTCAGCGAATGAGTAGTAGTGAAATTTTGGGAAAATGCCAGGACTCCGCTTGGGAATAGAGAAAACTAAAGCATTACTGTTAAGGTCGTGCCCAGAATAGTTGACTCACGTAGAATTATAGAATTGAGACTGGATTAGATGTTACGATTTTTGTGGCCATTTTTAGGCTTCAAGTGAGACCCCTTGTGTTAAGCAGAGGGTAATCTTTAGTGGAGGATCCTTTGGTCGCTCCTTGGTGTCTCTTAGTATTGGGTAAAATCCTTTGGTTCTTCCTTGGTGTCCCTTAGTGTTGGGTAAAATCATTTGGTTGAGCAAAGTCTTTGGTTGCAGATCTGTTCGTCAATGTTGAATATGTGAAAATTAACGAATTTCAAGATCGGCGATTAAATAGTTAACTAACCACGTATTTGATCTGTTGATTGGCTGGCTTTAATCCACGCGAACACGCAGAGTCTATAAGTGGTGAACTTCAGCACTCCTTATATAACAAAATATTACTACAGGGCAATTCCATGTCAAATCATTCAGAAAAAAGTAAAATTGTCACCCATCCCCTTCAATTATTTTCAAATTTTTCCCAGATGTGGGCTATGTTAACACTAGACGGTCCCCAAAATTTGAGCTTCTAATTAAAAAAAATGCAGAGTTATGTGGATTTTTAGCTCTCCAAATTTGGTGGGATTGGCGAAAAGTGGCGACTTTTTGTAATCTATTTTTGTCTATAAATTGAGTTCTAGAGATTCTCTACTACTAAAAATTGGTTTATAAAACTATATTTGCCCATGAAATCCAGAAATGCCATCAAAAAAGTTTGAAGTCAACCAATTTTAAGTTATTGATGATTTCTGATTTTTTCATAGCACGATCAATATCCCAATGTGGCACTGAATTTAAATATTTTTCTATTATTATTTCACATATATTGAACAGTATTTGTACCAAAAAGATAGTTACAACGTCAGTTAAAGTTTTGCAAATAAGAAATCATTAATAATTTTAAACTAGTTAACTTTTAGAATTTTTTGATAGCATTTGTGGAGTCCATAGGCAAAAATAATTTTATGAACTAATTTTTAAGAGTAGGGAAGCTCTAGAACTCACTTTACAGACAAAAATAGATTACAAAAAGTTGGCATTTTTTTGCGACCGACCACCCAAATTTGGAATGTTAAAAATCGACATAACTCCGCCAATTCCTGGAATTGGAGCTCAAATTTTGGGAATGTCTAACTTAACATAGTCCACATTTGTACCAAATTTCAGAAAAATTAAGGGGTGGGTGACATGGCCTGGATGATTCTAAAGGATATATAAAAGAATTGAAAGTTTCAAAAGAACACGCAATGAAGTGGCGTGTATCGTTCATCTTAAAATGTTCACATCTCTTAAAGGTTACCTTCCTAGGAAGTAGAATTGGTGCCCCGAGTTCAAATCCTTGACGGGGGTGTTTGTGTTTTACTTTATGCCAATGCCCTCTGGGAAAAGCGTGAATCCATCTTTTCACATCCCCCAGCTATAGGTAAACAGTAGAACAGTTTGGCTTCTTTAGCCTCAGTGAGGCAACACATTCCAGAAGAAAAACTGAATTAAAACCTGTTGTACATCACTTAAAAATTGGCCTTGTACCATGTTCTACTCCTGGCAATGGAGTTGAGTAAATTCATACAAAATTCTGTTCGACGTTCACTGAAATAGGTCCGAAGTTTCTAAGGATTAGGATAAGTACGATTATTCACCAGCATGTTTCACATTTCTTTTGGTTTTCGGGCAAGGTCTCGACATTTCACCATTGATTTCACTCTCTTTCAGTTTATATCTGTGACTCACAGATCTAATTATTTTATTAGTTTACGACTACAGAAACTGACATTCCAACTTGAATATGATAGTCCATCCGAATCGCAAAGTTCCAAAGTATTTTACCCATTTTTATTTTTAAGTTTACTCACTCGAACTCAAATTGTTTGCCCAGTTTCCACTGAATCAGCTTATCCACCCATTCATGTTTGTTTTATATTCCATTTGAGACAGGCTGTAATACAAACAATGTATGTATTTACCCTACACTTTCGCCACAGTCAATTCTTAAGTGAAGTAAAGCTGTTTTGAAATTAGTTTTCTTTCTCCTAGACGGGCTTCAAAACCAAGTCTAAAGAAACTAAAACAGGACAAACGGACGAATTCATGCCTTTCCCAACGGCCTAATGCAGGATTTGAACTCGAGTCACCGATTCTATTTACTATTTATTGCTATTAACTAATTACTATTTCTATTTATGATAATTGTTATAACAAGCTCGCCACCTCACAATGTAATTTATTGGTATCATTTGCTCTATTGTTTTTACTTGTTGCATTATACCACCAAAAGATATATGATGGATTTTGGGAAACTTTTGGTTGTATTGGAAGGATGGAAAAATATAAGATAAGGAATTTCCATGCTTCCAATACAACCATATATATATATTATATATATATATAATATATATATATATATGTGTGTGTGTGTGTGTGTGTGTGTGTGTGTGTGTGTGTGTGTGTGTGTGGTGATGTATGTTCTTCGCGTGAGAAGGATGAAATATTTCTCTCCTACTTCTACTTGTTTGAGTCATTATTTTTGTTCACTTTTCCTTTTACCTTACCTCATACTGTCGGATTTTACTCCAACCCTCCTATCTTTATATATATATATATATATATATATATATATATAAAGTGTGTAAAAAATATCGAGATTTCTGGTACTTTTTAACACATCTTGTATTTTGAAAAATTAACGTTCCATTCATTGTTCATTTCTATCTTGGTAAATACAGCTTTAAAATCTGTACTTTGTGACACACCTTGTATTATAAAAAAATTAATGTTACATTTATTGTTCATTCCTATCTTGGTATATACAGCTTCAATCTCGATACTTTTTGACACACCTTGTCTGTTGCTTTGCATAAAATATGTTTCGCTACGCTTTTGTTTATATCTAAGATTGCAGACTAACTATAACTTTCATATTTTGCATAAAAAACAAGTTTATGTCCCAATAAATTGGTATAATTTATTCGGGATTTATGTTGATTTACTTGTTTTAATGGTTTGTTTTGTTTTTGTTTTGTTTTGTTTTGTATTGGTTTGGCGGCGGGGGGGGGGGGAAGATTTAAACGCAATAAATAATTGAAACTTGAAAAGTATTTAAAATGATTATCTAAATAACTTCTTTGAAGTTTTAATCTTTAGTTTAATTTCTTCAAAATAACATAAATTTAGTCTTAAAAATGGAAATTATTCCTACGTAGTGAAAACATGATTAGACAGTTTTTAATCTCTATTCATCATCCAAAAGTAAATTCTACTGACACAAAAAAAAAGTTAAATTCAATAATTATTAATCGTTTAAAAACATCAAATTCCAATTATTATTTCTAGTAAACATTATGTAATCAAAACGGATATTATTAGGTATTATTCATTACTGAACTCTACAGTATTGACACTCTGTGACCAAAAATAAAATTGCATAAATCTACGAGTTAGCAAGCTATTCTCGCAGATCCATTACTACTGAATTAGCGAGTTGGATCTTTGCTGGATGCTCTATAATTGCGACCTTGTGTCATATCCTACCCCTGGCGGACGGGTTGGGTAAATACCTACATTTATATGACTGGTTTATTTATTTTTGGACGGCTGCATATTCATCTTGACCCGTGTTATAGTTTCAGTTGTATATTCCCAACGAAAACTTGGGCATCACTTTAGTAGTATCATCATCATCATCATCATCATCATCACGCTGACAGCACGGATTCCCATCCCTCTCTCTCTCTCTCTCTCTCTCTCTCTCTCTCTCTCTCTCTCTCTCTCTCTTCTCTCTCTCTCTCTCTCTCTTCGCTCTTTGCAAGTCTTCCTCATGTCACCAAGTATCCGCACATAGCTGATCAATGCCAGTCCTTGCTGGTCGGCCCACTCTGATGTGTTCATCTGCAGGTGTCCACAGGAGAATGCCACTTATGAGCTCGTCCTTACTTCTTCAGCACTATCCAGTCTGCCTTGTTCGTTTTACTTGGATGGTTTGTGCTATATGAGCTATGTGTTTTTTTTTGGGGGGGATGCTGCTTCTAGAATTTGTTCAGAACACGCAGCATCCTTATGCTGTTCCTTTCTAGCTTTCTTCCAATCAATTTTCTTAAAGTTCAAGTGATACAGCCATACAGTAGTACAAACATAGTTATAGCTTGGGAGAGTTCTCGCTTTATCTTAACAGAGAGATCAGATTTCCATATGATTGATAAATTTTCTTTAGCAGTCCATTACTTTTCTATGCGTATATTGACATCGCTTTCTGTGGATGAGATATTACTACCTTGGTATGGGAACTGATCTACTAATTTCAGAGTCTTGCCACCCACTATGGAGATGTCTTCGCCTCGTTTAAAATACATAAACGTTTCATCTGAGTTCACATAGAGGCCAATATGTAGGTATTTCCCACCCAAATCGTTCGATAATGGTATTATATTACACAAGGTCCCAATATAAGGGATCCAGCAAGGATCAAACTCACTATTCAGTAGTAATGGACCTGCGAGACTAGCTTGCTTATCGTTACAATATGAGGGGGATGCCATTTCTTACCCAACTCGTTCGCCACGGATAGGATGCGAAACAAGGTCGGATGTGTGGTACATACAGCGGGGATTGAACTCGCTATTCAGTAATAATAGATATGTGAGATGGGACGCATAAGAGCCAATATGTATATCCTACTCATCGCACAGTCATCGAGCAGTAGCAATTTTCCCAACCCGTTCATATTGGGTAGGATGTAACACAAGATAGTATAGGATTATACTCGCAATTCAGTAGTAATGGATCTGCGAGACTAGGTTGGATATCGTTGCAATATGATGGGACGCACTTTTTAACCAACCCGTTCGCCATGGATAAGATGCAAAACAAGGTTGGATGTATAGGGCATACAGCGAGGATTGAACTCGCTATTCAATAGTAATATATATATATTTACCAACCCCTCCGCACGAGCAGGGTGTGACACAAGGTCAATTTCTTAAGCGGAGTTCCATGTGAAAACTGAACTTCTACTCGTTTGAAAGATTAGATCACTTACTTTATCCCGTTACCTCTTTGCCGTTATGCATATATGTACCCCCTCCCCGCACGAGCAGGATACGACACAAGGTCAGTTCCGTAAGCGAAGTTTAACAGGTTTGAATTCAGAGTTTGCCTAACCAAGGTTAAAGTGCCCAGTCTGTTCTACGATTTACCCATAACTGAAGGGAGAGTAGGATTCATACCTTTCCCAAGGGTATTAGCCCTAAGTGAAATGCAAATAGCACGTCCTGGATTTGAACTCGGGACGACGATTCCATTTCCCATGACTTTAACCATTACACTACGCGCTTCCATTAGTAGTAATTGATCTATGAGACTAGCTTACTAACCATTACTCCACGATGGGACGTCAAGTTGTGTATACATAAAGAATATTATTAATCATTGTTAGATTTTAGGGCCGGGTTAGCTCAGTCGGTAGAGCGTGCGGCTAGAAACTCAAGGTTCCTAGTTCAATACCGGCCCTCGCCAACTCACGTATGAGTAGCACAGGGATCTATGCGGTAAAGTAAGGAGCTGATGGTAAAGTAAGGAGCAGACGCTAAAACAATCTCCTAGGTCTAGCGCTAGCGAAAAGGGGGTAGATTCCCTCGCTGATTGGCTGATACAGACTTTAGGCCACCCCGACGACTTTATTGTTAGAATATCGTTTTCACACAGAATTCTATACATTTAATTAGCTTTTCTTTTGTTATACTCTGTTTTATTATCAGTAGCATAACTTTCTTTTTATCTTCCAACTGAGATCAAATGTTCTATGTGATGTTGCCGCCACACCAAAAGAAGTTTTGGATTAACACGTGACCAAAATTGCTGACAAGCGAAAAGTAAGACGATGCCCTTTCATTTCTATCTTCTTCCAACCACGAAAGTCAATTACAATAATGCCCCCATTTAACGCAGCCCCGTTTAACGTTGATTCGTTATAGCGCTCTTTTTTTCAAATATTTTCCTCAAAGACAGCCTTCAAAATAAATGTGTACTGTAACTTGGGTTTGGATGCAACGTGTATGAGAATAGGCACATACACATTAAGCAGTAATTTATCATGAAGCAATATACACCAACATTTCACCAGCTAGCAAGTACATGAGATATACATCATTATTTCATTCTGTTTGTATCATATAGCGATATACATTGACACCTAGTGATATTTCACCGTCTTCGGAAAGCAGCTTGCAGATGAGATATCAGTACTAATTCATTGAAAGCGTAACGGCTAACCTGCAGGACTGCAATATTGTAGTAAGCTAATTTGATATTGAAATCACATTCAGTATCTTATTGCGTCACTGGAGAGCATCCCTTCATCAACATTTCTCCCTGGTCCACTCTGACCTGGAGTGGTAGTACCTGTTAGGGTCCCATCTATGGGTTAAATAGAAAAACATGAGTTCATAAACAAAATTGAGTATCCATTAAGAATGAATTTATTTCAAAACTTTATCGGCATTAAATGACCCACTGAGTTTGATATGCCATAAAACAAAAAAAACAAAAATTGCGGCACTGGAGCAGCGGATTCTGCTGCTGATATGGCACCTTTGTGCTCACTGTAAGGAGTCTGTACAATTACCTTCTCTTTAGGCTCGACAATGCTGACATGATCAGAGAATGGACGCTTGGGTCCAATTTTACCACTGAGATCAAATGACAACATAATTTTTACTTTGATGCCTACTTCACCTTGTCGGAGCAACACATGTCTGACAGCTGTGTCTATATAATCATTGATCCGAGTTCAATTCCTGGACGAAGCTGTTTGAATTTCAGCGCTAATATCCTTGGGAAAGTATGAATCCAATTCTCCTTACAGCTATGGGTAAATAGCAGTGCATTCTGGGATCTTTAACTTTGGCTAGGTAACCAATCTAGGAGAAGGAAAACTCTGCATTCAAACCTGTTAACTCCGCTTAAGAAATTGATCTTGTGTCACATCCTGCTCGTGCGGAGGAATTGGTATATATATATATATATATATATATATAATCCTTGATAGGATCACCACTATGGATCCACAAACCATCCAACAATTTCATGGATTTGGCTCTCTGACGTCTAGGTTTACCAGAGACAACAATTTCACATCTCTTGGCATTGGATTCCATGATGAATCGAAGCACACCATAACAAGCTCTTCTTACTGGCAACTGACCAATTGATTTGCACCTCAGAGATTCACACTGAGCAATATCACACAAACCAAGGGTAGCTACCTTCTCAGCATAAAGTTCAACTGATCCCTCTGGAAAATAGCATATTTTCTGTACAACAGAAGTCAATTCTCTGATACGACGGCCCTTTACTTTAAGAACATTTTGGCTTCTGGTGGCCAAAATAATGATCTCAGTTCTGGTGGTAGTAACACGTACTTCAACACCACTGTAAGCGTCTTCAAACATCTCCTTCATAAGAAGGTTGTTGAGTTCTGCACGGAAGAGTCCATCAGCAACAAACTTTCGCTTTCTTTGAAATTGTCGTGGCTGCCATCTTCAAATGATTAGAGTGAAAATTCGAACTCCATTTGTGCTATTATGTTCACTTTTGGACTAATACTCTTGGGAAAGGTATGAACCACTTCATCTTGCAGCTATGACTTAAACATTACCACTTCTGTTCTTCTGCCAGGATGAAATTGGTATTGAATAACAACTTGAATGTTGATTTGCCATTTAACAAAGAAACCAAACGAAACCTTAAACCAACATGAATCGGATTTACTTTTACGAGAAATATTGTTGATTGTAAAGTTTCATAAGTATTATTTTGTTCAATGTATGTTTTCCATTATATATATATATATATATATATATATATATATATATATATATATTATAATGTGTACAGAAATGACCTACTCGAGTTTCACCATAAGGATCTTCAGGGTTAAATCCACTGAATTTATCAAGATATTGCCTAATTACAGCTAACTGCAGGTACTTATAACTACATCATGAACTCCTGCAGTTAACTGTAATTAATCTATATCTTGATTAATTCAGTGGATTTAACCCTGAGGGTCCTTATGGTGAAACTCGATTAGGTTATTTCTGTACACACTAAATTAATAATTCCGCTCTACTTACGTATTGACCACTTTATATTTGTTATAACGCTGACTCATATATATATATATATATATATATATAAAGTAAAAAGGTAAAGTCGATGGGGCGGACCTAATGTCGGTATCAGCCAGATACTAGCGCTAGAACAAGGAGATCTGAAGCACTACACCTACCATTAGATCCCCACTTTACTGCACAAATCACTGTGCTACTCACTCTGAGTTGGCGAGGGCCGGTACCGAACCAGGAACGTTGTGGTTCCGGGTCGGACGCTCTACCGACTGAGCTAAACCGGCCCTATATACATATATATGTACATGTATATTAAAATTATATCAACCTGTGATAGCAACCTCCTTATTCCCCAGCTATGGGCGAAATCATACATTTATTGTTCTTCTACAAGAATGGTTTTGACATTAAGTAACCTACGAAGGTTGATATGCCATTAAACAAAGAGCCCAAACCAAAATGTATCTCGAGGAAATGCTAAAATGACATCGTATACGCAATAATTTATCATCTAGCGATATCCATCAACACCAAGTGATATTTCACCAGCTTCAGAAAATAGCTTCCAAATGAGATATCAGGATTAATTTATTGTATGTTGTTGAACCACTCAAAAATGCCATCTCATACACAGTGGTTTATTATATAGGGCTATACATCGACACCAAGTGATATCTCACTAGCTACGGAAAGTATGAATCAAATACAAGGCAAATACACAGTCCATGCAAGATACAATTATTTTAGTAACAGAGTGGTGAATACATGGAATAAACTACCATCATCAATCGTGAATGCCCCATCTCTAAACTCCATTAAGGCAATGTTAGATAATCTGTGGAAAGATTATAAATATTCTGTAGAATTAAGATTAATGTTTATAAGGAACAGCTGACAGGTCTCAGACCTAATATACTAGCTGAAAAGATATTATTATTATTATTATTATTATTATTATTATTATTATTTACTCCTTTTGAGTTTTCACATCAGTGTTAGCTGATGGTCTTTCACTGGAGTCTGAGTGACAGCAAGTCTCCTCAGGTCTCCAGGACTCTTCTGAGTATTCTGGCAGATTGCAGCAGTGCAGTGTTCTGAATGGTTTCAATCCTTCCTCTGATATCCATACTTTCCAAGCCCTTTTCTAATCCTTTTGGGACTGTTCCAAGTGCACCAACTACAATTGGTATAACGTTCACTTTCATATTCCATAACGTTTTCAGTTCTCTGGCAAGGTCCAGATATTTGTCTATTTTTTCATTTTCCTTTAACTTCACCCTGTGATCTGCTGGCACTGCAAAATCCACCAGTTGACAAGTTCTTTTTTTTTTTTGTTTATCAATACTAGGTCTGGCCTTCTTGCTGGGATAAGGTGATCCGTTTTTATCTCAAAGTCCCAGAGAATTTTGTGCGTTTTGTTCTCAAGAACAGATTCTGGTTTATGCATATACCATTTTGTTGTGTGGTCAAAATTTAATTTTTTGCATAATTCCCAGTGGATCACCTTCCCAACCCAGTCGTGTCTAGCTTTGTATTCTCGTTGTGCTAGTTTGCTACATTCGCAGAGTATATTATTATATTATTATTATTATTATTATTATTATTATTATTATTATTGACACCCAACAATGACATCACAGATCTTAAAATGATAACTGTACGCTAAAATGTAGGAAACTACAATTCACAATCCTGTATACTATATATATATATATATATATATATATATATATATATATATATATATGTGTGTGTGTGTGTGTGTATATACCAACCGCTCCGCACGAGGAGGATGCGACACAAGCTCAATTTATTAAGCGGAGTTTAACAGGTTTGAATTCAGTTTTCCTTCTCCTAGACTGGTTACTTAGCCATGGTTAAAGAGCCCAGTCTGTCCTGCTATTTATCCATAGCTGTATTCGCTATATAGACATAAAACTTTTTTTTCTCATCATGAATGAAATACGGCTTAACACTCCAGACTAAGAAATTTCAGCTCATGTGCCGTTTCACTATTTTTGCAAAGTTAAAAATAACTTGCATCGTGCTGTTTAGTTTAGCGTTTATTAGGTGCGTATCTTCAGCGTTAACCAAGGTATTACCGAGCTTTTCTTAGAAATTAAAACCATAAGCAGATAGCAATAGCATAATATTTACAGATCATTGCCGTCCTTCACAATCCTATAACCCCACCACCAGAACCTTTCCTTTCATGAACCCTCAAATGACTCATCAAATCCGCTTCAGATTCACAAAGTTTGATGCAAATCTGACATAGGAAGGACTTCCTTTCCGCTGTATCAGATGGATCAGATTATAGAATTTGATGCTTATGCACCACTATATGTTTCTTAAGATCAGAAGCTGACTTATAGACTTTGTTACAGATTGCACAAGACACATTGTTTGGAATTTGCATGAATTGTCCCCGATGAGATTTCCTATGATTGAAATATCGAGCCTTAGAAAGCAGAATTCGACCACATGTCTGACATTTCCAGCCCTCCATGTTCTCTCCAATATTACAGGTGCATCTCTTTCGAAGTTGACATATAGGCAGATACAATGATGTATAGATACATGAATAGATAGATAGAGATAAATAGATAGATAGATAGATAGAGAGAGAGAGAGAGAGAGAGAGAGAGAGAAAGGAGGGGGAGGGAGGTTTTATATATCAGTTTATATTGATGCTTCTGTGCATGAAGGTTAGTTGTGTTCGTTATTGGATGTGTGTCTATATCAAGAAAAATAGGAAGAATAGTCTGTTTATCGAGTATACTCGATATATCTCATATAACTAAATTTTTACTTTCCCTTTTTTAGATTTGTCTAGTTAGGAACACACACGTATGCGCGTGCGTGTGCTCACGCACATATGTATATGCGTGTATATTTACATATATATATATATATATATATATGTGTGTGTGTGTGTGTGTGTGTGAGTATATATATATATATATAGAGAGAGAGAGAGAAAGAGAGAGAGAGAAAGAGAACGAAATAGTGAATGTAAGATATAGTTGATTATATATGTATATAAAAAATACATGTGTTAGTGTTTGTGTGTATGCATGACTATTTCTATCTAGGTAGGAACTTTCTTTCCTTATACGCAAATGCATACATATACGCATGCACACACGCACTTATACCTACACAATATACATATAAATATATATATTTACCAACCCCTCCGCACGAGCAGGATGCGACACAAGGTCAATTTCTTAAGCGGAGTTTAACAGGTTTTAATTCAGAGTTTTCCTTCTCCTAGACCGGTTGCCTAACCAAGATTAAAGACCCCAGTCTGCCCTACTATTTACCCATAGCTGGAGGGAGAGTAGGATTCATACCTTTCCCAAGGGTATAAGCGCTAAGTGAAATGCAATCACCATGTCCAGGATTTGAACTCGGGCGACGAGTCCATTTCCCATGACTTTAACCATTACACCACGCTCTTCCTACAATATACATATATATGTGTGTGTATCTCTCTCTCTCTCTCTCTCTCTCTATATATATATATATATATATATATATATATATATATATATATATATATATATATATAAAAGAAAAGAGCGTGACCAAATAACTGAATGAACTAGAGCTAGAGACAGATAGATATCAGCTCAAAATAAACGAGAAAAAAAATTCTCCTGAAAAACCTTTCCTTCTTTTAAACGAATCTAATTTCCGAAAATGTACCCCAATTCCATAAAGTTCTGATTAAGCAGGGATTTTCTTTCGAAAAGAGACATTCACCGCCCCCCACCCCTCACTATCGTTTCGATCATTCCATTATTTTGGAAAGACTTTCGCACGAACGTGATCCAATATGGCTGGCCTTACAATAAAACATCGGCGCTCGTAAATGAATTCTTATCTACTTCATTACGAATAAGAAATGGATTTCCTTTTGTTGCGTTTTGTGGCGAACACACTCCGCCTTTCCCTCCCTTTCCCGCCACCCTCAATGTTGCGTTTTTCTCATTTGAGATTTGATATTTATGACATCTTTCAGGAAACTATGTGCATTTTCTAATAACAATAATAGAACGAAAATCTTTCTCGCATACATATGTGTATGTGGACTGCTAACACGTTGACGTATAGAGAATTTATATGGGGGAACGATTTTAATATTTCTGCATGTATTTCTGGCTATATATCTTTATAATTAGCTAGGTTTGTAGTTTTTCAATCTTATTCACCTTCTGCATTATCGTTTTTATCACGTATATATCAGATGCTATTGAACATTTTTATGTACACTCACAATATATATATATATATATATATATATATATATATATATATATATATATAATAGAACGAAAAATATGAGGTGCAACTCAAGAATTCGGTAAATCAAAGCATGATATTATTACTTACCCTAACACCTAATTTCCACCATTTCCTTCGAAGTAGTTTTCTTGGGAACAAGAATACATTCTCACAAAAAGGTGTTGGTTATGAGAGTAGTAGTGCTTTTTGTTCACACGCACAAATACAATGAATGTCTTAGGAATAATCTTTTGTTTAATTTCTATCTATCATTCTATATACATATATGTGTATCAGATATGAAATAATATTCTTCATAGGTATAGGATATAGATATTTCATATATATATATATATATATATATATATATAGATAGATAGATAGATAGATAGATAGATAGATAGATATATGGTGATTCTAGTTCTCAGTGTGAATATATTATATTTGTATATATGTATTTTATATATAACTGTGATATTTATTTTTTAGGATTATGTGAGGATTATGTGTGAAGCATGTGCTGTGAAATAAATAAGAAACTCAGTTGGTGTTTAAGTTTTAAGTTTCATTTTATTTCATTCAATATTTCTGAAGTTCGACCTTCGTTTGTCAAGTTAAAATCCCAAAAATAAATATTATAGGTATATATAGAATACATATATACAAAAATAATATATTCACCCTGAGAACTAGATACCAGATATACCAACATGAAGCATACGTGGACATCACAACAAACACACACACACACACACACACACACATATATATATATATATATATATATATATATATATATATATATATATATATATATTTGTATATAGACAGGTGTAAAAATTTATTTAGCATATGAATATATACATACATATATGTTTATATATATATATATACATATATATATATATATATATATATATATATATATATATATATATTACACGCAATATATATATATATATATATATATATATATATATACATGTACATTTATATATGTATTTGTATATATAGGGAGGTGTAAAAATTCATTTAGCATGGGAATATATACATACATGCATATATGTTTATATATATACTACACGCAAATATATATATATATATACTTTAAATATTATCTGGTTCGTCACTTCTTTTAAGGAAATGTACAAACATGAGCACAAACACATATATTGGGAAAATACACACACAGTAGTATGTGTAAGCCAACGACTGGTAGTTTTACTGCTAGCGAAAACGTTTCTCCTGTGACACTGAAATGCATTGTGTATAATACAGAGTGTGTAAAAAATAGGTGAAAAATCTTCTCCCGTGATGAATATTGTTTCTGAAATTCTTCTTGAATAAGTATTACTATTCCTATAAATACCTATACCTCTATATATATATATATATATATATATATATATATATATATATATATATATATATATATATATATATACATATATGTGTGTGTGTGTGTGTGTGTGTGTATGCCAATATATATTTACCTATATATATAATTGATAATATATATAGATTATATAGAAATATAGAAATATAGAGATGAATTGAATAAATATAAATGCAAATTAATATTAGAGTATAAAAATTTTAAAAAGATAAAATTAAATATGAAATAATTTTATGATATTATTATATGATATATATATATATATATATATATATATATATATATATATATATATATATATATATATATATATTATATTATATTATATATATATATATATATATTATTACAGTGTCATTCTATTATTTTATAATCTCATTTTTTAATATAATGTAATAATATAATGTAATACATTGTTGTACATTAAAATATTATACATTTAAACATGAAAATGTATTTTATATAAGAATATGATTCCGCATTGAAAGATCGTTTTATTCTTGAATTTGCGCCAAACATTTATTTGCATATTTTCAGCCTCTGATTATAATGTACTCTCTATACCACAGAAGCCAAACGCTTATTAGTTTTAAAAAATATATATAAGATATAAAATATGCACGTGAAAATAGTTATGATTTTTAAAACTCTGAAAAAACAGACGAATATATATGATTATTTCAATCTTAACAATCAAAACATTAAAATCAAAATCATTTTGGTAATATATCTAATTAAATTTTTCCCGAGGTTAGGTGCTACACTCCGATCCTCAGGAGTAGTAGTACCTATTAAGGTCCTATATATTAGTTAAATAGAAAAAATGAGTTTTTAAAAAATGTGTTTTAAAAAATGAGTTTAAATAAAAGAATTTTCAATACTATTATGAATGAATAAAACAAAATCTTCGGCATGAAATAACGCAACAAGGGTTGATATACCCATTAAAAACCAACCAACCAACCAACCAGTCTAATCCTAAGCAGAAGTTCCTGACACTGATTTTGATTCATGGCAAGGAACACGTATACTACACTCTAATCCAAGCAGAAAATACGGACAGACGAATAAAGTACCGGAAAATTAACTCTGTTCATAACAGATAATAAATAGATGAACATTTTCATTCCTTCAAATAAGTACATATTTATTGTTATTATTCTGATTGTAGGAGAAAGATGAAACGATAATAACGATAATAGCGCCGATTGATATTGAACCCGATATGCATATTTTCGTTACTATCATTGTCTTCACCTCTACTTCAGTACTTCACTAGTTTGGCTTTTTCAGTCAATTTTTGTAAATTTATAATTTTAATTATTAAACAAAATTTTAAATCGTTTTTTTTTTTTTTCTTTTACTTAAAGTTTCTACATTCAATCTGTATTTTATACATTGAAAATCATGAGGAAATGGATTGTCAGTACTGGTGTCTGTGTGCATTGTGTGGTAGAATATATATATATATATATATATATATATATATATATATATATATAGTGTGTCAATAAAGTTCGAGTTTTTTGTACTTTTTGACACACCTTGTTTTCTTAAAAATAACGTTCTATTCATTGTTCATTTCTATTTTAGTAAATACAGCTTCAAACTCGACACATTAATGACACACCGGTATATATATATATATATTTATATATATATATATATATATATATATGATATAATATAAAAGGTGTATGTGTGTATGCGATTTATAGTAAATCTTCATATTTGTTAAGCTACACTCTAATTATGTCTTAAATATTTTCGTTACATTCAAATCAGTGATTTTTTCTAACTCTAATTGATATTTTTGAAGCAAAGTAACCTATTCTTTTTCATCTGTTATTTATATGTATAAAAAGATAGACATAAATCAGAGAAATTAGTGTGCGTATATACAATGTTTACGTTTAATTAATGTAGTAATTTTTCATCAATATTATTTTCAAAACAAAATGAAATTAATCCATAAAGTAAGTAATTATGATATGATCATAATGCAAATTTTTCCCTTCGGAAAAGAGAACAATTTATAACGGTAAAAGGTTCCTTGTAAATAATAAATTCTAATTCTAAAATTTATATTTATTTAGCCTAAAATGTGTACAAAGTGATTTTTTAATTAATAAGAAAAAATAAATTAGCATAAATTAATAAACTTATTAACATATTTAAATGAAAACGAAAGGTATATTAACTGTGCTAATGTCGGAATGTAGATGTTTGCCACTGGTATAATTTATATCAAAGTCGGAGGTATGGGGCTTCCAGTAAGGATCGAACTTGCTATTCATTTGTAATTCATATAAAGATACTAGCTTTCTAACCATTACACCACGATGGGGATATTCATTTTGTAAAAACTGATATAACACAATCTTATTATTATTAAATATTAAAAAAATTTTAAATGTTTCCTTTGGAAAAAATGGAAGGTAATTTCTATAAAACTTTAGTTAAATAAAAATTGGCTTACATTTGATATGCATCAGCGGATTTTACAAAAACGATATTATTTATTGTGATTATTCATAGTGAGAAATGTTTTATGCTATGTTTTGCGAAATAAGAAAGCTCACGTCTGTTCCATGCGGGTACTTACATATTTATTTATATATATTTATCCACTTTTCTATCTATCTGTCTGTCCGTCTATCTATCTATCTATAAACCATAGTTCGGTCGATCTGAAGGCCGCAAACAAATTCACTTAAAAAATTGTCTGCGAAAAATGTGTTTGAACTTCAAGAGATGCCTAATCTTTGTGTTGTACCAGAATAAGTTAACTTAATTGATAGAAAGATATGCATAACAGGAATATATATATAAATATAAATATAAATATAATATATATATATGTATATATATATATATATATATATATGTGTGTGTGTGTGTGTGTGTGTGTATGTGTGTGTGTGTGTGTGTGTGTGTGTGTGTGTGTGTGTGTGTGTGAAATCCAAGGATTTTCCGCAAGCTTCAAGTAATGAATGACAAAGCTATATAAAAATAAATGTAAGGGATTTTTTGAAGCATGGAAGAATAACATTAAAAATGATTTAAATTCAAAAATCTGGACACTCAAAAAAAAAAAAAAAAAAATATATATATATATATATATATATATATATATATATATATATATATATATATATGCACCTAAGCAAAAAAATATCCTTGGTTTAGCGCCAGCGAAAAGGGAATTGACTTCCTTCTGCTAATACAAAAAATAGCCCACACCACGGACTTTATATATATATATATATATATATATATATATATATATATATATATATATATAAAGTGTTGTAATGGGTCCGACGGGAGAAAATTAAGTATTCTATTTAAAAAATGGATTATGTTTTTTGTTTTTTTAATATTGTTATCTTACAAATAAATAAATAAAATAATAATACATTTTTTTAAATTTATATATATATATATATATATACATATATATATATATATATATATAGAGAGAGAGAGAGAGAGAGAGAGAGAGAGAGAGAGAGAAAGAGAGAGAGGAGAGAGAGAGAGAGAGAGATGTGGATTTTTTTTTTTTATCTACATACGATTATATCATGTTAATTATCTTATTACAGAAATTAAAAATACCCGTGGAAATTTATCTAAATCTCTCATTTGGCATTCGTATTCAGTTTTATCAACATATTTTGCGACTTGCTAATGAATTATTTTAATTGCTTTTATAACTCTTTTTTGTAACATTATGAAAATATTTACTGATAACTTATTGTTATGTAGACATATTTCCTTATGCGAATATTCATATGCGAAAAATAGAAACACACACATGTGCACACTTAAAAGCATCGATTCAAGCGTAAATGCACAGCCAACATATTCACTATAATATTCCATCAATGGGTAACATTTGCCATTTAAATAAGTGCATTAAATGGCAGAGGATTATGCCGAAAAGTAATATTTGTTGGGGGAAAATGTGTATGTTTTACCATAAGGCTTCTGATTTATTATTGCTATGTACACACGCACATACACACACACGCGCGCACACACACATTTAAATATAATCTATTTCTTAGCCATCCTTTATATATATATATATATATATTATTTGCCAACCAAACTTGCCCATAGCTGTACCATATTTTTGTGGTATTTTATTACCTGAATTTCAACCCTGCATTTTTATATTTCAATGTTCTCTGTCTTATCATTTCAGAACTCATTCATTTCAAATAAAATCCTATTATCATCATAATATGAGTCATTTTTCAGTGTAAATAAGTGACACTTGCGAGAGCCGCTATCAGAATCACAATGGTGTGAGAACCACTGTGAGCGGTTTAAAGTAGACACACACACACACACACACACACACACACACATATATATATATATATATATATATATATATAATTTATATATATATATATATATATAAACACAGGAAAGTTCGTTTTAAGATTTTTTTAAAGATTTTCCATGCTTTTAAATGAAACATGCTTATATATATATATATATATATATATATATATATATATATATATATGTGTGTGTGTGTGTGTGTGTGTGTGTGTGTGTGTGTATGTATGTGTGTGTGTGTGTGTTGTGTGTGTGTATGTGCATATCTGTTAAAGCAGAATGCATCTCTGTAAACAATTATTTTCAGGAGGCGCAAATTGTCGTATTCAAAAATACCCAATGGAAAATGATTAATAAACAGAAATAATTAGAAAACAATCTTTGCTTGTCATAATTAAAGAAACCTTTGTAAACGAGAATTTTTCTCACTATATATATATATATATATATGTGTGTGTGTGTGTGTGTGTGTGTGTGTGTGTGTGTGTGTGTGTGTGTGTGTGTTGCTGCATTAATAAGGTAAAAT
>CM042143.1:107644763-107667263 GCA_023376005.1 Doryteuthis pealeii | reverse complement strand
ACGTTCCATTCATTAATTTTTTTTCAGAAAACAAGATGTGTCAAAAAAGTACCAAGTTTAAAGCTGTATTTACAAAGATAGAAATGAAGAATGAATGGAATGTTATTTTTCTATTCATTTTTTTTTTCAGAATACAATGTATAAAAAAGTACAAAAAATCTCGATATTTGAGTACACACCTCGTATATATATAGAAATATAAAATGAAATTGCAATATATATATATATATATATATATATATATATATATTTATATTTATATTTATATTTATATTTATATATAGATAGATAGATAGATAGATAGATAGATAGTGCTCTGCCAATCAACTAGGTCATGAGGTTATTTTGATTTATCGTTTTGATTATTTGAAACGTCAACCTAAACAGATGCCCCACTCGCCTGCATGCGTACACGCTGAGGCACAGGGGTACAATTTCACCTCAATAGAAATGTCATCTAAAATTAATTGAAAACAATCATCTAAATATGAAATAAAACGTGTTAGCTTTTTGGCGTGACCACACTAACTTAAGTCTGTTTACAAAACGAAAGTTTTTAATTTATCACCCTACCAATATTTCAGGGTGTTTCGAAAAACTTCTACCCTGATGGCATCAAATTGATTTTATTGCCCTTTTTCCTATATGATACCGTTATTATTTATCTCAATGGGAGTTTTCACATCCGCCTAAGCTGGTGGTTCACTGGAGGCTGAGTGACAGCAAGTCTCCTCTGGTCTCCAGGACACTTCTGTGTATTCTAGCTGCTGTTAATAATGCTGTTCCTCAGATTTGAAATTCCTCATGGCTGTTTTCCAACCTCTTTGGGACCGTTCCCAGTGACCGAATTACGATTGGTGCCACCTTTCTTTTGTACTTTGAAAATATACTAAATATCTTTTTTTATTATCATTATTTTCCCTTCTTTTGAGTTTTTCACATCAGCGTTTGTCTGAATGACAACAAGTCTCCTCAGGTCACTAGGACTCTTCTGTGTATTCTAGCTGATTGTAGCAGTGTAGTAGTATGGATGGTCTCAATTCTTCCTTTGATTTATTATTATTATTATTATTATTATTATTATTATTATTATTATTATTATTACTATTATTTCATTCAATGACAGTTTTTTACACCATCCATAGCTGATGGTTCATTGGAGGTTGAGGGACAGCAAGTCTCCTCGGGTCTCCAGGATTCTGAGTATTCTAGCAGATCTTAACAAAGCATTTGTTTGTATGGTCTCCATTTATTTATTATTATTATTATTATTATTATTATTATTATTATTATTAAAACTTTCATGAATATTATTTTTCACGATTAACTTAAAGTTTTAAAATTCTTCCCATACCAATTATGCATTCATTACTTCATTTCAAAATGAATTATATCTATAATAAATCATTTGGTATTGCATTTTTTCATTTGTCTTCTCACGAGTGTTACGTTCGATATTCCTCTCCTGTATCATGATGATGATGATGATGATGATGATTATGATGATTGTTTCAATAACTATGATGTTTTGTGGGTAGTGCTTGAGACAAGTGACCCCAAGTCCTATAGAATCCAAATCGGAGCTTCCCCATTTTTTGTTCTTGGTATTCAGCTTTTATGACGTTTTTATCTTAGTTTGAATCCGTGTCGGCCATTGCCTTTCCTTAAGGGATTTTCTGAGCGAGACTATTTCCACAACAATCAATCTTATATTCCACAAGCAATTTATATGAGTTAATTTAAAACAAAACAAAAAAACAAAAAAAGACAAAATGGCTTAAATACAAAATACAAATAAGATTGAAAACAAAAAACCCAGTCATTAATTTTATCAGTACATTGATATTGTCTTCGTAGATGAAGTGATATAAATCAAAATTTTAACAATAAAATTCACCCAGTAACTGCATTGTGGTTAAAGTATTTCATACTGGTACCAGAGATCAGTGTTCAAGTCCAGATAAAGAAAAAAAGTGAATTTTTGAATGCTGATTTTTAAGGTTGGCAAAACTTAATCTTACTTTGTATTTGGAAGATTGGTGCAACATATTCTTCTCCTCAAAATCTATTTATCCTTACACGATACAAAATCGACATTAGTCTGGGATTATGATACGCTACATCCTCTGCGGATGTCACACACCACACACACAAAAAGAGGGGTAAATTGCATCTGGTGGTGAGGTTTTAGTTCTGGAGATCTGAGGAGTGTGTACTTCTTCATTGCCATTACCTCTACATCCACTCGGATATACACATATACTCAACTATATATTACAACGTTTCCTATGATAGGTATTTACCCAACTCGTTTACCACGGGTAAGATATGACACAAGTTTGCAAGTATGGGGTATCCAACGAGAATTGGACTTGCTATTCAGTAGTAATGGATCTGCGAGACTAGCTTGTTACTAATCTGGAATCTGTTGTGAAGAAGTAGCTTAAATAACAGTCAACAGAATTTCACGGGGAAGGGATACATGCTCTCATTCGAAGGTGGAACATTGCTATTGAGAGAAACGGTGACTATGTGGAGAAGTAGGGATGTGATCCACAGAGGACTGGCTTTATTTTGATGTATGATACATGTTCCTGTGTTGGCAGTTATACCTGTCCTAAACAAAATGGCATTACTTTTTCACTGATCCTCGAATTAAACGACGTCGGTACTACCACAGGTAAGATCAACTGGATAGTAGTATCTGTTAGGATCCCACATTCGTCAGATATATCTGTGTAAGAATGATCCATATTATATAGTAATACTTAATTCCATAGAACTGTGCAAATTATTTGTATTAAGAATAGTAACTTGAAGCTATGATTCTTTACTAAGGATTAATAGTTAAGTGAAAATATATAATTGTGTTCAAACAAACGATTATTATTAAAAAGAAATAATTACTTGGTAGAATTATACACTTTCTCGATGAATCAATGGTAGTCTTTAATTATGCACTGTAATCACTGCCGAATTCAGGTTAGTAAGTATCACAATGGCTTATACAACAACCCTAATATAATTCCTTCAAAGTACCTCATATCTAGATTTCTAATAGAGCAATGCTGTAACTTAAAGAATAATGAAATTTCCAGGTCAGTTTACAATTGGATAATAACTGAATGATAATTTATTGTAGTATTCGGTGCACTGAACTTCATTTTGTAATCATCCTAAATTCTTGGTATAACTAAGATAAAATGAAATGATACTTAGAATCGTTCATGCAGATTGAAATAGAATCATCAATATCATCATAGATTGTTACTCAAGAACTACGTAGATCATCTATCTTGGGGTTTAAAAAAATTATTATAGCTTTTCGTTGAATTTCTACCTTTTTCAAACTTAGCGTATGCATAAAAATTTTCTGTTTTTTTTTTTCACAAGTTTTCCATATTTTCTTCCGTCGTTGTTGGATTGTTTTTGCGATATAATTATTTACTAAGCTTAGCTTAGATGTGGCACAAGGCCAGAAGTTTGGGGCACCAAGTGAGAATCGAACTCACAAACAATGGTGTGCGAATCTAGTTTGCTAACCATTACACCACGTGAAGTGCCCTTGTTTTTGTGATATAAGGCGTGCTAGAATACACCACTTAAACTTACAAACTCGCGTGGTCACATGGATTAAACCGCAGCCAAATAACAGCTCGAATACATGGTTAGTTACTTATTTAATTGCCGATATTGACAGCCGTTCCTTTGCACTTTATTCGACACTGGCGAGCGGACCTGCAACCAAAGGATCATACCCAACACTGGGGAACACCAAGGAGTAACCAAAGGTTTCTTCACTAAGGATTGCACTCTGCTTGACACAAGGGAATTTCTACCTTTTTCATACTTAGCGTATGCATAAAAATTTTCTGTATTTTTTTTTCACAAGTTTTCCATATTTTCTTACGTCGTTGTTGGATTGTTTTTGCGATATAATTATTTACTAAGCTTAGCTTAGATGTGGCACAAGGCCAGAAGTGCAGGGCCCCAAGTGAGAATCGAACTCACAAACAATGGTGTGCGGTCTAGTTTGCTAACCATTACACCACGTGAGGTGCCCTTGTTTTTGTGATATAAGGTGTGCTAGAATACACCACTTAAACTTACAAACTCAGCGTGGTCACATGGATTAAACCGCAGCCAATCAACAGCTCGAATACATGTTTAGTTACTTATTTAATTGCCGATATTGACATCCGTTCCTTTGCACTTTATTCGACACTGGTGAGCGGACCTGCAGCCAAAGGAGCTCACCAAGGAGCAACCAAAGGTTTCCTCACTAAAGATTGCGCTCTGCTTGACGCAAGGGATCTTCGCTGGGGAGTGATCTCGCTTGAAGCCTAAGGATGGCCACAAAAATCGTAACAGTCGTCGACCCCTGGGCCAGAGTTCCTCCCAAGTCATACGTATACTTTTGTATCAATTTGTTGGTTTGTTTGTTTGTTTGTTTGTTTTTCCGGTTTAATTGAATAATAGCATATCAATCCCTTTATGAGTTATTTAACCACATTTCTGCCTATGATCATTTGTTTGCACACAATTATATGATATAAAATAATCCTATCTTATACAAATAATGTGCACAGAGTTCTATAGTTACAAATATTCCTATCTAATATTTTTAAAAAAAAAAACATGTTTAATAATAATCATTTGTTTGCATAATTTTAGAGTTTTAAGTTACTAGTGCGGTGACAGGGACGAGACTGTAAACCTTGTATTAACGTTAATGTAGCAAACTAGCACAACGGGAATACAGGGGCGCGACTGGGTTGGGAGGTGATCCACTGGGAATTATGCAAAAAATTAAATTTTGACCATACAACAAAATGGTATATGCATAAACCAGAATCTGTTCTTGAGAATGAAACACATAAAAATTATTGGGAGATAAAGACGTGTCCTCCTATCCCAACCAGAGACTAGCCTTTCTAGTCGGCTGCATCTTGGTGATTACTGCAAGTAGCGCTAACAAATAACATGAAGCTTCATTAAGCATTCCCTTTTCGAACGCTGGACGTCAACTTTCAACGCCCATTACTTGGGGAAATAGGTTATTATTATTTATTATTATTATTATTATTATTATTATTATTATTATTATAACCTTGCTAGAGTACCAAAAGAACTGTGGAATATGATAGTGACAGTGATACCAATTGTAGTTGCTTGGAAAAAAGGCTGGAGAAATTGGAAATCATTGAAAGAATCGAGACCATCCAAATTAGAGTATTGCTAAGATCAGCTAGAATACGTAGAAACCTTTAAGCCGTTGCGTCCATCTATTTATTATCAATTAAATAATTACTTTGAATATTTTACACTTAAACTTTACACAAAATCGTAGGTATTTATTTATTTGTAAACGTTTTAGTTAACCTCTTGATGCTGAAAAAATGACTATTTTGTAAATAATTTTCTCGTAGACCTTTTTACGTTAGATAGCTTTAAAGATCATAATCTATTCTGGCATTTGCTATTAGTTCCTTCATTCATTACTCAGATTAGAGATTATATTTCAGGCTATCAAGCTCTGGCCGAAAATTGGGGAAGAAGCCCCTGTGGATATCTTTGAGGTGATTCTTTTGCATATAAGTTCGATCTTGAGCCAAGATATTGTTATCCTTTTTTCTAAGCATTGACCCAAGCCTAGGCATGCAGGCGTTTAACGAACATTGTAACTTTTCAAGAAATATCTTCCAATTTAAAAAAAACAAACAATAAGGAGCATCTAAGGTTGCATACTTAAATTTTGAGTGTATATAATATGAGTTTGTTCTTTATTCTATGTATTGACGATTTTGGGTAATGTGACGTAAGCAGTGACGTAGTTTCGATTACAGGCAAATTGAAATGAATCTTCATTATTAATAGCAATTGAAAAATAAAACTTTTTTCCAAGAAACAAAATAAAAGTAAAAAATAGTTTGCAGTGTAAATTATCTATAAATCAATATAAATTTTGCATATTTTATATATTTTCAACAATTCATATATATTTATATATATATATATAATAATATATATATATATATTTGTATAGATATAGTTTACCTACAATAATTAATGTACCTAGACGAGGGTCATTGAAGGCCACACCCAGAAAAGAATCCACTAATATATCTAGAAAAACTAATTAAAATTTCTGTCTTAATTTCTGTGCAGGTGAGACCCAAAAGAAACATGAGATGTGTGCGACAATCTAAAAATGGATATAGGCCTGAGAAGTCACAAAGTATCTGGGAGATTCTTAGAACTTTATGAACGATCCTCGTAAGTTTACTTACGAGGGCATATGAAGGTAATTTAACGACCATGATAGGGTTAGATTTATGACATACATAAAACCTAACTTCCTCGATTAAAACTATATCATTTGATTTAAACTATTAAATATATTAAAACTATTAAATAAGGTTGATACAATTTTAATAATATATTATATATATATATATATATATATATATATATATATATTAATTTATTTATACATGTAGAATTAAATAAAAGGCACGTCTCCTGTTTAACAATTTTATTAATGATCTTTTCGAGCTTTCTGGCCAGGTTTTTTACATTTGGATGGAATCCGTGGATTAGTCCAGATCGTTAATAAAATTGTTAAACAGGAGACGTGCCTTTTGTTTAATTCTATATGTATAAATGAAAGAATGCTTCCCAAATACACACACACACACACACACACACACACACACACACCACACACATATATATATATATATATATATATATATATATATATATATATTATATAATGAATGAATTTAATATATATATATAAGGAAAATGAGTAAAGAAAAGAAATGTAAATGGATAAAATGAATTTAATTGATATCACATTAATCGATATCACTTACACATGTGTTTCGGTCAGTTTATGTGTGTGAAAATATTTCGCACACATAGAAGAATCGACCTGATTGAATCATTCAAAATAAATGTTTACTCTGATGAAGGTCGATTCTTCTATGTGTGCAAAATATTTTCACACACATAAACTGACCGAAACACATGTGTAAGTTATATCGATTAATGTGATATCGATTAAATTCATTTTATTCATTTACATTTCTTTTCTTTACTAATTTTTCCTCATATTGTCGGATTCAATTCCTTTTCCATTTTTACATATATATATATATATATATATATATATATATATATATATATATATATATAATAAACAAAATAAATTGAACAAATTAAAATAAACTACCAAAAATATTACTCATGAGACTTTACGATGAAGAGTATTTATCGTAAAAGTAATTTCTCTTCAATGTTGGATTCAGATTTGTTTTGACTTCTTTGTTTAATGGCAGATCAACCTTCTTGGGTTATTTAATAACAAATTCATTATGGTATAAGAACAGCAGTGGTACTATTTAACCCATAGCTTGGATGATAAGAGCAGTCATACCTTTCCTAAGGATATTAGTGCAAAAGTGAGCGTAATAGCGATACTGGATTTCGAACTCGCTTACTACAAGTTGGCAGTCCAGCACGTTAACCACTATGTCTCGCACAGTCTAATATCTATGTTGGATTGCACAACTTTCACATTTAAGATGTATTGATATACTTTCTCGCATTTTTCGGTATCAGTCTACCTCCTTTTCGCTCGCGCTAGACCAGAGAGATTAGTTTTTGCTGAGGTTGAGCGCCACACCTACCGTCAGCTCCATACTTTACCGCACAGATCAGATTACCTAACCAGGACTACTCATACACTGAGTTGGCGGGGAACGGCATCGAACTCTGAACCTTGCGATTCTTAGGCGAGTTTCTTCTTATTATTATTATTATTATTATTATTGGTAATAGTAGTACTAGTAGTAGTAGTAGTAGTAGTAGTATTTCACTCAATTTGAGTTTTTCAACATCGTAGCCGGTGGGTCACTGGAGGCTGAGTGAGAGCAAGTCTCCCAGGACTCTTCTGAGTATTCCAGCCGATCTCAATAATGCTGTAGTCTGGATGGTCTCGATTTTTCCTCTGATTTCCAATTCATCCAGGCTCTTTTCCAACCCCGTAGGGATTGTTCCAAGGGCCCCAATTACAATTGGTACGACCTTCACGCTCATGTTCCACAGTTTTTTCAGTTCTCTGGCAAGGTCCAAGTATTTGACGATCTTTTCGCTCTCTTTTATTTTCACTCTATGATCGGCTGGGACGGCAAAATCCACGAGATGACAAGTCTCCCTCTTCTTATTAATCAAAACTAGGTCAGGTCTCCTGGCTGGGATGTGGTGATCCGTCTGTACCTCAAAGTCCCAGAGAATTTTGTGTGTCTCATTCTCCCGGACAGATTCAGGCTTGTGCATATACCATTTAGTTGAATAGTGAAAATTGAATTTCTTGCACAGTTCCCAGTGAATCACCTTTCCCACCCAGTCGTGTCTAGTCTTGTACTCTCTTTGTGCAAGTTTACTGCATTCGCTTATTATGTGATTGAGAGTTTCGTCTCTTTCCCCACACATTCTACATTTGCTGTTCCGTTGTGTCTTATCTATTTTTGCTTTTATATAATTTGTCTTTATAGCATTATCTTCTGCTGCAATTATAAGAGATTCTGTTTCTCGCTTGAGGTTTTCATGTCCATGTCTTCTGATGTGCGATCTCTCCTGTGTTTCGCTTGAAGTGTCCATGTAGCTGTTTTTCTCCCATGTCTGCTTCCTTGTTTTTGTTATATTTGTTCTCGTCCATAAATTGCAATTGTTGTTTATGGCTGCTGTTATTAGTCTCACTTTACTCTTTTTTGTATATTCATCGAATGCTCGAATTGTCGAATCTACAGTCTTCAATACTGGCGAGACCTCTTCCTTCTTCTTTTCTTGATACATTATTATTTCTTCTTTTTGAGTTTTCACATCAGCATTAGCTGATGGTCTTTCACTGGAGTCTGAGTACAGCAAGTCTCCCCAGGTCTCCAGGACTCTTCTGAATATTCTGGCAGATTGCAGCAGTGCAGTGTTCTGAATGGTATCAATCCTTCCTCTGATTTCCAAACTTTCCAAACCCCTCTCCAATCCTTTTAGGACCGTTCCAAGTGCACCAACCACAATTGGTATCACTTTGACTTTCATATTCCATAACTGTTTCAGTTCTCTGGCAAGGTCCAGGTATTTGTCCATTTTTTCATTTTCCTTTAGCCTCACCCTGTGATCTGCTGGAACTGCAAAATCCACCAGTTGACAAGTTCTTTCTTTTTTGTTAATCAACACTAGGTCTGGTCTTCTTGCTGGGATAAGGTGATCCGTTTTTATTTCAAAGTCCCAGAGAATTTTATACGTTTCGTTTCTGGTTTATGCATATACCATTTTGTTGTATGGTCATTATTATTAATATTATTATTATTATTATTATTATTATTATTATTATTATTATTATTCACACACACACATATATATATATATATATTGAGAGAGACAGAGACAGAGACAGTGCAGACTGAGAGACTAAATAATTATATTTGCATATATTTATCAAACCGCAAAATTTCCACTGGTTCAGAAAATAATAATAATAATAATAATAATAATAATAATAATAATAATAATAATAATAATAATAACCTATTTCCCCAAGTAATGGGCGTTGAAATTGACGTCCAGTGTTCGAAAAGGGAATGCTTAATGAAGCTTCATGTTATTTGTTAGCGCTACTTGCAGTAATCACCAAGATGCAGCCGACTAGAAAGGCCGTCGCCATAAACGAGACTGTCTAATCCATAACAGCAAACCTGGTATTCGAGAAAATTGGAGAATTAACTCAGTAATACCATTCTCGAACAAACGCAACGCTCATCCCACATAATAATCTTTCTCCTTCCCGCCAAAACCATGTCAGCATTTCCCGCCACTTCCTTTCACCCATCCAAATGACTTGCATCTTCAAGCGCAACAATATATGACAGATTTTGTCTTTACCAAGGTTTTCTTTTCTATTTTAATTTCCTCTCCGTTCGCAGCCTACTGATATGCCGACTATAATATACTCAGCTGTCCAAACGACGGAATCATGTTCAGCGACAAAAGAACAATCTTTTAGCATTAATTTTAGGGGCCGTTTGCGCCAAAGACACTGCTTGACACAGGGTGTTATCTACTGATTGCTATACAACAAACTACACTTCGCGGCCTACTGGTGTGTTAATGTTCGACTTCAAAGAAACGCCAGGATATTGTAGGCTGATTCTCAAAACGTGTGTTAATAACCTAAAAGATTTGTACAACACAATCATCTACTTTCTATCTTATTATAATGGAGATTGTGTGACTGTCAGTCTGTAACCAAAACTATATCAGGACCCAAGTTACCAGTCCCTTAGTTATTTACCTCACATTTACCATGATTTTATTTTTATTTAAACCTCAATCATCAATAAAATTGTTTTACATTATTAACATTTTGGTCTTATCTACTTACTAATAACCTGAAATTGTATTTATATACACAACAAAATAGCGGTTTACAGTGTAAATGGGAAGGCTAATTTTCATATTGATTCTAAAAATGTGATTTTAATAAATATGTGCTTGATATTATTGATTTCTAATTGTTTAGTTTTATTTCAATAAATTTGAGCAAAAAATCTCAAATCCTGAAAGAAATCCATTAACCAGAAGAAGTAACTGTAATTTGATTCTTTACTTCCTAATTTAACTAAATAGCTCAGATAGGAAAATTTAGCAATGAAAGACGGGAGTGATGGAAAATAATGTAAGAGTTAGTTTCAAAGTTGTTTTATTTTTCCATTATACCCATCTGTTTCAAATCATTTTATCTGCATTCTTATTTAGTTTCATTAGCCTTTCTAATTTAATATATTCTATTACATTAAAACTTAAATAATTGCGCACGGAGGGTGCATATTTTTGCTAGTTCCACTAACATATTTTCAATTGCTAAGCTGACTTTAACTTAACACAATGTCATTGATACGGTGTACCAAGTCTGAATCAAACCTATGTACTTTTAGTATCGCACGTTAATCATTACACCATATAAGGCACCCTCCCGATTCTATACATGGCTTTGAGTCGTATTTAATAATTTATTGATGTTAACGGCATGTTGACTTGACAAGAGTTATTTTAAGCAAAGAGGTTAGGAAATTACATTAATTCTAAGATCATATCTACATTTTTGTGTAGATGTTTCTTAAGAAGTTTTTGTTTTTGCACACGGCCATGTCGAAATTAATAAATCTTACCCTGATCTATTTGATCTATAGATGGGACCCTAACATTTACTCCCATTCTAAGTCATAGGGAACTTGGCAATAAAGGATTACTCCACACTCCCCAGAGCTACAGAACTGGTACCTCACCATCAGATGCAGTTTAGTGTCATACCCAAATCTGTCATCCAAATTATGAACATGTAGCAGTATAAAAAGAAGTACACTCCTACACAACACTCTTGTAAGTTTTTATCCAAACCAAATTTGAGGAGTGGTAGTACCTGTTAGGTCCCATCTATGGGTTAAATAGAAAAGTGTATTTATAAAAGGAAATCGACAATCCATTTAAGAATGACTTTATTTCAAAACTTTATCGGCATTAAATGACCCACTGAGGTTGATTTTCCGTAAAACAAAAAACAAACAAACCAAACCAAATTTGATTTTTTCTTGATTATAGAAATTCAATGCCATTGATTTGAATAATAAACAATATCTAATAATATCCGTCAGGGTTCTATAGATATTCTGTCGTCCCAAATTTCTGCTCTTAGAAAAATAGCGAATTATTTTCCCAATAAAAATCATATCAAAAGAGAAAGAGCAAACGGTATGAAAATAGTTTTGAGATTTCATTTTGTGTTTTGTAAAAATATATTGTAAAATTTAAACTAAAAAATGTTCTTATTAGCACTTTATTCGGGGGGGGGGGGCTAGTAAAATATCTAAATTAATTTCCCGCTAAAAAATGAGAAATAGCTCTCGGTAAATATTTAAGTTGGGCCGTTTTTATGCATGTAACCACCAAGGAAAAACATAGCGAAAATAAGGACAGGATTCCGGGACGACAAAAAGTTTACGGCATTTTCGTTTGTATTGGATCCAGTAAAACAATGAAATTTATGTATTTTTTGTTTAGAAGAAAATTAAATTTTTTTCTTAATATATTTTTAGGATTATATTTATTTATGGGTGATTCTATAGATACACGCTGCATTTTATTTATGCTTATTTTCTGTTATTAAAATACCTTTTGTTTTCTTACCAAGATGGATGGCTTTAATGTTCAATCGACGAAGGTAAGCAATGTCAAGCTTAATCAATATCCAAATGGGGTGCAAGTTATAATCAGGGACTACTGTTATTATTTTATTTATTTATTTGAATTGCTTCGTGGCTAAGGTAGTTGCACTATTGTTAATGACTGGCATTTGAATGAAAATAAACAGATATAATTTTGAAATGCTGATTTTCAAAGCAAGCAGATTTTTTTATTTGAAAGACTGGAGCAACACAATCTTCCTCCAAGTTTTTTTGTTTTTTTCTTCATTTTTACTTTGTGTAGTTCAAAATCAATCATAATAAATATAATGGTTTGGTTTTGTTTTTTTTTACGGCATATCAACCTCAGTGGGTCATTCAATGCCGCCTAAGTTTTGTAATAAATTCATTTTTAATGGATACTCAATTTTTGTTTTATAAATACATTTTTCTATTTAACACATAGATGGGACCCGAACAGGTATTACAAATCCTAAATATAATGGTAGATATTTTTAAAAGAAAGTATTACTCGGAAAATCTATGATAACTAGTATCACCGGTCAGGCATTCAGCATGTATTAATCATCACAAACCAACCAGGCGTCAGTGCGTTCAACAGCGACTCACTATTTTCTTTCAACTCAAACTCCCAAATCTAGCCCTCCACGGATTGGCTCTCCCCTTTCCAAAATGAGCCTCACTAAGCCCCTTGTCTACTCTTTTCCCTGCACTCTCCTTTCGCCATCCGTCTCGTTGCACCCAATCCTTCTCCAGCAATCCATCCAACGCTGGAGATGTCCTGAATTTGCTAATCGCTAGTCATTGTGTCACCTAAACATGATTTAGACGTTTGGCAAGATTAAGAAAACAACGGTGACGGAAGGTTTGAGGCAGGACAATTGAAGTGTGGCGTTTGGACATCTGAAATGAGGAGCGTTGGAAAGTGCACACTGGAGGATGTGAGTGGGCACAAGACATGATGACGGTTGAAAGGATGACGAGTTTGTGGGATGGGGGGGGGAACGGACGGATGAAAATAAAGGAGGAGGGGGAAATGAGCGTAGATTTAATTGGAAAAAGGCGAGCGGAAAATGAAAATGTTTAATAGGACAATTTTACCCAGAAAAGATGGAAAGAAGGAAGGAAGAGGAAAGAAGTGAAAGGAAGGATGGAAAAACAACAACAGCAACAACAACAACAACAACAACAATAATAATAAAAGAAAACAAAGATTATCGTAGAAAAAATGGAAATTGGTTTGAATTAATACAACTGGGAATAAATGAATGAAGGATGGAAGGAAATTGAAATAAAGAAAGAAATGAATGTAGTGAGTGGAAAATTAAAGAAAGAAGAAAAATGGGCCAAAATAAACGAATGGATAAAGGAAGAAAGGACGGTCGATAAGAAAAGGACGAAAAGTAACTAATTTATACCAATAAGTAATATGTAACACAAAGACAGTATATTATATGTGGCTTTGCAATAACCTATATATATTGAAGAGGGCACCTCACGTGGTTGTAATGGTTTGCAAGGCAGATTAGCAGACCATTGATAGTGAGTTCGAATCTCATTGGGCGCCCCATACTATGGTGTTGTGCCACATCTAAGCTAAGCTTAGTAAATAACTATATCTATTGGTGATTCAGTATGTTTCTATCTGTAACCGAAACTTTGCCTCTGCTTACATCACAGTCCCTTCGGGAATTAAGCAAGTTTATCAATGAGTATGTAATTTATATTCAATATAATTACTACATAAAAAATGATTTATACATATACTCGGAAGTAAGTAACAAAAGATTGTCTACAGTGATTTTTTATATACGTTTTATTAATTACATGCCCGATATTATTAATTTTTTTATGGTTTGTTTTATTTCAATATATATTTAAAGTTATTTAGCGTTTAGAGTGATACCAATTGTAGTTGGTGCACTTGGAACGGTAAAAAATAAAACTTGGAAAACAAACTGGATGATCTGGAAACCAGAGGAAGAACTGAGACCATCCAGACTACTGCATTGCTGCAATCGGCTAGAATACTCAGAAGAGTACTGGAGACCAGTGAAATACCATCAGCTAACGCTGATGTGAAAAATTCAAAAGAAGAGAAATTAATAATAATAATAATAATAATAATAATAATAATAAATAGAGATGAGGTTGTAAACCATGCACTATGCGAATGTAGCAAACTAGCACAACGGGAGTACAAAACTATACACGACTGGGTTGGGAAGGTGATCCACTGGGAATTGTGCAAAAAATTAAATTTTGACCATACAACAAAATGGTATATGCATAAACCAGAATCTGTTCTTGAGAACGAAACGCATAAAATTCTCTGAGACTTTGAAATAAAAACGGATCAACTTATCCCAGCAAGAAGACCAGACCTTGTGTTGATTAACAAAAAAGAAAGAACTTGTCAACTGGTGTATTTTGCAGTTCCACAGATCAATGGGTGAAGCTAAAGGAAAATGAAAAAATGGACAAATATCTGGACCTAGCCAGAGAACTGAAACAGTTATGGAATATGAAAGTCAAAGTGATACCAGTTGTAGTTGGTGCACTTGGAACGGTCCCAAAAGGATTGGAAAACGGTTTGGAAAGTCTGGAAATCAGAGGAAGGATTGATACCATCCAGAACACTGCATAGCTGCAATCTGCCAGAATACTCAGAAGAGTCCTGGAGATCTGAGGAGACTTGCTGTCACTCAGAGTCTAGTGAAAGACCATCAGTTAATGCTGATGTGAAAACTCAAAAGAAGTAAATAATAATAATAATAATAATAATAATAATAATAATAATAATAATAATTATATGGACACTTCAAACGACAAATCGAAGAGGTTGCACATGGAAAGACTTAGACATGGTTAAGAAAAGGAAATCTCAAAAGAGAAACAGAATCATTAATAGACTTTGTGGTAATAGAGATGAGACTGTAAACCATATACTCTGCGAATGTATCAAACTAGCACAACGAGAATACAAAACAAGACACGACTGGGTTGGGAAGTTGATCCACTGGGAATTGCGCAAAAAATTGAATTTTGACCACACAACAAAATGGTATATGCATAAACCAGAATCTGTTCTTGAGAACGAAACGCATAAAATTCTCTGGGACTTTGAAATAAAAACGGATCAACTTATCCCAGCAAGAAGACCAGACCTAGTGTTGATAAACAAAAAAGAAAGAACTTGTCAACTGGTAGACTATGCGGTTCCAGCAGATCACAGGGTGAGGCTAAAGGAAAATGAAAAAATAGACAAATATCTGGACCTTGCCAGAGAACTGAAAAGGTTATGGAACATGAAAGTGAAAGTGATACCAATTGTGGTTGGTGCACTTGGAACGGTCCCAAAAGGATTGGAAAAGGGTTTGGAAAGTTTGGATATCAGAGGAATGATTAAAACCATTCAGAACACTGCACTGCTGCAATCTGCCAGAATACTCAGAAGAGTCCTGGAGACCTGAGGAGACTTGCTGTCACTCAGACTCCAGTGAAAGACCATCAGCTAATGCTGATGTGAAAACTCAAAAGGAGTAAGTAATAATAATAATTAGATGTTGTCATACAACTAAAAAGATCTGTGCAACTTGAAAGTGATTAATGCGATTAGAAAGGTCCCCAAAATTTAAAAGAAAAAGACTCGAGGAATTGTAAATCGAAGGAAGCATCCAGACCATCCAGACAACCTATTGATAAGGTCGGCTACAGGAAGAGTCCTGGATACATAAGGAGATTTGTTGTCACCCAGACTCCAGTGAAAATCTCACAAGGAGTGATATAATAATTAAGTTAGTTAAGTTAAAGTTGACGGAGTGGCCTAATGTCGGTATCAGCCAGACAGCGAGGGAGTCTATCCCCTTTTCACTAGCGCTAGACCAAGGAGATTTTTTCTAGCCTCTGAGGTGAAGCACCGCACTTACCATCAGCATCTCACTTTACCGCACAGATCCCTGTGCTACTCATACGCTGAGTTGCTGAGGGCCGGTATCGAATTAGGAACCTTGTGATTCCTAGAAAAGTGCCCTACCGACGGAGCTAAACCGACCCTGATATAATAATAGAAAATGAAAAACTGGGAAAATACTGTTTTCTTTTCTTATACGCAATTCAATTTTATATTTTTAATGTTTTCTGACAAAGACTAAATAGATCATATTAAAATATATATTATATAAAATTATTCATTTTTAAATTTTTATATTTATTCAATCTTTATATATGATATCTCATACCGGAAGTCTTGTGACAAACACAACTAAGCTTAAAAGTTATTAATGCTCCGTCTTAATATATGTCTTAAGCGCGTAATGACATCAAGGGCCGAAAGTAAACGCGTTTAAGATAAAATTAAAAAAACATCATAAGCTGCACTAAAAGGAAACTCCTAAGATGAACGGATGTTATAATTTCTTCTCTTTTTTTAATACCCTGTCCGTTGGCAAAAACTTATTGGTAGCACTGGGAGTGGCAGTCCCGTCTTGAGCTACCGAAACTGTTACCCTCCTGGTTGGCGGCTGATGAGGGCAGGATAACGCACGGGCTATCACACGTTGTATGCTGAAAAAAATGGATTATAAGAAGAAAAGACAGGATTAATATTTCATTCCTTGCGAGTCTTCTTACCAGATCCAACTGGACAAATACCTGGACCTTACCCGAGAGCTGTAGAAGTTATGGAACATGAAGGTGACTGTGATACCAATATATTTCGTAATAAGTAAGTAAAGTAGTCGGAGTGGCCTAAAGTCGGTATCAGCCAAACAGCGACGGTGTCTATCCCCTTTTCCCTAGCGCTAGACCAATGAGATTATTTTTAGCATCTGAGGTGGAGCGCATCATCAGCTCCTTATTTTACTGCACAGATCCCTGTGCAACTCATACGCTGTGTTGGCGAGGACCGGTATCGAACCAGGAACCTTGAGATTCCTAGTCAAACACTCTACCGACTGAACAAAACCTGAGAAAGAAACTGATCCCCGTTAGGATATAACTAACAACACTACCAATTGCAAAGAAAAACCTTGACTGTATGACATGTAACTATATAGGAGTTGGGCACCCGGTAAGAAACGAAATCATTTGATTAGTAATACTTGGTTGGTTGTTTTGTTTTACGGCATATCAATCCTCTTTTGAGTAAGTTAATGCCGAATTAAATAATTTTGATAAACAACGGATACAGGTTGCTTCCAGTAACTGCGGTTGCTTAAGTGGTCACCCAATTAAGTATTGAACAGGCTATTGCAGGATCTAGCAGGAACTGGTGTTTTCAGTGTAACTTGACTGTAATCATTACATTAGTAATGGTTGGCTGGTTGGCTGGTTGGATGGTTTACGGTATGACAACCCTCTTTCGGGTCATTTAATACCGAGTCAAATCAAATTAATAAACAAAGGCTTGTTGGATTTTACGGCATCTCAACCTTTATGTCATTTCATGCCGAAGACATTTTTGTTTTATTCATTCCTGTTGGGTATTCAATTTTCTAACTCGTTTTTATCTATTTAACCCATAGATGGAGCCCTAACATTTACTACCACCCAGGGACAGAGTGGACCTGGGAGTAATGGTAAAAGATAATAGAAATGACGAGGTCTGTGTATGACGTCAGTGGTGGTTGACGTGTGTCGGATGAGTAGAAAAGGAAAAGTGTAGAAAATGAAAAATAGTAGAAATGGAAAAGTGTTGAAAAAAACACAATTAGTTAGACGTGTGAGTGATAAGTCGAAGTCACTGACCTTTGCTTCTGGTTGGTCAAGCCAGATCCAACAATGCTAAAAGTGAAAGGAATACTGAAAAGTGGAGAGAATTAGCTGTATGTTTAGAGGAACAGACACAAGATGACGGTCTGTCATCCGAGGCCATTTACTTGCGTTGATTTAATAAAAAAGCTCTAAGAAAATCAACGTCAAGTCTTGTGTTCGTTGATAAAAACTAAAACCGGACGCAAAACAGAAAGAACCCAAGCGGACCCAAGCAGTTCCAGATAACAACAACAACAACAAAACCAGATAAGCCAGCTACTCAACAGACCAGATCAAAGATGCAAAGATAGCAGAATAGTGGATACAACATACCCAGATAGACGTAAGGTTTCATACTCCTTAAATTATTGCCATAACATTACAATGGCAATGAAGGGGTACTCCACATTCTCCAGAGCTCCAGAGCTGAAACCTCACCTCGATGCAATTAAAGTCATACCAGGACACTATAAAGAAAGGATCTGCTTACAGTACATGGTGTTGCTTAAATCTGTGTCTGCTTTAAACCACTCACAGCGGCTCTCCAATCATTGCGATCCTACTGTGAGCTGGTGGCACGTGTCACTTTTTACACTGAAAAATCACTACCATCCATCTTGTTTTATCAGTGAACCAACCCTGGGACTGGTACGTGATCCTTTTGCAATAGGGAAGCGTACAGGTAAAAATACAAAGAAATTTGGTAGGCAAAGAGTTAAGTGGTCATCCAATTAAGTATTGGACCGGCTATTAGAGCTTAACTTTGGTGATCTAGCTGCTTTCAATGTAGTTTTACCATGACAGATTTGTAATGACCAACTAGTCTAGTTCGGAGTTTGCTCCACGGCTTTGAAAATGAAATGCATTAAAAAGAAGAAATGGAGGTGTTTGAGTAAGATGATATTTTAGGACTAATGGCAAAAGGAGAATAAAAAAAAGAAGAATGGAAGAAGATAGAAAAGAAGTGAAAAAATAAGGACAAAAAAGATATCATTGTAGAGGGGAAAGTGACTAAAAGAAAAAGAGAAGTTGGCTCGCATGTTTTGCCCAAGACAATAAGACAGAAAAAGAAGCGAGCAGATTTGGTTATTAAAGAAATGCAGTCGTAGCTTGGCGTGCCATGATCTCCGTGTAACATCGATTGGCTAAAGTGTGTGTTGGGAGGGGGTTTCTGAGCCCAGAGGTCTATGACATGAGCTTTTGGGTTCAGGGTATGGTGGAAGAGGCTAGGGGAGCGCTCTAAATCAAGGCGTGCATGAGCCAAAGCAACCAGTCATTTCATTTCGTTCATGCATCAATCACTCCATCAGACGAAGCAATGTGATCACTATGATTAGTCAGAAAGTGGGCGGACAACAAGAGGTGAGTTCTCCAGCGGTAGTGGGAGGGAAAGGTGATGGTGGTAGTAGAAGTGTGTAAAGGGAGTGGGAGGCTTAAGAAGAATTGGAAGATAGGAGCGAGGGATTTTGTGATATGGGGAAGAGGAAGTAGGAGGAAGGGGGTAGAAAGGAATGAGAGATCTGGGGAAGGAGGAGCAGATAGATAAATGAGAAAGGAAAGGAGAGGAACAGAAAAAGAAAGAAAGAGAAAAAAGAAGGAAGTGGTAAAAAGAACAGAGACAATTGGAAAATGGTGGGGGGGAGAAATTGATGTGGAGTGAAAGGAAGAGGAGAAAAAGAAACTAGCTGAAGAAATGATAAAGAGGTAGAAAGGAACATTGAGAGAAGTGAAAAAGAGGGGACAGTGTGTTAGGGAGGATTGAAAGGAAAAAGAAAGAAAGAAAGAAAGAAAGAAAGAAAGAAAGAACAAAGAGGTTGAAAATAATAAGAGAAAACTAAAGACTTCCTAAACTAAATTCAATAATCAAACACGAATCATAGAATCCAAAAACTGAAAGAAAATGTTTTAAATACATCCATCCATTTGACTTTGTCCTTACCATTTGTTCTGTGTTTGCGGGCCTACTTTCATTCAGTGAAGATGTTTTGTTCAACCAGCATAAAATTTTGTCAGCAAACCATTTACCAATAGGAAACAGAACACACAAACATTCTGGAAACCTCTTAAATAGATTTTAAAAATGTAGCCATGAAAAATAAATGTATGCCTAGCTTAGATATATCCCTATATACTAACGTATCAGTAGACAAATGTTTACCCCAAAACTTCAAATATTTCTGTTATATCCATACAAACTAGACTTCTAAATTTTATCACAATATATTAATACTGGTACAAAATTTTAAAAACCTCAGGGCGATGTAAAAATAGATTTTTGAAACATATTGCCTGAGGGGTGGGAGTAAAAAATTCAATGTCAACGAGTTTGTACCCTAAGTAAGTAAAATCATCAAATCCATTAAAGGATTAAAAAATAAAACAATTTGAAATGTAAACTTTAAATATATATTAAAATAAAACAAACTATATATAGATATATAATACCAGTCATGTATTTATTAACACTTGTTTTTAAAAAAAACAATGAGGACTGTCTAATGTTGCATGTTCAAATTTTGAGTGTATTTATTCTGTTATGACGATTTTGGGTAATGTGACGTAAGCAGTGACGTAATTTTTGTTACAGACAAAAACCGGAAGCGAATCTCCATCATTAATAGATTGCGATAAAATTATTCTTTTTTTTAAATATTATTAAACAAAATCTAACCCACTATCAAATAAAGAGAAAGAGTGAAATGAAGAGAAGAAGAAGGAAGGCTGTTTTTTGTTTAATGGCATATCAACATTTGTGGGTCATTTTATGCCAAACCTTTACTCGTAGAAGAACAGTAGTGGTACTATTTAACCCATAGATGATGTATGAGGAGGTTCGTACCTTAATTATTTTTATTTGTGAAATAGATCACTAATTAGGGCTGAGCCTATTCTAGTAGTGTCCCTCACCAATCGGAGTGTAATAGGTTTTTCTTCCGCTAAACTGGTTGCCTACTATTTACCCATACCTGGAGGAAGAGTAGTAGAGTTCATACCTTTTCCATGGGTATTAGAGCTATGTGAACTGTAGCATCGTCCAGGATTTGAACTCGGGTCAACGAGTTCATTTCTTACGACTCTACCCATTACACCGCGGCCTTTCCTAAGGTATTTGTCCTAAAGTGAACGTAATAGCGCGAATGGAGTTCGAACTCGCTTACTACGATGTCACAGTCCAGCACATAAGCACAACACCACATGGATTAGAATGGAAAAAAGAGAAAGAACAAGAAGGACCAAAAGAAAAGAAGGTTAAATCGAACTTAACGGACTTAAATTCCACCATCGTATGTCACAGCGCCGAAAGAAAGAAAAATACTAAAAATCAAGGAATTAACCGAATATAATGAAATTTTCAGTGTTGATATATTAATGAATAAACAATATAATGCATCAGTTATTTTATTTAGAAACTCTTACATTTTTTCTGGTCAGTTAATTTTGAACCATGTATCTTTGAGGCGTAACCCAGATTCCAAACATACGTGGTTCAAAGTTAATTGACCAGAAAAAATGTAATGGATTTTAAATAAAATAACTGTCTTTTATTCATTAATGTATCAACACTGAAAATTTCATTAAATGCGGTTAATTCCTTGATTTTTAGTATTTTTTTCTTTTGGCAGGGTGACATACGATGGTGGAATTTATGTCCGTTAAGTAGGATTTAACCGAAAAGAAACGCGATAAAAAGAGTAAGATAAAAGAGAACGTAAGAATAAAAAGAAGAAAATGAAAAGGAAAAAGAAAAGAGAGAGAAAATACAAGAAGAAAAGAGGAAGAACAAGAAGTAGGAAAATTACTAAGTATATAAAGTATCTAGTTTCATTGAATAAAAAAAAAAGCAAGAATTTTCTATTGGACTTGTATTCGTGTGCGTCCTAGTTGAATATTGATGCCAAAACTTGTTTTGACTCTATCTGGCCATGTTCGTCTCGGAGCGGCCAAATATGCCCTGACAGAGGGCTTGGCACAGTTCAGGTCTTCAGGGAATATTGAACCTTATTTGAAAGGCTTTTATTTGCATTGAACCCAACAAACGAAACGTGCAATGTTGACCGGAGGTGGAGAAAAGCAATAAACAATTGTCTTTCACGTGCGCAGATGTAGACCAGCACGTGCGCAGATCGCAAACACAAGTTTCGAATACGCATGCGCATAAACATACCATTATGGAAATAAGCACTCACACAATCATAAATATATACACATTATTATCATTGTTTTTTTTAGATTAATTTATGATTTAATATGTTTGTTTTCACATTCTGTTTTTTTATCCTCTTATATTCGAAAATAACAATCAAATTGGAAAATGTGTTTTATTAAATGATATAACCATGGAAAATGTGCAATTCTTCCTTATGTCAATTTCCTTGAAACATATCTGATAATTTGAAATTGGATAGGATGAGAAAAAACAGGAAACAAATGATGTTCATGCCAAGAATAGTTTATTGCAACTTTCTCTACATGTACACCC
>CM042143.1:107632263-107639763 GCA_023376005.1 Doryteuthis pealeii | reverse complement strand
TTATTTTTCTCGACATTATATTATCTTTTATTCTTTATAATCAAATATATATAATAAAATATAATAATATAAATAAACAACCTAAAACAAGAGTATTATCAGTCGGTAGGGCGTTCGGCTACAAACCACAAGGTTCCTAGTTCGATACCTGCCCTCGCCAACTCAGCTTATGAGTAGCACAGGGACCTATGCGGTAAAGTAAGGAACTGATGGTAGGTGTGGCGCTCTACCTCAGACGTAAAAAAATCTCCTTGGTGTAGCACTAGTGAATAGACTCCCTCGCCGATCGGCTGATACCGACATTAGGCCACCCCGATGACTTTACTTTCTTATTTATATTATTCTGCTAGTTAGAATTTTTCTTTTATTTGCCTTTTTATTAATTTTCTTCTTTATGAATTTGCTTTATCTCTTAATGATTTTTATTATATCATTGATTTTTACTTTATAATATTTTAATTTAGCTTTTCTAATGGAAAATGAGGAGTAAAAAGGTTTTTTAACACCCCCACCCCACCCCCACTCGGGCAATAAAAAGATATCGATTTTACTAAACTTAGGTCTTTGCTGGTCTTCAATTTTCGTATATAAAAGGATGTACACTTGGTCGTTGTACAAACGAATATACCGACAGACAGATATACAGAAACTTTCTCTTATATATAGAATTGATAGGCAAGGATTTTGAGTTAAATCTTTTATTAACCTCTTCATGTTCATGAGTGAGATGTTGCAAACATAAGATGAAGGCTGTAGAATGATTAGCCGAGATCACTGTTATTATATCCTAATTACATATACTAGCCTCGTTGGTTATATATATATATATATATATATATATATATATATATATATATATATATGACTTATTAATTATTGATATATATATATATATATATATATATTCCATAAATTTATTATGGTTTGCAGTCTCCGATTATTTTGGGGAGACTACAAACCAGGATACATTTATGTAAAAATAAAAACCCACAAACCATATATATATATATATATATATATATATATATATATATATATATATATATATATTGTAGAAAATATAGGTGGTATATTTCTAAGCAGATAGAACTCAAATTCATTGATTGAGCGTTTATATTCAAATGAAGGTAGTGTGGACATTGAGTCAACACCTGGTTATTGACAGTTTCTCACTTATGCGATCTTCAGACCAAAGCCTGTATCTGAAGATCACATGGGTGACAAACTGTCCGTAAGTAGGTGTTGACTCCATATCCACGCTACCTTAACTCAAATACATACACACACACATATATATAAACATATTATTATTATTATTATCATTATTATTATTACTAGCAAATATATGCACCCTCCGGGTGCAAGTATTTAAGTTTTAATATAATAAAATATTGTATTAAATTAGAAAGGCTAATGAAACTAAATAAGAATACAGATAAAAAGATTTGAAACAGAGGGAGTATAATAAAAGATTTGAAACAGAGGGGGTATAATAAAAAAAATGGAACAACTGAAACTTACTCTTCCATCACTCTCGTCTTTCATTGTTATTTTTTCTAATTTAAGTATTTAGTTATAAGAGGAAGTAAATAATAAAATGACAGTTATTTTATCTTGTTAATGGATTTCATTTAAGATTCATTGAAGAGATGTTTGCTTATATTCATTAAAATAAAACCAAACAGTTAGAAATCAATAATACTAAGCACATATTTATTAAATTCGATTTTTTAATATTAATATGCAAATTAGCCTGCCCGTTCACACTGTAAACTGCTATTTTGTTGTATATATAAATATAATTGCATGTTGTCAGTATGTAGACATAGTTAACAGTATTAATAATGTAAGACAATTTTATTAATAATTGAGGTTTAAATAAAATTAAAATCATGGAGAATGTGATATCAATAACTAAGAGAATTGTGACTTGAGTAGGAATATAGTTTCGGTTACAGACAGAAAAACACACAATCTCCATTATAATAAGATTATTATTATTATAGTTGTTGTTGTTGTTGTTCACTCCTTTTGAGTTTTCACATCAGCGTTACCTGATGGTCTTTCACAGGAGTCTGAGTGACAGCAAGTCTCCTAAGGTCTCTAGGACTCTTCTGAGTATTCTGGCAGATTGCATCAGTGCAGTATTATTATTATTATTATTATTATTATTATTATTATAATGTACTCCTTTTGAGTTTTTCACATCAGCGTTCTTTCACTGGATTCTTAGTGGCAACAATTCTCCTCAGGTCTCCAGGACTCTTCTGAGTATTCTAGCCGATTGCAGCAGTGCAGTATTCTGGATGGTCTCAATTCTTCCTCTGATTTCCAGATTTTCCAAACTTTTTTCCAATCTTTTTGGGACCGTTCATCATCATTACTTATTCTAAGGTTCGTGCTATAGTATTTGCGCATTCTGCCACAATTCTCGATTCTCTGCTGCCCTACATAGGATTAGAATATTATATCTGTGTCCATTTTTTCTGTTATTCTACAAGCAATAACAAAGAAAAAAAAACATCGAAACGGATATTATAACTCGCTAAAAAATAATGACAAAATAAGAAGACAAGAAACGTGTATCTAAATAAAAGATTATGAGTTTAAAATTGTAATACTTTTACTTTGAAAAATTAATTCAATTAGAATTTTACGAGTAAAAACACCACATGCTGATCCTAGACAGATTCATGATATTATTTATAATAATTTTATTATTATTACATATTATTTATGTTATTCATTATATATATATGTATGTGTGTGTGTGTGTTTTATATATATATATATATATATATATATATATATATATAACGTTGGGGTAGGAAAAATATGTAAACGGCGCTTGTTTTGTTTGAAAATCACATAGGCGAGAAACATTCAGTTACTAAGCACCGTGGACTTCGTCTTCACTACCCTAACTTAGATATACATGCCCTATCAATGATATTAAGCACTATTTACACATAAATATTGCGAACTATATTATCGATATCAATTTATATATATATATATATATATATATATATATATATATATATATATATATAGTTATCCACGGACACCGTGTTTCGACGTATCAGGTCTCTTCTGTATGGCTAGACATTAGCAGACTACCTCCATCCAGGATGGAAAGCCGATCGATTTATCATCAATCACTTCTTGACCATTCGGACGAATATTTTAACTGATAAATTCATACATATGTATATATGTAAAGGTCACCTGAGGGGGCTCCATCCGTTTTCTAAAAGATCATTGCCTTTAAGCGTATTCGGCGGTCGAAAGAGGTGGGTCAGCGTGGCGTAGTGGTTAACGTGCTGGACTGCAGCATGGTTGCTTAGTAAGCGAGTTTGAACTCGCTTAACAATATATACGTACACACACACACACACACATATATATATATATAAGTAAGTAAAGTCGACGGGGCGGCCTAAAGTCGGTATCAGCCAGTCAGCAAGGGAGTCGATCCCCTTTTCACTAGCGCTAGACCAAGGAAATTGTTTTAGCATCTGAGGTGGAGCACCACACCTACCATCAGCTCCTTATTTTACCGCACAGATCCCTGTGCTACTCATACGTTGAGTTGGCGGGGACCAGTATCGAACTAGGAACCTTGTGGTTTCTAGCCGAACGCTCTACCGACTGAACTAATGGAGAATGAATGAGGAAAGTATTGGCATATGAATGTGTTCAATGCTAAAATAGCAGATCAGGTTTAAAATCCAATATCATATATTATGGATTTAATATACCATACCATAGAAACGCTAAACAAGCCACCGTTTTTTACAAATCTTAACATTTTGACCGTCGGATGATTGTAAGTAAGTATGCAACTTTAGTTACGGGATTAATATATATAGATATATATGTGGAGAAAAGTAGACAAACACGGGATGTTATGGAAACTGGATGTTTATTCATCTTAACCCACCCCCATCATCAAACATTCTTGACCCACACCTGCATCACCATATAAACACTCCCCATCTAGAGAAAAGAAAATCCACTACCCACCCCCAACCACCCCTGCCCCTACTGACAACCTACTGTTTTCACCATTTTGAAAATGCCCTTCATTGAAGCAATAACTATATTTGAGTCCTGAAGAAAGTCTAAATGACGGAAACGTTGCATCGTTGACAATAAACATCCAGTTTCCATAACATCCCGTGTTTGTCTACTTTTCTCCACATATTGTCGGATTAACCTCCTCATATTTCTCCCACACACATATATATATATATATATATATATATATATATATATTGTACGTGTGTGTGTGTGCGTGTGTGCACTAGGTGTATACATGTGTTCGTCTGAATATATACATATACACCATATGTATTATCTTCGTGCGGAAAATATCCATCGAATGAGACATAATCTATATATGGATTCCCTCGTGGCTAAAGGTGATCACATATTTCCCGCTTCGTGTTCAAGTCTATGAATTATAATTCTGATATGTAAATTAGTTGGCTCTTCCCATCAGAAAGTTTAGACGCACACAATAGATAGTTTTCTTTTTTCTTTTTTCTTTTCTCTCTTTTGTTTGTGCCTCATATATATGTTTACCATCCCCTTATACACAAGCGGGATGCGACACAAGGTCAATATCTTGAGCTGAGTTTAACAGGTTTGAATTCAGAGTTTTCCTTCTCCTAGACCGGTTACCTAGCCATGGTTAAAGAGCCCAATCCGCCCTGCTATTTACCCATAGCTGGAGGGAGGGATGAATTCATACATTTTCCAAGGGTGTTAACGCCATGTGAAAATGCAAACAGCTTCTTCCAGGAACTGAACTCGAGTCGACGAATCCATTTCCTACGACTCTAGACATTAGACCACGCGCCTCCATATATGTGTCTAATATAAGTTTCGTAAGAAGAAGAAGAAGAAGAAGAAGAAGAAGAAGAAGAAGAAGAAGAAGAAAAGAAGAAGAAGAAATGCTACCCATGTGTCTCTGTGTGTGAGTGTGCATTTCTAGTTAGATATGAAGAAGAAAAAAACAACTAAAGATTTACAGATACATACATACATACATACATGTATATGTGGGTAAATTGTATATACTGATAGATACGACCAGATTCTGATTGAAAAGAACAAAATTAGATATATAGATAGCCAAATGCATATATATGGATATTTATCAAGATTAGCTTTATCTGACAAAGGGACCACAATAATAAGATAGAACTCAAGAAGCTTGCTATAATCTATGTAATTAGCTTACTAAACATGGACAGAGACTCAAGAGAAATAGCATCATGGCTGTGTATCCAATGCCACGTAGTTATTTTGCATACTTCTCTAAATACTAAACGAATCGAAGTACCCCCCCCCCCTGGCGCGAACTGCATATTTGAATACAACACCCATAATTTACTTCTGCAGAAGGAATACTCTATTTTTTCTTTCTTTTCTTCTTCTTTTTTCAAAACCAAGTTTATTATCTTTAATAAGAGCCACCTGTAAGCATCATTGACTTTTCTAGCTTCCCATCTTCCCGACTCTTTCTCTCAAAATTCACCCCTTCAAATCTGACTGTGCTAATTCGCATCAACTTATAGCCGCACATAAAAGAGCGCGAAGCGAATCCCCAGTTACACATGTTCGGCTGGTTGGTTTGCACAGGCGAGCCGGAAAAAGGACAGACGAACGTCAACAATTGTGGCGGAAGAATAATGATTAAGCACACTGATAGCAATGGCCGATGGGATGAATAATTACGCAGGTTTTAGCAATCAAGACGCAGCGTTTGTGCTTCACTGCACAATGTGCAAATAGGAATTAGCGCTGGAGCATGGAATGGCATTCATCCTATTGAAGAAGAAGAAGAAGAAGAAGAAGAAGAAGAAGAAGAAGAAGAGTTGATCGATCGATCGATTGTAACGGCACACGATTCGTTCCAAAAGCAGAAAGGAAAGAAAACGTCAAGGAAACGGAAGTGTAATGAAAAACAACATTTGAAAATAGCGCAAACCGATCTCACTTGTATCATCCTAATCGGAAAAGCAGCACCAAAATAATAGTAACTAGTAGACGTACCCGCAGTAGCTTGGGAAGAAAACGGTCAAAACATTAAATGTACATTAGAACAAAAGGAATGTATATTTTCATAGGTGGGATATTCTTTTGAAGCGCTTATATTCCAAAATCATCATCTTCATCATGTCACGTTTTCAACACGGATATCCATGACAATTTCTCGCCAGCCTTCCCTATCATTCATTGTCCGTGGGAGGTCCTCTGCGTAGCATCCAGTATCCGCGCAGAGTTGGTCTATGTACGTATTTGCTGGACGGCCAACACTGGCGTGCCCCTTGTGGTGGCTTCCACAGAAGAACGTCAGTAATGAGTTCATCTTTGCTTCTCCAGCAGTGCCCAGTGTGTCTTGTTCGTTTCACATGGAAGGTTTGAGTGATATGGAACTGGTGACCGTACAGCTGTTTTCTCGTGGAGTGTTGTTTCTACGTCTTGTTTAAAATTGCGCGTAGCATTTTTGTGCAGCTCCCATGGTGTACCTATTCAGTATTTAGTTTGTTTGGTTAGTTGGTTGGATTTTACGGCATGTCAACCCTTGTTGGGCGATTTTCTGCCAAAGATGGGTTTTTTTTATTCTTGTTGGGTATTCAATTTTTTTCCCAATTCAGCCTTTTTAAACACATTTTTAATACTATTCTTTTCTTCTATCTAACCCATAGATGGGACCCTAACAGGTACTACCATTCCAGGTCAGAGTGGACCTGTGAGTAATGGCAATAAATAGGTACTCAACATTCCCTAGAGTTCCAGAATTGGAACTTCACCACTACATGCAGTTTAACATTATACACAGGACACTAAGACTCCACTGATTTCTAGCAGATATATAATAAAAGGTTTTTGATTTCCATAAGGGCGATAGATGGAATTGCTAAGCCACAAGGATTCTGTCCTTAGGGATCACAAGACACCACCCACGGCCAACAGGTTGCCCGATTGGGAGGATTTTATCCCTCTGCAGTCTGTGTATCCTGCCCCACCGACGGGGCGGTTAAGTATTTAATTTAGTATTTAATTGAGTGTCCACCTACTATATGCACACGGGTGTCATGTGACTTTCTGAGATCTAAATTTTTATCTGATATTAGGGAGTCGCACAATGCGCAAGATACGAACTAAAATACTTTCAAACAAAAATATCCCCAGCACCCTGGTACACATTTGACATCACACATTTGACTCACAATCTAAATATCTAATTCTCTTCAAAGTCAACCGACTGACAACATAAAAATAGAAATACCATTCCCCACATAACAAGCCCACCCGACTTTCTTTCTCTATACTACACACCAAAACCCCTCCCCTTTCTCTCATTCCTTACCCATTTACCTGTTCATTATAAAAGCAGAATGTACAAGCACTTAAGTCAATAAAATTTTGAAAAAGCTTCAGCCAATAATGAGGCGAAATATCATTTGAATTTAGTTGTTTGTGTTG
>CM042143.1:107592263-107624763 GCA_023376005.1 Doryteuthis pealeii | reverse complement strand
GACCAGCAAAAACCTACATCAATCACCTTTGCATGGATTCTGAATGCTGTGCAGAAAACCTGACGGGGGCTATGAGCTATAGGGATGGTTGGAAAGAGAAATTCTTGGGTATCCGTGCTGTCAGCATCCTGATATATACCGTATTTGACGGCATATAAGACGCACGGGCATATAAGACGCACCCACATTTCATCAGGTCAGATTCAGGAAAACATGTTTTTAGTGTATTTAAGCATATATTGTTGAAAACAGTCTAGCTGTGCATTACACAAGCAGAAACATAGCTGTATAAAAGCAATTTGGCAGTACAGGCAAGCAATAAGCATACACAAGACATCTCAATAGTAGGAAATAATAATAACAAAATTAATGATAATAATAATAAAACTTCCCCTACGATGTATAAGACGCAGGGCAATTCTTTTAGCCAAAATTTTGCGAAAAATGTGCGTCCTATATGCCGTCAGATACGGTATATATATATATATATATATATATATATATATATATATATATATGAGATTTATCCCAAACTTGGTAGTACGGGATGATTCTATATGTTGTTATAAACTTGGTAGTACGGGATGATTCTATATGTTGATTACACTGTATTAATATTGTATGATCCAGTATGTATAAATACAGCGAATCACTAAAGAGAGCTCAATGTATAATAAACTTTTTAGAAATAAATTTGTGGAATTACGGTGTTGAGTTCTTCCTTCTTTTCTATGATATATATATATATATATATATATAATATATATATATATATATATATATTAAGAAATTGAAAAAACAAATGTTCCGAAAATAGGATGAATTTATTTATCGATGTTTAAACATTTCGGTTTCTTTAAACCTTCATCAGGATGAATCTTGGAGTGAAGAAAATGATGTCGGATTTATTTTCCATATTTACTCCCATATATATATATATATATATATATATATATATATATATATATATATATATATATATATATGGGGGGTGAAAATAGATGGAAATGCGGATAAAACAACACAAGTAAATTCAAATGATATTTCGTCCCGGTATTTTACGAAGGTAATTCTTTATGTTAATTTACAATCTTCACCACATGGGGGACGGTACAGTTCAAAAATCGACCTATCATAATGTACAGGTCCTGCTAGTTTCAAATAATATCACTTCATAGGTTACTGCAGATTTTCTGATTTGGGTTTTTGGCTCGTATTCCATCAATACCTTCAAATTTTCGTTGTCCTTTTTAATGTTCTAAACTGATATTTCTGCAAAGAAAATCTTACATTTGTTCTCTGATTTATTAGAGGTTGATTGCCCAACCATCCAACCATTTAGTTAACCTGCTATTTCTGGTTAACATCCACTACCGAATTAAGTGCAATGACAAGGAATGAGATTATGCTGAAAAGTAAATACTTACCAAATACTGTTCGGGCAACAGCACATCTTCATATGCTCGATGTTATTGGGAGGAGGCTTTAGTCGATCAATTCTTCAGCACTCGTCTATCATCATCATCATTATTATCAACATCAAGACATGCTGACAGCACGGATTCCGTTTACTCTCTCTCTCTCTCTCTCTCTCTCTATATATATATATATATATATATATATATATATATGTATGTATCGTCCATAGTTCTTGGTAAGTCATCTAGACGGCATTCGGTGTCCGTACAGAGCTAATAAATTATTTTTTTTGCTGGTTAACCAATACTAGTCTGTCTACGTGTAAGACCTCATAGGAGAAGGTCGCTAATGAGATCGTTTTTACTTCTCAAGTAGTACCCAGTATGTTTTGTTCGTCTTAATTGGATGGTTGGTATGAATGTAAGGTAAATGCCCGTACAACTGCAGGATTTATTCAAAACAGCGGGCAGCATCTTTGTGCAGTTACCCTGTTGTTTATTCGCCAAGCGTCTCCTTAGAGTCAATGTGGTGTGGACATACAGTAGTACTGTTACGACTTTGAACAATTAATTGCAATTCGTCTAATGTAATCCGTGAAGATAAAAAAAAGAGATTTCTCTCTTTTTTATTTAAAAAGAAATCACACCAAAAAATGGCCACTATCAATTGAATCAAATATTTGTCTGAATTTTTGCTGTGTAAAATATTTGTTTAGACATTAAGTATGTAGAAAGTTTGTAGAAAAAACACAAGATGTTAAAGATGTTTGCTGACAGAAATCTGTTTCGACCATATGAAGAGGTTTTTATCAAAGCAGCATTGTAAACGGAAAGACGAAATAAATATATCATCTTTCCGTTTACAATGTTGCTTTGATAAAGACCATATGGTCGAAACAGATTTCTGTCAGCAAAAATGTTAACATATATATATATATATTATATATATATATATATATATATATATATATACAACTTGAAATTTATATATATATATAAACTCCTCCACATGAGTAGGATGCGAAACATGGTCAATTTCTTAAACGTAGTTTAGCAGATTTGAAATCAGCGTATTCCTACTCCAAGACGGGTTGCCATACCATGGTTAAGCATTCCAGTTTGTCCTATTATTCATCCATAGCTGGAGGTAGAGTAGTTGGATACATATTCTCCAAGGGTATAAGCGCTTCATTCAGGATTTGAATCCATTTCCAACAACAATAACCATTACACAAGCGGCTTCGATTTGCTTCGTATATTTTGATTAGTAGGTATTTAGCCAACCCGTTTGCCACGGACAGTATTTGACAAGAGATCACAAGTAGTGAGCATCCAGCGAACTCGCTATTCATTATTAATGAATCTTCAAGACTAGCTTGCTAACCATTACACCACGATAGGACGGCCTTATATTTTGATAGATTAGAAAAAGAGACAGAAAATAGGTAGACAAATAAAAACTAAAGACTGATAAAAATCAAAATGGATAAAAATGAAGATAAAATGAATGGGGTAAACTAAAGAATTGTATTTTTACCTCATTCCCTTGTCCTATTTCGCCATTCGTAAATAGTATAGTGTTTTTTTCCTATAAGAAATGACGAAAAACACATGTCAAGCCTTTTTCCTTGTTTTCTTTTCTTTTTAAATTTTTCTTTAGCTTTTTTCCATGACACTATTTACCTTCTTTTTTTATTACTCAACTTATTTTCTGACATCTCTGTGCAATACGCTTAAAAAATTTTTTGCTTCATACCTTTTCCCCTGACAGGGTAGCGTATATTCCTCTTGTCAAATCTGATTTCTCACTTTCATTTCATTCCAAGAAAATTTGTCTATATTCCTGAGTTAACGAATTCTCATTGTAGATTTACTTAACTCGCCTCCTTCTTTTTATATTGGTTTGCTCCATGATTTTTTTTCCTTTGCTCCCCAGTTCTCAAATCTTCTTTCTTTCTTTCTTTTTAATCATTTTTTTTTTCAAATGTCGTGTGAGTTTTCTTTTTCTTGTTTTCACCATAATACTTTTTGTCTATCTTTTCTTTCACTTTTACGTTTCACCTTTCTTCCTTTTTTTTTTTTTTTTTTTTTTCATTTTTCAATTATAATATCTTTCTTCTTTCCGTATTAATTCTCATGGATTCTTTTTTCTTTTTTTTTCTTTCATTTTTCTTTTCTATCTTTTTCTTCCGTTCTTTCATTCTTTCTTTCTTTTTTCTTTCATTTTTCAATTATTTAACCTTTTCTTCTTTCGGTATTAATTCTTATTGATTTTGTTTCGTTGAGTTTTCCTTCTTTTTTTCTCTTTTTATTTTCTATCTTTTCTTCTTTATTTTTTTATTTATTTATTTATTTATTCATTTCATTTATTTTTTCTTTCATTTTTCAATTATTTCATCTCTTCCCTCTTTCGGTATTAATTCTTATTGATAGTTTCGTTGTCTTTTTCTTTCTTTCACTCTTTCTTTTATTTTTCGATTATTTTACCTCTTATTTTTTTCTTGTCTTAATCATTCTTGTTTCTGTGTTCCATTAACTTTTTCATTCTTTCTAATTAATTTTCTTTATTTCTTTTTGTGACAAGAAAGAAAGAAAGAAAGAAAGAAAGAAAGAAAAGGAAAAGAAAAGAAACATAAAGACTAAATGAGGGGAAATTTGCAAATTGTAAAATTATTAAAAAAAAGAAAATAATGAAAGAAAAAGAAAGAAAGAAAAAAGAAAGCTCAACGAAATTATCAATAATTATATATATATATATATATATATATATATATATATATATATATATATATATACGCACACAAGGTCAATTTCTTAAACGGAGTTTAACAGGGTTTCCTTCACCTATACTGGTTACATAACCAATATTAAAGACCATAGTCTGTCTTACTATTTATCCATAGCTGAAGACGGAATAGCTGAATGCGTACCTTTCCTATGGGTATTAGAGCTAAGTGAAATGGAATTAGCTTCATCCGGAATTTGAACTCGGGCTGCCAAATCTCTTTACTACGACGATAACCATTAAACCACGCGCCTCTATGCTATTTGATTTATAGCTAGAGATGGATGCATTCCTTTCTCAATAGATAGGTATACTTAGCTTAACAGTTTTCGTCGTAGGAAATGAAATCGGCGATCCAAGTTCAAACCATAGAAGAGGCCGTTTTCATCTTAACTGTGCTAATGCCCTAGAAAACCATGAATCTATCAGTCTTCTCCAGCTAAGGGGAAATAGTAGGATAGAATAGGTTCTTTAGCCTTGGTTGGGAAACCGACACAGGAGATGAAAAACCAGCTTTACTCCACTAAAAATTTGACCTTGTGTCATATCCTATCCATGGCGGAGGGTCTGGGTATATGCATACATTCCTCCCTCGCTAGTTCTTCCTCGAAATGAGACAGAAACTGCTTCATCCAGAACTTGAACTAAGATCGCTGGGTTCATTTTCTTTCACAATAACCATTATGTTACACGTATCTTTATTCAGAAGAAATAAAGTAGCCATTAACAATAGGAAGTAGATATTATTTCGAGAAAAAAACCTAATGGTTTCTGTTGTATTATTACTTCTTCCCTGCCATGATATGTCGTTATCCCTTCGAAATTCTACCTTGGAATCAATCTACCCTCTTCAAAATCGTTATTTCTACCCATTGATCGCACTCAACTGAACCTATATACCCGTTAGATTGCAAATATCTTAGTCTATATCAAACCTCTACGCCCAATTTGTTTGTGTGTTTTCTTTCTTTTTATTCATTTATTTTTCTACCTTTGATTGATATATCAGGTGAGTAAAATTCACAACCTTAAGTATAACAGAATTGCTTCGTCACTTTCAAGAAACAAACCAGGAACGAGTATTAAATCAAATAAAAACGTCAGCAAAAAATAAGTTTGAAGTAAAAACACCATAACAGAAGAAGGTAGGATAATTACGAGAAGAGCACATGAGAAAGCACTTTTCGCAATGTTATGTCGATTGACACAAGCAATGGATGGACAGAAGACGTTTCCATCGGCCTCGATGCTGGGTGGTGACTTCTGTCATAGTCTCATATTGTATCTTGTTTTTTGGGGTTTTTTTTAAGGGAGATGGAAACAAAGCAAAACAACAACAACAAAAAACACACGTAAACGAAGGGACAAAGTCTTGACACATTTCAGAGGGCATTCAATTTCCACGACTTGAATTCATTGTAAAGATATTATTTTCATCGAAAAGTTTTCTTTTGCTTTTAGTTTTGAAAATCTTTCATGATACTCGGAAAAAGGACAGTTAACGGCAAAAAGCTTTTAGCATTCGACCTGACAATCACAGAAAAAAAAACGTTACTGTAACAACGGATTGCAGAAACCAGAGTTTTTAATGTAGAAAAAAAATTACAACCGAAAAAAAAAAATTTCTCCAGAATTTACTGGCCAAGCTCAGAATACCTTAATGTAAATCAATATATTCTAGTAATGGTTTGCAAGCCTGTTCTGCTGACCATTCGAAAATGTCATGAGTTCAATCCCTAGCGTATTCCTATTGACCGATATTCATTCTGTTTTGTGTTTTTTTTTTCTCTTTCTATAAGAATAGGTTGTACCTTTGCATATACGGCAGTATGATAATTTAATTATTACAATGTTTGATATGTTCACTTAAGAGTTAATGCGAAATAGTTCATTATGTAAAGAGTATAATAATCTTAATTTAACTCTCTCTCTCTCTCTCTCTCTCTCTCTCTCTCTCTCTCTCTCTCTCTCTCTCTCTCTCTCTCTCTCTCATACTATTTTTTTCTTTCCTTTCTTCTTTTCATCTTTTCGTTATGTTCTATTGAAATAGATTAGCGTCATCGCTTCCCCGACTCACCCCCTTTCTCTATATTTCTCCTACTGTATTTCTTTCTTTTTTATTATATTTTTCTCTGTGTCGTGTCTTTTTTCTTCGATTTTCCTTTATTATAAAAACGGAATGGTCGATTATTTAGCTTTCAAAGAATCTGTTATGATATTTAAACTCAAAATGAGTCTCGCCTCTTCAAAGAACTGCAGCAATTTTTAGTTCTGGGGCATGTAAAAAAAAAGAGAGAGATACAGCGCAACCCTTTCATTCCTGTTTGTCAAAACTCGGCTCAACCGAATAAATAAATTAAACATATAAATTTAATGAATTCATGGTATCTAGACATCTTTTTAAAAAAGAACCTTCAACCCAAATATAATCATCGCAAATAGAATCATCCCGTACTTACCAGTCATTTGGATTATTTCACACACACACACACACACACACACACACACACACATATATATATATATATATATATATATATATATATATATATATATATTGAGAAAATATCTGCTTAATTGAAGTCGTATCTAATTTTGGAAGTTAATTAATTAATAATTAATTAATTAGGTGGGCGTTCAATTAAGCACATATTCTCCCAAAAATTGTCGGCTAAAAAAAAGCCATATCAAAACACATCGCTTGTGTATTTACTTCTCATATATATATATATATATATATATTATATATATATATAGACTGACCGACAAAACAAAAGAGTCTCACAGATTTCTTATTTTCTGTGATACATTTATTTTCTCCTCAAATTAATGAAAGCCCCGATGAAGATCTATTGAAACAAATCGAAACACTGCAGCGTAGGCGAAATAAACATTACTCGTTTATGAACTTGTGTTGTTTCAATATTTCACATTACATACTGTCGGATTCACTTCCACTTTTTCTTCACACACTCACACACACACATGCGCGCGCGCGCCCTCACACACACACATACACACACATACATATATATGTGTCTGTGTGTGTGTGTTGGAGGTATCTGTCTGTATGTCTGTCTGTTTGTTTCTATTTCAATGTCTTTATATCCTCTATATATTTAGCACTTTATACTGTTTCTTGTGGAGTATTTCATCCTATTCCTACCCATTTTTATCAGTCTCTATTTACCTATCTATTTATCAGATTATCTAGCATTCTCTCTCTCTCTCTCTCTCTCTCTCTCTCTCTCTCTCTCTCTCTCTCTCTCTCTCTCTCTCTATCTATCTATCTATCTATATATATATATATATATATATATATATATACTTTAGATAATAAATATTCCCGATCAGTATTTGAAAGATATCATTACTCATACAACTGCATCTAAATTGCAGGGGAGTTTTAAATTTCTAATTTCATGTTCTATTCTAAAGGGAAACATCTTTGCACCAAAAGGCCAAAGGGGACCCACTGTCTATCATCTTGACGGCAGGAATGGCGCCTACAAAGATACAGCCACCCGTCTTCCTTTCACTGAGAAACCGACTGATCTGCCCCCACCCCGCTGCGTCGATTTCGCATCAAAAAGAGTCCTGTTCTCTGTTTCTCTATTCCTGTGGGTGTCTTTTGTTTCACTTCTTTTCCATCTTACTTACATCAGATTGTGCCAGGTCCCCTGATACCAACCCACCAAGATGCTTCAGGAGAGCATGTATCCAATGGCACAGTCTGCTTTATGGCTCACGTGATAATGATGTCAAATCTTTTTCTCATTCCATGCTTACGTGTATCCTGTCTTGTCCTTGTAAAAGCTAAATTCTCTTTTACTCATGATATAAATAAACTGACACAAGTATAAACGTGTTGTATCGCGAGGTGGAAAGATACACAGATGAATGGTGTGCTTAACATATTTATTAAGCACAGAGCATCTGGTGCTGAACGGATACATACACACATAGAACAGATAAGTACCAATAATTAACAAGACAAACTCACACTAAAAGAGAGAGGGTCAGTTCGGTATATCCAACGCAGCAAAGTCAGTCTGAATATTATTCAGCTATTTAATCTACTTTAATTGTAGGCTATGTTATGGTTATGAGCTACTCGATCTGGTAGAGTACCGAAGGGGTGTTATGTACACTACAACACAACGTAAGTGCAAGATATAGTTTATTTATAAGAAAGTGAAAAAATATCAAATGGAATATTCGATAAACCGAACACAAACAATTGATATTATTTGTAATATTCGGACTATTGTCCTCATCTTCATTGTTATTTATTCAGCGTTTCGGTTGATGTGCCCTCCGGTCTTCATCAGGTATTTCTTATCGGACTCGGGAACCTTCTTGTAATCGGGAACCTTCTTGTCGTAATCGGAAGCCATCACGGAACTTTGAAACTAACCCTTTATTCAGTCCACGGGGGTATCCTGTTCTCATTCCGCTAACCCACCAAGATGCTTCAGGAGGTTCCCGAGTCCGACAAGAAATACCTGAAGAAGGCCACAGGACACATCGACCGAAACGTTGTACAAATAACAATGAAGTTGAGGACAATAGTCCGAATAATACAAATAATACTAATTATCAAGCCTATCTAAAAAAAATTAACAAACAATTGAGTCAATAAATATTTTGTTTTTATTTATTAAAAAGACTTCCACAGAATGAATCTTCATGATAGACAGGGGGAAGAGATAGAAGGAGATGGAAAAAAGAGGAAGACAAATGCACAGTTTTGTCCTTGTAAAAGTTAACTTCGCTTTTAGTCATAAAATTAAAAAAGTAAAGTCGTCGGGGTGGCCTAAAGTCGATATCTACCAGACATCGAGGAATCTATCCTCTTTTCACTACCGCTAGACAAAGGAGATTCTTTTTGCATCTGAGGTGTGGCGCAACACCTACCATCAGCTCCTCACTTTACCGCACAGATCCCTGTGCTACTCATACGCTGAGTACTAATAACCCCCCTCTTCAGCCAAACATTTTTTGCACCTGCTATCCCATAAGCTACGGTGCGTAGGTCGGCTCACATTAAACGACCTTGTGCCATACACGCATAAGAAAGATGCGAGGTAAATACTCATATACTGAGTTGGCGAGGGCCGGTATCGAACCAGGAACCTTGTGGCTCTACCGACTGAGCTAAACCAGCCTTATGAATAAACAGAAAAAAGTAAAAGAAAGTGAAAGATACAGTCTATTTACTTAAAAGAAAATGAGAGAAATAAGAGGAATTAATCCAACAGGAAGTAGAGAAAGGTAAACAAACACGGGATGTTGTACAAAATGGAGGTTTATTGTGGGTAGTGATGTCGACGTTATAACATTTCGGTCTGTTAGACCATCTTCAACGGTGAACATTTTCATACTGGTGAATTAGGAGGTCTTGAATTGGCGAGGGGTGGTCAGTTGTTGGTGTTAGCAGGAGTTATTAGTGGGAGTTCTATTTTTTCTCCCCAGATGGGTGTGTGTAGCAGTAAGGTTCTGATAATGATGCCACAGGTGTTAGGTGTTGAGAGAGGTCGTAGGTGGGTCATATACACTGGGTTTGATGAAGATGTACTAAGTCATGTACAAATGGTAACTAATAGTAGGAATTGTTAAAAGAAATCTAATCTTAAGTTGATTTGCCTCAATTTCAAATAAAATCTTTAATAACCTTTTGGAGACCTTTTTATTATCCTTATTGTGATTTTTTATATCAGTTTTAACTGTTGGTTTTTCACTGAAATCTGAGTGACAACAAGTCACAAACGGATACGAACGGGGGGTTCGTATCCGTTTGTGCCAAGTTCACTGATACCGATCCACCAAGATGTTTCAGGGGAATATATATCCAATGACACAATGTGGCTTATATTATTAAAACTCTAAACTCAAACCCGTTAAAGTTCGCTTTAAAATTGACTTTGTGTCGAATCCTACACGTGCAGAAGGGGTTGTTAAATGTGTATACTATTTGTCGGAATTGTAAAACTTTAGTCTCTTGCCTTTCCAGTCATGCTTACACTCATATTACATTACTGGAGGTGCTTTGGCATAATGGTTAGAGTCGTAGGAAACGGAATCGTCGAACCGAGTTCAAATCCTAGACGAAACTGTTTGCATTTTTTATGGGAAATGAGGAGTAAAAAGTTTCTTAATCCCCACTCGGGCAGAAATACGGTGTGAATTTTATTGAACTCTGGTATTTGCTGGTCTCCATCAATTTTCCTTTATGAAATGACATGTGCTCGGTCGTTGTACAAGGAAACATACGCACAGACAGACATGCGGAATATTTCTTTTATATATATAGATAAAGAATGGAAGCGCGTAGTGTAATGGTTAAAGTCATGGGAAATAGACTCGTCACTCCGAGTTAAAATCCTGGACGTGCTAATTGCATTTCACATAGCGCTAATACCCTTGGGAAAGGTATGAATCCTACTCTCCCTCCAGCTATGGATAAATAGTAGGACAGACTGGGCTCTTTAACTTTGGTTAGGCAACCTGTCTGGGAGACCTGTTAAACTCCGCTTAAGAAATTGACCTTGTGTCGCATCCTGCTCGTGCGGAGGGGTTGGTAAAATATATATATATATATATATTACATTTATGCCAGTTTTTTGTATTTAATTATTATCATTATTATTTTCACTCTTTTTGATTTTTTCACATCGGCGTTAGCTGATGGTATTTCACTGGAGGCTGAGTGACAACAAGTCTCCTCAGGTCTCCAAGACTCTTCTGAGTATTCTAGCCGATTGCAGCGGTGCAGTAGTCTGGATGGTCTCTATTCTTCCTCTGATTTCTAGATCCTCCAGTCTTTTTTCCAAGTTTATTGGGACCGTTCCATGTGCACCAACTACAATTGGTATCACCTTCACTCTCATATTCCACGGCTTTTTCAATTCTCTGGCAAGGTCCAGGTATTTATCCATCTTTTCATTTTCCTCCAGCTTCACCCTGTGATCTGCTGGAACCGCAAAGTCTACCAGTTTGACACGTTCTCTTATTTTTGTTAATCAACCTGGTCTCCTTGCTAGGATAGGGTGATCCGTCTTTATCTCAAAGTCCCAGAGAATCTTATGCGTTTCATTCTCAAGAACAGATTCTGGTTTATGCATATACCATTTTATTGTATGGTCAAAATTTATTTTTTTGCATAATTCCCAGTAGATCACCTTCCCAACCCAGTTGTGCCTAGCTTTGTATTCCCATTGTGCTAGTTTGCTACATTCACTTAATACATGGTTAACAGTCTCATCTCTGTCACCGCACAGTCTACATTTACTGTTTATTATAATTATTATTATTTACTCCTTTTGAGTTTTCACATCAGCATTAGCTGATGGTCTTTCACTGGAGTCTGAGTGACAGCAAGTCTCCTCAGGTCTCCAGGACTCTTCTGAGTATTCTGGAAGATTGCAGCAGTGCAGTGTTCTGAATGGTTTCAATCCTTCCTCTGATATCCAAACTTTCCAAGCCCTTTTCTAATCCTTTTGGGACTGTTCCAAGTGCACCAACTACAATTGGTATCACTTTCATTTTCATATTCCATAACTTTTTAAGTTCTCTGGCAAAGTCCAGATATTTGTCCATTTTCTCAATTTCCTTCAGCTTTACCCTGTGATCTGCTGGCACTGCAAAATCCACCAGTTGACAAGTTCTTTCTTTTTTGTTTATCAGCACTAGGTGTGCTCTTCTTGCTGGGAAAAGGTGATCCGTTTTTATTATTATTATTATTATTATTATTATTATTATTATTATCAGAATCAGTTTTATCATAATTATCCTGACTAGCATTTTATCATCGATATTTATTGATTAGTTTTAAGGGCACTTCAATCCGTCTCGGATTATTTTTACCTAGAGTTTAGGGAAATGCATATATAGTACGTTCAATATCATAAATCAAGGGTTAATCTATACAGGAGGTCGACTTATACCCAAATATGTAGGTCTATAATAAATCTCAGCTTGTTATCTCATTCCACGTCAAAAAATAACCGTGATATAGCACATATCCATTCAAGTGCAATCGTTTACAATAAGGAAGACACACACGCAGATTCTCATTAAAACGGCGTATTTTACAACTTCCTCCTTCAAACCAAACAGAACGGTAATTATTTAGATCAAGTGCTAATAGTGACATTATTCCATGTCAATTACCATTGAATAACTCTCTCTCTCTCTCTCTCTCTCTCTCTCTCTCTCTCTCTCTCTCTCTCTCTCTCCTGAACAAACAAAAGACAAATAACTTATTAAGGGACGACCTGCAGAATAAACAATCTGATTATCAGATTATTAGAAAGATCCCTACGCCGCCATGTCTTTCCCGGTTTTGTAAATATTAATTCAGAAATGGTGAGCAGTCGTAATGGGAGCTAGAGATTATCCGTGCGGTAGGAAAATAGACCCTCGCTTTTGGTAACTCTATCCCCATTACCCGTGACTAACCAGCCCCAGCCTCAGACGCGTCAGAAGCACTGACGGGGGTTTCTGCGATCACGTGGAACTTTTCAGACGCACACACACACGTATGACATTAGTCTCTGTCATTTTTATGATCGCTTAGCTCCGATTTTTTATGAAATGCCAACTGGAATCCTGGGGCACAGAAACCGCACCAAAAAAGTGTAGATTTCACCTCCACCCACACAACTTGTGTTATATGTTTTTTTGTGTGTGTGTTGGTGTAATGGTTAGAGTCGTAGGAAATGGACTCGTCGACCCGAGTTCAAATCCTGGACGAAACTGTTTGCATTTCATATAGCGGTAATACCCTTGAGAAAAGTATGGATCCAACTACTCTCCTTCCAGCTATGTGAAAATTATAGAGCGGATTGGGTTCTTTAACCATGGCTAGGTAACCAGTCTAAGAGAATTAAACCCCGCTTAAGAAATTGACCTTGTGTCACATCCTGCTCCTGTGGTGGGGTTAGTATATATATATATATATATATATATATATATATGTTTTAATGCATAAGTAGTAGCTTACCGGTGGGTACGAGTACGATCGTTGGAAGCGCACAGTATCCAGGGGTTAAGACTGAGAAAAAACAAATACAAAGTGCTCAATACAAAGTAGAGCAAAATTTATTTATATAATGGATAAAAGTAACCTACTCGAGTTTCATCGTCTGATTCGTCAGGGTTACATCCGTTTAATTAATCGAGTTTTCAATTAGTCTCAGTTGGTACAATACATGCCCGTTGGAATTTTCGAAAATATAAACAAGCGTTCGTCTATAAAAGATAAGTCCCATTCCAACGGGCATGTATTGTACCAACTGAGATTAATCGAAAACTCGATTAATTCAACGGATGTAACTCTGACGAATCAGACGATGAAACTCGAGTAAGTTACTTTTATCCATTATATATATATATATATATATATATATATATATATATATATATTATAAACAAAAAGTAAGTTACAAAAACACACACAACCTATCAAATATCAGAAATCACACATATACATATTCTGCCAAAATTCAATGCCTGAAGAAGATAACAGATCTGAAACACGTGTCGCATATGTAAGTTAATAATTTTTTTTTTTAAACATATTCCTTTTTGCAAGCCTTCTTTTTTATAGAACATCTCATTTTCTCCCGTTGAACCCATAACAACACTTTATATATATATATATATATATATATATATATATATATAAAGGAAAAGGTGACTTACCGGTGAATTTGGTCACGATGGTTACTAAGTGTAGAATTCAGGGGGGTAAATCAGAAATATAACAAATAAGTGCTCAATACTAAGTAGAGCAAATTTATTATAAAATGGGTACAAGAGATAACCTGCTCAAGTTTCACCATAAGGCTCTTCAGGGTTAAATCCACTGAATTAATCGAGACACCGATTAATAGCAGTCGATTTCATGTGTGTGTTCATTGCATAGAACACACACGTGAAATCGACTGCTATTAATCGGTGTCTCGATTAATTCAGTGGATTTAACCCTGAAGAGCCTTATGGTAAAACTCGAGCAGGTTATCTCTTGTACCCATTTTATAAAATATATATATGTATACATATATGTGGGAGGGGAGTTGCCTGTTTAATATTGTAGATTTCTTCCTCAAAGTCTTAAATGTGTCGTGTTATAAGTGGTTCATCTTCAACTCTGTTGTGTCCTGGGTATCGCACTAAACTGCATCTGATGGCGAAGTCCCAGTTCTAGAACTCTCGAGAGAGTAAAGTAGTTCTTTATTACTATTACTTCCACGTTCACTCTGACCTGGAGTGGTAGTGCCGGTTAGGATCCCATCTATGTATCAAATAGATCTTCTTAGAAAGATATTCGTATTCGACAGTGCAAAAAAAAAGATAATTTGTTTATAAATTATTAGTATTAGAGTGGAATATTTGAAACTACACAATTGTGTGTAAATGATTTCTATTAGATAGAAATACTTAACATCATGTAACCTTGTGCAACAAACAAAAAACAAAAAGATATCCACACAAAGATATAAATATACAAGGTGTGTCAAAAAGTATCGAGATTTTTTGTACTTTTTGACACACCTTTTATTCTATGAAAAATAACGTTCCATTTATTAATTTTTTTTTCAGAATACAAGGTGTGTCAAAAAGGTACCAAGTTTAAGCCTGTATTTACCAAGATAGAAATGAACAATCAATGGAACGTTTTGTTTTTTGTTTTTTTGTTTTTCATTTTTTCAGAACGCAAGGTGTGTCAAAATGTACAAAAAATCTCTATATTTTTAACACACTTTTTAAACATAGAATGAACGTGATTCTTCTAGGCATGAAATAACCCTAGACGAGTTGACATACCATTAAAATTAATGTCAAGTAGAACTGTTAAATCATTTACTAAGGATTATTATAACCATTATTATTTTTAGTCGTTGGGGTGCTACTCATGTAGCATGCCTTAGGCAGGAACAGCCTTTTCGAACCTCTCACATGGTCTACAATTGATTTGAATTCAATCGTATGTCAACTAGAACGGTTGCCATACCAATATTTTAAGAAACCAGTCTGCCTTACTATTTTCCCATAGTTGGAGGGAAAATTGGAGAATACCCATAGCTGGAAAGAGAATAGTTTCCCAAGGATATTTTTGCGATGAGAAACACAAACAGCCTCGTTCAGGATTTGAACCCTGTTGGCTGACTCCACTTGACCGTAACAATTACACCACACACATCTTCCAACAAATAATATACGCACAAACCAGAAACTGTTATAGAAAATGAGACGCATAAAATTATCCTGCTTACGCCTCGAGCACCTCCTTACGCAACGAGCGCTTCGTGTGCCACAAGCACTTCCAAAGATTTTAATTTTTTTAAATGGTATTTCTTCTTTTTTTTTTAACCCTCTTCTTTTTAAAGGCCTGCTATCCATACTGCTATTTCTTACATATTATGTGGCACTTATTTTCTTTAATATCTTAATACGCGTTTTCCTTCTAGCCGTTATCATCTTGCAACACCCTCTGGTTAGAAATGAGCCCACCTAAATCGTCCAAGATGGAATGCAAAAACGTAAATCCTGATTATCTAGTTGTTTTTATCCGCCGAATTCTTATTTCTTAGGATTGTCGTCACCTCAGGTAAATAATGGTCCATTCTGTTATAAAGAAAGAAAGGGAAGAACAAAGACATGATATACAGAACAATAAGAAAGAAAAAAAGAAAGAAAGAAAGAAAGAAATTAGGAGAAAGCAAGATAAAGGGGTTAGCACGCGGAAGCTATAACACTAATTTGTTTCAATCGAACATAATGAAAAGATGAAAAGAAGTAAATGAAGAATGAGAGAGGCAGTTAAATCAAGATTATTATACTTTTTACATATCAAACTATTTAGCAATAGCTCTTAAGTAAACAAGTCAAACGTTGTAATAATTTGACTATAATACTCTTGTATATCAAAGTATAGTTTCTTTAACCTTAATAGAGATTTCTTCTGGTTTATCGTTAGATTTTAGAAGAATCTGGTAAATATTACATTACTTTATGTTTTTCATGTTCTTCATAGCGGACTTCGTAATCTCACTATCCGACATTTCCTTTTATGTTACTAGTACGTACTGGCATCCCTGTAGAATTTTGACGGGCAAAGATTGAGAGACGAAGAAGAAAATCAATAGTAAAATACAAACTAAACAAGAAAATTTTCATGAAAAATATTTTTAAAAAACTTACCAAATATTTCGGGCGTGGTACCAAACCCAGCAACGAATACCAAAAGTGCCAAATTTTGCCAGAACTTACCAATTTTGGCATTTTAATGTGACGCACCCCCGAGAAAATACAATCTGTATGTTCTTAATCATGTGTGTGGTGATGTTGTCAACAAAATGTTTAAGATGAGGTGAATATTTTCTTACTCTACCTCGACAGACATTTTCTGACTGGAACGCATCAAATCTTTGAAAAATATTCGTAATTCTGATGATGTTTTCGAAGAATTTGTATTGTTTTGACTCGTGTTATATTAGGGATTTTCTGTATTATCGATGTTTTTTGTCTTCGTTCCTACCTGTGCATATACGTTATGCGTTAAGGAAGCGCGTGGTTTAATGGTTAAAGTCATGGGAAATGGACTTGTCGTCCCGAGTTCAAATCCTGGACGTGGTAATTGCATTTCAGTTAGCACTAATACCGTTGGGAACGGTATGAATCCTACTCTCCCTCCAGCTATGGATAAATAGTAGGACAGACTGGGCTCTTTAACCTTGGTTAGGCAACCGGTCTAGGAGAAGGAAAACTCTGAATTCAAACCTGCTGAACTCCGCTTAAGAAATTGACCTTATGTCACATCCTACTCGTGTGGAGGGGTTGGTAGATATATATACGTTATGGTTTCATTATCTCTTTCAGTGTTTAAATTACAGATAGAAAATATAATAATTAGAATTTCTAATATGTAAGCCATTTAATATATATAAGCATTTATCAAACCCCACCGGAGGAGCAGGATGCGTCACAAGGTCAATTTTTAAGTGGTGTTTATGAACTCCTACACATGGACATACCTGTGTTAACTGAATGCCGTCTTGATGACTCACCAAGTGCGATGCCCGATAGGGACGGATGGAAAGAGAGAGACAGACTGAGTCAGAGAGACAGAGATAGAGAGGATCGACGTGCCTTGATGATAATGATGATGATGATGATAATGATGATGATGATGATGGTGGTGGTGGTGGTGGTGTTAAATGACACTAGCTAATGATAACTGAATAAATGTGAAAGGTAGGTATTTACCCAACCTTCTGCACGATCAGGATGTGGCACAAGGCCAACTTTTTAAAGTGGAGTTTAACAGGTCTGAAATCAGAGATCTCTTTCTCCTAGACTGGTTGTTATACCAAGATTAAAGATTCCAGTCTGCCCAACTATTTACCAATAATTGCAGGGGAAATAGTTGGATGCATACCTTCCCCAATTCCTTTTTGCTATGTGAAACCCAAACAGCTTCGTCGAGGATTTGAACTCGGATTTCCATGTCCATATCCCAATGTGGTGACCATTACACTACAGACACCGCATTTGTAATATGTAAGCCATTTTAATATTTAAGCCATTGCAGCTGTGAATCCCTTAGTTACAGGATCGTATCTTGAGAAATACAATAGAATAATATAAAATACAAGCAAAAATACCCGGTCCATGACCGGATTATATATAAAGATTGGACCATAAATAGGTGAGAGATTCCGAGCTGAACGGCTTCGAATGCGATTTTATTCACTAAAGTTAAACTAAACTGCTGGTGTAGCTATAATAGAAAGCAGGCAGCGAACAATATCTTATTATCAGCAGCAGCTGGTATACGGACAGTTCCGCAAATCGGTTGATTTTGGTTTAATTAATTAATTATATCCCTTAATCTGTAAAAATCAATAACCAAATTTTGCGTGTTTCTTAGTTAGAAGGATATTAAGGTGTATGCAAGATTTCGAATATGAGTGGCCTCCCGTTTTGGAGTTATACGTTGACACGTACATACCAAACTTTCTTTTATATAGAGAGACGAATTACTGTGTATTATTTAGGTTTTTTTTTCGGATTGTCTTTCCCATTTTTATTGTTATATATACAACTTTTCGGTCGATGTGCCCTCCAGCCTTCTTCTAGTGTTTCTTGTCGAACTTTAAAACCTTCTTGTCGAACTCGGGAGCCTTCATGGAACTTCGAACCGAACCCTTTATTTAACCCACTGGGGTAGATTGTTCTCATTCTGTTAAGCATGGGCAAATCCAAGTGCTAAGCTAGGTTAAGTATTCTATTTTATTTTCGGCCGTAGTCAGGATAGAACCTGCAACCTACAGATGGGTGTCACTTAGAACTGTTTTAGTTCATCACTTATATCCGTTCCGCCATGTGTCCAACTGAAATCTAAATAATACAAATTATCAAGCCTCGTCTCAAAAATTCAGACAAAATATTTCTTTTGAGATTTAACATGTAATTTCATTCTTTCCTATGAATTAAATCAATTAAACAAAATCTGAAATTATGATATGCTTGATACTTATAATATACTGTTGGTAACGATAACTTGAACTATAATAACTTGAACATTAAATAAAATCATATCGTGTATAAAAGATACATGTCTCCTTGTGACGTTATGTGGAGAGAATTTGATATGCAAGTCCGGCTTTTTATTTTACCGGTTTCAAAGAGTTTACTTATCCAATGCACGTAAACATATAATTAATCAGGTAATGAATCACTTTAATAAACGTATTGCAACAATTATACAAATAATTACGTCTGAAAATTCGCCATGTCGTAAGCCTCACATTTCCAACACTTACTTTAATATCTTAACACCACCAGGGTCCGTTTATATATATATATATATATATATATATATATATATATATATTGCATTGAAAAATGTTTAATTTAAATACCGTAATCAATTTCGACCTGTGTGTATATTGCTATTTTGGTAAAAAAAAAAAGAAAAAAAAAAAGGGCGGGGGGGTCATTATTTGAAAACAAGGCTTCTCAATTGTTAATACTTACTTTCCTTTCTGTCTCACATATCCATGCAATGTTTTTTTTTTTTTTGTTTTGTTTGTTTTTTTACTTCTCCATTAAACTTTACACCAAGAGTATCATCCCAGCTATGCCAATGTATTTTTTTTTAATGTCTGAGCCACACGATCCTAATTATAAAAACTACTCTGAACGATGATTGGCTATAGATTTAGCCAACCAGATGTAAAGAGGCCGAGGACTGTGTTGGCATACTCTATTTAAAGCCATTTTTCTGTTGGCGTTGAACAAAAAAGCAGCTAGTTAGAGTTTGATCAATTCTAAGGGGGTCTGATTGGCGATGGGGGTATTATGTTGAAAGACCCGAAACCCCCCTATGAAACCAGTTAATACATAACTGACGAAGCTGATTAGTCAGTCATATCTCGAACATATATATATATATATATATATATATATATATATATATATCAACACCATCAATATATTACATAATATTTACAGTTTATGTGCAATATCCACTGTTTACGAGCAATTTCAAATCTAAATAATCTACTCAATACTTAGTTATCTACTGATCACAACCAATCATGTCTACTTTTATATTATTTTTAACTAGTTTGTTGACCCTTCTAGTAGGGTTAGACCTCGAAATCATTTTAATTATCCACTTAATGACAAGTTCTATAATAAATACAAATAAAACCATAAATTGTGTTTAACTTCAGGAAGACTGTGAACGTATTCAAACTATTCTTTACGTGTTTGTCGAGGTCTTATTTATCAAAGGTATCATCATCATCATCATCATCATCATCATGTCGCGCCATTATCGTGGACATCCATGGCAATCTCTCGCTAACCGTCCGTATCACTTATCGCTATTGGGATGTCCTCTGTGCAACATCCAGTATCCGCACAGAACTAGTCTTTGTAAGTCTTTGCCGGTGTACCCATGTGTTGATTTTCATAGGAGAACGTCACTTATGAGGCCTCACTCAGATGGTCTGTGTGATAGGCGGCAGATGGCCGTACAGCTGCCCTCTTGTGGGATGTTGTTTCCATGATTTGTTTAAGATCGCGGGCAGCATTCTTATGTAACTCTCATCTAGCTTTTTTTTAGGTGCTTCGTTAGTGTCCAAGTGGTGCAGCCATATAGTAGCACTGACAGAACTACAATTTGGAAGAATTGTCGCTTTAACTTATCAGAGATCGGACCTCCATATGATTGACAATTTGTCTATAGCAGACCACACCTTCTCTATAAGTGCATTAACATCGCTTTCTGTGGATGAGATATTACTACCTAGGTACTTGAAATGTTCCACCGATATCAGGGGTGTACTTTCGAGTGTGGAGATGCCTCCAAAAAATCAAAGGGATACAATATCATATACCATACTATATACCATACCATATACTATATCATATACCATATCATATACTATAATATATACTGAGTAAAGTCAATAAAGTAGCCAAAGATAGCGACAGAGTCTATCCACTTTTCGCTAGCAGTAGACAAAGGAGAATTTTTTTCTGAGGTGAAGAGCCACACCTACCATCAGTTCCCCGCTTTAGAGGACAGATCTGATTACTCTGCTACGCATGCGCTGGTTTAGGGAGGACCGGTACTGAGCTCGGAACCTTGCGATTCCTAGGTGAGTGCTCTACCGACTGAGCTAAACCATATTATACTATATCATATGCTATATATGACATATCATATACTATATCATATACCATATCATATGCTATATCATATAATGTATCATATATTATACCATATACCAAATCATATAGCACATAATTTACTACATCATATATCATATCATGTACTATATAATATACTGTATCATATACCATATCATATACTTATGATTACCAAGCAAGTCTCGCAGATAAATTATAACTAGAAAGCTAGTTCGATCATACCACATAATATACCATATCATAAACTGTATCATATACCATATCATACACCATATCCTATAACATATATCTCATATCATATACTTATAGTTAACAATCTAGTTTCGTCGATCCATTACTACGAAATAGCGAGTTCGATCCTCAGTGAATGCCCAATACTTATGACCTTATGTCACATCTTACCAGTGGTGAACAGTTGGATATATACCTACCATATTATATACCATATTATATACTATATCATAGAATATATCATTTATTATATATCCTTCTGTCATAGCCACCTGCTCTACTAATGCATAAACACACACTTGTGTATTAATGTGCTGATTCGTGCATGTTCATACATTTATACATTTGTCTTACATCTCTAATTTTCCCGCGCGAAATGCAAATTGGTGGCAGCTAAAGAAAAAGAAAAAAGAGCAAATAGAACACAAATCCGATGAAATAAAACAAAAAAAAAAGACAACAAAAAAAAACGACTCAATAGTTTTAAGATTTATGAAGCCCGAGTCTCCATCCGATGGTTACGGCTATCGAATTCGCCCGTTTACGGTTGTTATGGCCTCTTGTTGTAGGCCGGGACGAACGCACGCTGAGGTTTTCTCAAGATGGCGACGCTCGATGGCGCGGGAATTTTACGATCGATAGACGCCATCTTATGTGGCAGTCGACTCTTTTGTTTGGTCGTTCTGCGCCTCAGACAACTTCCATTAAGTCTTGCTTCCGGGAAATATAAGGAAGCTTATATTCGGATGCTACAAGCGTATTTCGATCGAACGTTTCAATTAGATTTAAAAGCGCTCAAAGGAAGGAAGGGAATGGAAAGGAAGGAAGGGAAGGAAGTGAATAGAAATGAGGGACAGAATTTGAGAGGTGGGGAAATCTAAGGAATAAAAAGAGGGAAAGAGAAAATGGAGGATGGAAGTGTAAAGAGGAAAGTTAAGAGGAAAGGAAAAGGGAAACGAAAAAGAGAAGGGGTAAGTTTTAACAAAATATAGAAGCAAATGGAGGAAAGGAAGGAAAGAAAGTAAAAAGAAATGAGGGAAAGTTCGTGAGAAGCTAAGGATGAAAATAGGGAAGAAGAAAATGGCGTGGGGAAGTGTAAATAGGAAAGGAAAAGAGTCACGAAAAGGAAAGGTAATTCCAAGAAAGATATAGATGTAAAAAGATAATTGGACGGATTGAAAAGAGAAGAAGAAGAAGAAGAAGAAGAAGAAGAAGAAGAAGTTAGATTATAAAGCAGGACGAAGAAGAATTCTGAGGCGGGTATACAAGAGAAAGAGTATATAACATTATTAAAGAAGAAGAAGAAGAAGAAGAAGAGAAGAAGAAGAAGAAGAAGAAACGGGATGAAGAAGAATTCTGAGGGGGAATACAAGAGAAAGAGTATATAACATTATAAAAAAGAAGAAGAAGAAGAAGAAGAAGAAGAAGAAGAAGAAGAAGAAGAAGAAGAAGAAGAAGAAGAAGAGGGGTAGATTATAAAGCAAGGGGGGAATACAAGAGAAAGAGTATATATTATTATTATTATTATTATTATTATTATTATTATTATTATTAGAAGAAGAAGAAGAAGAAGAAGAAGAAGAAGAAGAAGAAGAAGAAGAAAGGAGACGGAAAAAGTTAAGAAAGATGAGAAGCGGAGGCCTAAAAAGGAAAAAGAAAGAAGGAAAAAAATATATTCATTTGCAAGTTATAAAAACTATTATCGTACAAAAAAAACTCGTCGATAAAAATCATGTAAAAAATCGCCGAAAACAATCGCAGTAATTAAAACTTGGGAATCCAAAATTTCAGGATTGCGGGTCCGGATTAGGCCCGGAATGTTTTTAATTTGTTTAGAGAGTCGACCTAATTTCAGAATAGTATAATACATAGGACTATGGCCTCTAGGAGTAAAGTTTAAAAAATATGACAGTTTGACACACTGACATTCGCATTTATTATATATATGTATACAAGGTGTGTCAAAAAGTATCGAGATTTTTTGTACTTTTTGACAGACCTTGTATTCTGAAAGAATTAACGTTCCATTCATTGTTCATTCATATCTTGGTAAATACAGCTTCAAACTCGGCACTTTTATGAAACACCTTGTATTCTGAAAAAACATTTAAGGTTCCATTTATTGTTCATTTCTATCTTAGTAAATACAGCTTCAATCTCGATACTTTTATGGCACACCTTGTATATATATATATATATATATATATATATATATATATATATATATATATAGAGAGAGAGAGAGAGAGAGAGAGAGAGAGAGAAAGAGAAAAGAAAGAGGGAGAAATAGAGAGAGAAAGTTCGAAAGAACCTGTCTGCATTTCCCTCGCGCTAAGAAGTGAGTAGATTTTAGGAAAGACTGTGCTCTAACTTTAGTAGAGAAACCAGCCTAGGAGAATGACATCAGTCCTCTACTAAATCAACCTTTGTTATCCTTTCATTTATCTTGGCATGATTGCCGACTGCTGAAAGCAGAACGAGTTACGAAACTACCTCATCCACCCAGTACGACTCCACTTCGTGCAAGTATATAGTTATTTACTAAGTTTAGCTTAGATTTGACTCAGGGCCAGAAGTATGGGGCGCCCAATGAGAATCAAATTCACTAATAATGGTCTGCGGATGATAGCTTGCTAACCATTACACCACATAATGTGCCCTAGTTATTTACTAAGCTCAGCTTAGATGTGGCACAAGGCCAGAAGCATAGGGTACCCAATGAGAATCGAACTTACTAACAACGGTCTATGAATCTAGCTTGCTAACCATTAAACTGTGTAAGGTGCCGTCGTCCAAGTATAAAGTTATTTAGTAAGCTTAGTTTAGATATGGCACAAGGCCAGAAGTATGGTGCGCTCAATGAGAATCGAACTTAACTAACAATGTTCTGCGAATCTAGCTTAACCATTACACCACATAAGGTGCCCTAGTTATTAACTAAATTTAGCTTAGATGTGGCAGAAGGCCAGATGTATGGGGCCCCCAATGAGAATCGAACTCACTAACAATGGCCTGCGAATCTAGCTTCTTAACCATTACACTGTGTAAGGTGCTGTCGTTCAAGTATATATTTATTTAGTAAGCTTAATTTAGATGTGGCACAAGGCCGGAAGTATGGGGCCCCCAATGAGAATCGAACTCACTAACAATGATCTGCGAATCTAGCTTGCTAACCATTACACCACGTCAAGTGCCATTGTGTAAGTATATAAATTAACTCTCCATTGAAACCTAGGCGAAAATCACGAAGCGCAAAACTTTCTGTTATTGACTCCTTTTAGAAAATTACCTGCCCGTAACTACGGCCTCTTGTACCACCCACGTCACTCCACACCAGTCACGGGTTTATGATCATCTTTTCACAAAAGCCGAAGTACGAAACAATGATCTATGACGCCTATCACAGACATACGGGTCATCCAATGTGTCATCGTTATTGTCGCGTTCGAGGCAAGAGTCCCCCTTGTTCGTTGCCCATCGCTGCGTCTGTTACTAGAGGCAAATGTTATAACTGACCATTGGTCATATAGAAAGTGGCGCTTCTTGTGATTTGGGTATTAAGAATCGCCCTTATTAGCATGATAACCCGTGTTATATTGGTTTTGTCATTTGTGTCCGGAGTGGAACGTGGACTGAAGACTCCATTTCGGAAAATAAATGAGTAATATGAAGCTGTGTAGGCAAGAGATAAAGAGTATGAATACTTACTTACATATCTGCCTCTGTCTTCCTCTCATATATATACAAGGTATGTCATAAAAGTATCGAGACTGAAGCTGCATTTACCAAGATAGAATTGAACAATGAATTAAAGGTTCTTTTTTTCAAAATACTTTATTTGTCATAAAAGTGCCGAGTTTGAAGCTGTATTTACCAAGATATGAATTAACAATGAATGGAACGTTAATTTTTTTCAGAATACATGGTGTGTCAAAAAGTACAAAAAATCTCGATACTTTTTTTACACACCTTCTATCTATCTATCCATCTATCTATATATATATATATATATATATATATATATATGCATATATTTATATATACATACACATATACATATATACATACACATATATATTGTTTTCTTTTTTTATTTGTCTAATGTAATGTATAATGTAAGGAAAAAAGGAGGCTTTCTTTTGTTTGAATTCTAGTGTATTTTCTTGGTTATTACGCAATAGTTGTCTGACGAAACTGGGTTCATTTATTGAGTTACCGGCTGAAATAAATTTATAATAGCCAAGTGACGGTTTAGTCTTTCTTTATTATTGAAAGTGTAAATATTGCTCTATATATAATTAATTTATTAATTATCATACATTAAACTCTCTTAGGGATTTAAAATAATCCTTGTATAAATCTATAGTTATACATCTGCATGGGCATGCATTGTGGATATATAGAGGATATTGATGATCCCAAATAGAATCATCCCCAACTTACTAGTCGATTGGAAACTTTTGTCTTTATATATATATATATACTTTAAACATACGCTCATTTCTTTTTGGGCGCCGGTGGTTGTCTTCAGTGATGTTTTTATGCAAAGTTCATTGGGATGTTTCGGGTCTTACAACATCATACATCCCTCGCATTGCAGACCCCACCAGAGGCGATCTAACTCTGGTGCAACCACCTTTCTTAACCGCTAAAAAGACATGATGGGGAAAATCTTTTTTTTTATTACTGGACGGTTGTTGACCTCATCCCAATCAAATACAAAGCACCGCGCTTCCGATTGGTTGTTAGAACCAGCCAATCAGACGCGCGGAACTCCATATTTAAATGGGATACGTAGCCAAAAACACTTTTCTTTTGTACGGAATACTAAGCTTGTAACGAGGTAAGTCAAACATTTTCTTTAGTCATGCTAAAAGAGGAATTACTTTAATGATTTTTCTGTATCTAAGTACCATTTTTGTTCACTTTTTTTTTTTTTTTTTTTTTTTTTTTTTTTTTTCTTTTTTATAATAATTTTTTTAATTTTTTATTTTATTTTTAATTTTTTTATTTATTTTACATAATTACACTTGTGTACGTATTGCATCAAACGGCCGTGACTTTTAATTTTATTTTGTTTTATTTTACTTATAATTTTTCTATTTACATGGTGATATTTGCTTTGTAATTTGCTTTGCCCCCCCCCCACGTTACGACGTGTTAAAGATTAAATACTAATTTTAAAATATATAAACTTACATTCTATTTAAACACAAATATATATATATACATTTACGTTTACTAAAATTTAGATTAACATGTTTCAACTATTGATTAAATATAAAATAAAACAATTCGTTTATCCCCACACGCACCTAACGACGTGTCGAAGATTATTTACTAATCACAAAAAAAAAAAAAAAAAAAAATAAAAAAATAAAGTAAAATTTAAAAGGAAGACTTAATACAGACTACATCCTATATTTGTCAATAAAATGTGCTAATAGAATCCGCTCCTATAAAAAAAAAAACAAATAAAAATAACTAACCGAGGTTTAACAGAATATAACTAAAACTACATATTCCATCTACCACTGAGAGTAAAGAATATTCTATTTAAAACTAATCTTACTTATCTGTTCGGCTTCAATTTGTCTATATTCATATGTCTGGAAGGAAATTATTTATCCATTAAATCCCTTTATCCCCCCTCCTTTTAAAATTATAGCCGCTATTTTAAGTCGAAATGAAGTGACGAAATGAAATAGCGAGTGAAAAAAAAAAAAAAAAAAAAAAAAAAACAATATTGTCACCCCCTTTCAAACTGAAAACTAAAAATCACTAAAAACCCTTACGAAACTGCATTAAGCAAAATTAAAGCATTTTTTTCTTTTTTCTCCCTCCACTCGATAACAATCGATGGTGACTTAAAAAAAAAAAATTTTTTAGATAATTTTTAGAATACTTAATTCCAAGTTAAAACATTATCAATCCATATGAATTTAAAAAAAAATAAAATAAATAAAATAAAATAAACAAAAATTACGATGACGAAATAACATATATACATATAAGAAATAGCAGTAGGTATTTACCCACGTTAGCCAGGTTTTATGAAAGTAAACCCAAGAAGTGAGTCGTTAAGTATTAAACGTTAAAGGTTTGGTTTGGTTTGGTTTGGTTTGGTCTCTTTGCTTAATGGCATATCAACTTTCCTGAGTTATTTAATGCCAATACCTTCATTATAAAATTGTAGTAGTACTATTTAACCTATAGAGGGGTAATAAGAGGATTCATACGTTTCCCAAGGGTATTAGTCCAAAATTGAGCGTAACAGCACGACTGAAGTAAAAGTTCACTTACTACGACATCACAGTCCAGTATGTTAGCCACTGCGCTACGGGAACTCCCTCGGCAATATTAGTGAAACAAGCTGTAGAGACAGGGCGCGCTACACTGACAATAATCTGTTAGATGAGTTTATCAAGCATTGGTTTAGGTGGGATTTCTGAAAAAGGGAATAGTGTATGAGTGGTGATGCTCGTTGATTCCTTGGTGTCTTCTAATACCGTGACTCAAGGGGATTAGGCTGGATCAGAGATCAATGACAAGCTTATCTGTCATTTTGATTGGTGTAATTAAAGTTAACCCTTTAATCCAATGTGTTGATTATTTCAGAATTGAACGGACAGAAAATTCCCGCCTTTAATTTGCAATGGTCGCTTATGTCCTGGAAAAAAAAACTGATTTCTTTGTTCAGATTTCTTTTTCTCTGTTTCTTTTTGTTATGTTTATACATACACATAAAATACGGAAAACTGAATAAAAATGCAAGACCAAGTTGTTGGAAATTAACAAGGGTAGAGAATGCTTCTACCCTAAAAGTGACTTAATTAGCTCAACCTCGTTGTGCACGTGCGTCCTAACCGCACAAATCCCAATCCAAAAGTGTCATGGAGGGAAAACCCCACTTTTGGGTTTCTATCATCCCTCTTCTCCCTACTGATCAAGGGGAGTAACTCTAGATTTCGTTAGGTCAGGGACCTAACATTTTTTGTTTTTTTTACAATTGTTCAAAGGTCCTATAGAGGCTGTGGTTGTTAAAGGTGGGAATAAGAGTACGTGAGTAGAGTAACTAGTGGAGAAGGTTGAGAGGTAGCTATATTGTTTGTCTTCTTTTCTTCAGCTTTTGAGAAGAAATCCCACTTCCGGCTTCCCATCAAACCCCTACCGATCAAGGGGAGTAACTCTAGATTTCGTAAGTTTTGGGATCTAACACTTTTATTTAAAACATATTTCCCACCTTTTTTTTATTTAGTACTTTTTTCGTTTGTTATATCACTTTTTTGTTTTTTCTCCCGTTTATTCATTCAATCGGTATTTGTTTCTTCCTTCCTTCTTCCCCTCTAATTATTTGCTAATGTTCTATACTGCTTATTCTGTTCTTACTAATTCTATCATAGTTCTCTCAGTCCTGTCTGTTGGGACTGTTGAATATACCAACAGCACCGCTGCAGAGAAATAAAATCACCCTAATGGAGCCACCTGTTGGTAGTAAGTTGTGACCCGTGGTGCTTAAGAACGGAACCCTGGTGGCTGAGCAGTCTATGACCTGCAGCACGCCCACTTTGGCCCTTAGTCAATACGGACGGTCAGAGAGGCCCCCTCCTATCGGTCAACTGGTCATGTCAAGCGCTAACATCTATACGACAGTCCCGACCCTATAGTCATTATAGCAAACCCCCAACCATTTTTATCATAATAGTAACAGACGGTACTGCATGCAACCCGTGTGCTAGATAAAGCAATGCTGCGTAAGTAACAAGAATATTAGGGCGATACAATGAAGAAAAAAGAAAGAATAGGGATGACAAGAAGATAAGAGAAGAATGAAGCCAAGAGAAATGATAAAGGAAATAAATAAGTTAAAGTAAAAGAAAAAACATCAGTCATCGCTCAAGGCAAATCTTCAGCATTTCCTATAAAAGAAAAAGGCTTCACCCTAACAAATAGAAAGAAACTGATGATATTCCACAGAAACTATTACAGATACCGACTGCTCAGATAATCTAGCGCTTCTCGCAAATACACCTGCACAAGCCGAATCACAGCAGTATAGCTTAAAGAAGGCGGCAAGACGCATGAGTGTCTGTGAACGGAGTTCAGGTGTTTTAAAAAAGATATATCCACACTGGACTGTAAGCTTATAAAATTAGTAGATCGGTGTGTTTTTAAAAATATATTCTCATACATAGGTAGCAATATTTCATCTACAGAAAGCGATGCCAATGCAGGCATAGGGAAGACGTAGATTGCTATAGACAGATTATTGATCATATGGAAATCTGATATCACTGATAAGATAAAGGCGAGGTTTTTTCCAAGCTGTATCAGTGTTACTGTACGGCTGCACCACTTGGTCTCTAACTAAGTGCTTAGTGAAAAGGCTAGATAAGTAACTATACAAGGATGTTGCGCGCTGTCTTGAACAAATACTGGAAACAGCACCCAACAAAAAGCAATTGTACGGCCACTTACCTCCTATCACTAACCATTCAAGTAAGACGTCATTAGCAGCCCAACAAAAAGGAGATTGTACGACCACTTACCTCCTATCCTAACCATTCAAGTAAGACGGCATTAGCAACCCTGTGGGTTATTTAATGCCTAAAACTATTAGTGTGAGATAAAACCTGGTACTCGAGTTTCCTTTACAGGTGTAATTTTTGTAGATGTATTTCGTGAATGTATTTTATATCTGATTCATAATTTTCTATATATTTTTATATGTAAGACGAACAAGCTGGTCTTCTGGATAAGCAAATGATGTTCTCCTGTGGACACAGACACATGGACACACCTGGATGGACTGACAGCAAAAACTTACATCAGTTGGCTCTATACGAATACTGGATGCCGTGCAGAGAACCTGCCTGAAGCGATGGCTAATAGGGACAGTTTGCGAGAGATAGTCATTGGAATCCGTGCTGTTAACACGGCCTGATGATTATGATATCTGTGAAACATGATTTATTATTGATCGTTGTCTTATGTTCATCTCTTTCTTTTATTTAAACTTTGTTTCTCTTTCTTTCCTTTGTTATATGTATGCTCCGTTCTTATATTTATATACTACAGCCTTTTGATCTCTGTCAGTTACGCCATTCTCGCTTATATAAACTAACTACTTACCCGTATTACGTACGGGTTTTAAGATGCTCATAAAATATGTTGTGTTAACTTCTTTTATGTATGACTAACAGGCGTCTCGCTTTCAGAATCTCATATCTTAATATTTTCATTATAAATGAACTTCTGGATATACGGAATTTTTCTTTTAAGTTGTAGAACATGAAAGTAATAGTTAGTAATCATATATTGGAGCCCGTGGAACCCCCCCCCCCAGGAAAAGATGCTGTTTACCCCTAAAAGAACATACAATATGGTTGTACAGTGTGATTTCGATGATCCCAAATAAAATCATTCCCTTACTTACCTGTTATTTGATTATAAACACACACACACACACACACACACACACACACCACACACACATATATATATATATATAATATATATATATTATATATTGAATTTTTAATTTTAATTAAATAATCTAAGCTTTCATTTGTATGCTCTCATGTGGTAAGCATTAATTTTCTTCAATTTCTGCTTTCTGAATATTACCGAATATTAGTCGGTGCAAGCCGCAGACTGCGACGACGCGTGAAACCCAATGACGCGGTTCTATCAGAGAGACTGACACTGGCACAAAGACAATAAGGTTTTATCATTTTCACATGGCGAGAGAGAAACTGTGACGTTCCTATATGTTAAGCCAATTTTTTCAGTGGGTATCCTCTACGTCTTTCCCCTCTAAAAGCTTTTTTTTTAAATTTTCTTTTTTACCAGAGGGTCATATAAAATTGGATGTCTCGTCTAAGGTTTTATTTAGTTGTCAATTTATATTGTATACAGCAAATGGTTAACAGATATTCACTGTTAGGTGATAGAAAAACCTTCAATTCTAACACTTATTTTTCACTACTTCAAATGGAAAAGGGTTGTCGTGTATATATATATATATATATATAATATATATATATATATATATATAGGTATATGTAAAAACAAAATTTTTTTGCGATGAAACAAAGAAAATACAGCATAAACTTCATCATCAGAGATTTGTATCAGATACGTTCTGATACGAACCTCTGATGATGAAGTTTATGCTTCGAAATGGATAAGACAAAAATAACATCTTTTTGTTTTTATTTTTCATACGCATTGTATTGGCCTTCAAATTATTAATATATTATATTATATATATATAAACTCCTCGTGTAAGCTTCATTACAAAAAGTTTCATGTGTTGGAAAAATGCAATCGATAAACACGTGTTTCAGGAACAGGTGAGATAACAGTTCCTTTTAGCTTTTAACCTACTCTACAGGCCAGTATTTGAGCATTTTCTTGATTGAAGAAAAACGTTTTTAAAATGATTTGTTTATTCACCTATATATTATATATATATAATATATATATATATATATATATATATGAAAGAATGACTTACAGATGAAAATATTGGGTTGGTTCTCAATATTTGGTTGGTACAAGTTTTACTGGATAAAGTCAGCGTTATTACAAATATAAAGTGCTTAATACGTAAGTAGATCAGATTTAATATATAATGTGTACAGAAATAACCTTCTCAAGTTTCACCATAAGGATCTTCAGGGTAGATTATTTCTGTACACACTATATATATGCATATATATGTATATATAAATATATATATATATATATAATGCATATATATATATGTGTGTGTGTTGTGTGTGTGTTGTGTGCGTGTGTGTGTTAGATTAAATCTCCCGTCCTTGGTCATTTTTAGCCCAGGGTGTATAATTTCATGAGGTTTTAACAAGTAAGCCAATTCATTCTTGGCAAGCGGTACCTCTATCTTTCATTAAAAAGTTTTGAATTAAGTTAGTTCTTGAGTCATGGGGTGGTGGAAGGGCCAGATTTTTCCATTTCCCTGCGTACACGTTCCCACACAAAAAAACATTAAAGAGGCCATGTGCCCATTCCATTCCCGTGGGAGGATGAGAAAATACCATCAGATAAGATTTAGATGCAGATTAGATCCAATTCTTATTCTTATTTTAGATGACAATTGTGAAAACAAGGAGTAAAATTTTACATTTACCGGTTGGGGGTGGGGCGTGTTAACGAAGATTAATAATCTTAGCATTCGATCAACTAGGCGGCGTAACTCAGCGGTTCATCTAGTTTCGAACTTAGTTTGGGCAGGCAAGATTAAAGACAGTGGAGTATGCAGTCCTGCAGTGAGATTAAATTCAGCAAGATGTTGCTGTTAGTTTAGCGT
>CM042143.1:107580078-107592163 GCA_023376005.1 Doryteuthis pealeii | reverse complement strand
CAGTTGGAACGAGAAGGCTAATTTGCATATTGATATTTAAAATTTATTTTAATAAATATGTGCTTGGTATTATTGATTTCTAATTGTTTGGTTTTATCTTAAGAAATATAAACAAAAATCTCGTGGATAAATCTTAAAAGAAATTTATTTACAAGAAGAAATAACTGTAATATTATCCTTTACTTCCTATTTTTAACTAAATAGTTAAATTAGGAAAATTTACCAATGAAACAGGGGAGTAATAGAAAATGATGGAATAGTTAGTTTCAAAGTTGTTCTATTTTTCGATTATACCCCCTCTGTTGCAGATCTTTTTATCTGTATTCTTAGTCAGTTTCATTAGCCTTTCTAATTTAATATGATATTTTATTATATCAAAACTTAAATACTTGCACCCGGAGGGTGCATATATTTGCTAGTATATATAATATATATATAGTATTTATCATAAAAAACAAATAATATATGTTATATATTTATAATGAAATAATAAAGGTGTAAATATAAAATATTTTAGAGAAATAAAAAAACATGTTTTATTTGCTAAAATAATAAAAGGTTATGATCAATATTAAGAAAATGGAAATTCGATTAAATTTATAAAATGAAAATATTCATTGCATTGTAAGATTTATGTTTAGTTTGATATTAAATTGAACTAAATTGCTAAATCCTTAATTATATTTCACGTATTTACAAAATATAAGTAGTCATATTATAAAATGATGAAATATTTCATTGTGAAATGTATTTTCTTCATTTCAATGTTAAACAATTTTGAAAACTAATGACACTTACTAAAATACACATTATATAATATTATATATATATACACACACATATATATATATATATATATATATATATGTATGTATATATATATATATTATATATATATAAATATATATATATATATGCCTTTGTGGGATGCATACTAATATCGTTCATAAATAAGCACACCACTATAATGTTCAATAAACACGTAATGATGTGACGTATACCAGAGATAGAATGAATTTCATGTGTAACATTGTAAAATCAAATACGACGGGTTATCTCCACCATTAAAACTCTATAAATAATAATAAAATTGAGGTGTATTTATTTTTGGTCAGCTACATATTTATTTCATATATATATATATATATATGTGTGTGTGTGTGTGTGTGTGTGTGTATGTGTGTGTGTGTACATATATGTATATTTTTTGTTTTGTAACAAATCATATCTAATAATATCTGTTTTTATTATGTAATATTTTACTCGAAATAACAAAATCTTGCTATAATTTAGAAGTAATATAAACAATTTAAGCTGTATATATACATGTATATATATATATATATATATATATATATATATATATATATATATATAATATTATGTGTGTGTGTGTGTGTGTGTGTGTTGTGTGTGTGTGTGTGTGAGTGTGTGAGTGTATGTGTGTGTAGTCTATCCACACACACGTGTTTCGACGTATCACATCTCATCAGTGTAGCTAGACTTAGCTGGATGCTTCCAACCGGGATCAAAGCTCGACCGATTTTTCATTAGTCAGATTTCCTAACCCCTGAGCACACCTAGAAGTGCGAGGGAGAATTTAACTGACAAACACATACATATGTATATGTAAAGGCCTCCATATATATAGTCTGTCTGTGTATGTGTGTATTTAAGCAGCATATGTTCTGAAATACCAAACATCAACCGGGATTTTAAATGTTAAAAATGAATATTTTCTCGTTTATATATATATACATATATATAACAATTATTTTTCTCGACATTATATTATCTTTTATTCTTTATAATCATATATATATAATAAAATATAATAATATAAATAAACAACCTAAAACAAGAGTATTATCAGTCGGTAGGGCGTTCGGCGAGAAACCACAAGGTTCCTAGTTCGATACCGGCCCTCGCCAACTCAGCGCATGAGACCTGTGCGGTAAAGTAAGGAACTGATGGTTGGTGTGGCGCTCTACCTCAGACACAAAAAATCTCTTTGGTCTAGCGCTAGTGAAAAGGGGATAGACTCCCTCGCCGATCGGCTGATACCGACATTAGGCCATCCCGTTGACTTTACTTACTTGTTTATATTATTCAGCTTGTTAGTATTTTTCTTTTATTTCTCTTTTATTTGCTTTTTATTAGTTTTCTTCTTTATGAATTTGCTTTATCTTTTAATGATTTTTATTATATCATTGATTTTTACTTTATAATATTTTAATTTAGCTTTTCTAATGGAAAATGAGGAGTAAAAAGTTTTTTAACCCCCCCCCCAACTCGGGCAATAATAAGATATCGATTTTACTAAACTTAGGTCTTTGCTGGTCTTCAATTTTCGTATATAAAAGGACGTACACTTGGTCGTTATACAAACGAATATATCAACAGACAGATATACAGAAACTTTTTCTTATATATAGAATTGATAGGCAAGGATTTTTAGTTAAATCTCTAATTAACCTCTTCATGTTCATGAGTGAGATGTTGAAAACATAAGATGAAGGCTGTAGAATGATTAGCCGAGATCACTGTTATTATTATCCTAATTACATATACTAGCCTCGTTGGTTATATATATATATTATATATATATATATATATATATATATATATATTCCATAAATTTATTATGGTTTGCCGTCTCCGATTATTTTGGGGAGACAACAAACCAGGATACATTTATGTAAAAATAAAAAACCCACAAACCATATATATATATATATATATATATATATATATATATATATATATATATATATATATATATATAATATATTGTAGAAAATATAGGTGGTATATTTATGAGCAGATAGTACTCAATTTCATTTATAGAGCGTTTATACTCAAATGAAGGTAGTGTGGACATGGAGTCAACACCTGGTTATTGACAGTTTCTCGCTTATGCGATCTTCAGACCAAAGCCTGTGTCTGAAGATCGCATGGGTGACAAACTGTCCGTAAGTAGGTCTTGACTCCATATCCACGCTACCTTAACTCAAATACATACACACACACATATATATAAACATATTATTATTATCATTATTATTATCATTATTATTATTATTATTATTATTATTATTATTATTGTTATTATTGTTATTGTTATTGTTGTTGTTGTTGTTGTTGTTCACTCCTTTTGAGTTTTCACATCAGCGTTACCTGATGGTCTTTCACAGGAGTCTGAGTGACAGCAAGTCTCCTAAGGTCTCTAGGACTCTTCTGAGTATTCTGGCAGATTGCAGCAGTGCAGTATTATTATTATTATTATTATTATTATTATTATTATTATGTACTTTTGAGTTTTTCACATCAGCGTCCTTTCACTGGAGTCTGAGTGGCAACAAGTCTCCTCAGGTCTCCAGGACTCTTCTGAGTATTCTAGCCGATTGCAGCAGTGCAGTATTCTGGATGGTCTCAATTCTTCCTCTGATTTCCAGATTTTCCAAACTTTTTTCCAATCTTTTTAGGACCGTTCATCATGATTACTTATTCTAAGGTTCGTGCTATAGTATTTGTGTATTCTGCCACAATTCTCGATCTTCTGCTGCCCTACATAGGATTAGATTATTATATCTGTGTCCATTTTTTCTGTTATTCTACAAGCAATAACAAAGAAGAAAAAAAAACATCGAAACGGATATTATAACTCGCTAAAAAATAATGACAAAATAAGAAGACAAGAAACGTGTATCTAAATAAAAGATTATGAGTTTAAAATTGTAATACTTTTACTTTGAAAAATTAATTCAATTAGAATTTTACGAGTAAAAACACCACATGCTGATCCTGGACAGATTCATGATATTATTTATAATAATTTTATTATTATTACATATTATTTATGTTATTCATTATATATATATGTATGTGTGCGTGTGTGTTATATATATATATATATATATATATATATATATATATATATATATATATATATATATATATAACGTTGGGGTAGGAAAAATATGTAAACGGCGCTTGTTTTGTTTGAAAATCACATAGGCGAGAAACATTCAGTTACTAAGCACTGTGGACTTCGTCTTCACTACCCTAACTTAGATATACATACCCTATCAATGATATTAAGCACTATTTACACATAAATATTGCGAACTATATTATCGATATCAATTTATATATATATATATATATATATATATATATAATATTATATATATATATATATTAATATATATATAGTTATCCACAGACACCGTGTTTCGACGTATCAGGTCTCTTCTGTATGCGTAGACATTAGCAGGCTACCTCCATCCAGGATGGAAAGCCGACCGATTTATCATCAATCACTTCTTGACCATTCGGATGAATATTTTAACTGATAAATTCATACATATGTATATATGTAAAGGTCACCTGAGGGGGCTCCATCCGTTTTCTAAAAGATCATTGCCTTTAAGCGTATTCGGCGGTCGAAAGAGGTGGGTCACCGTGGCGTAGTGGTTAACGTGCTGGACTGCAACATGGTTGCTTAGTAAGCGAGTTTGAACTCGCTTAACAATATATACGTACACACACACACACACACAGACATATATATATATATAAGTAAGTAAAGTCGACGGGGCGGCCTAAAGTCGGTATCAGCCAGTCAGCAAGGGAGTCGATCCCCTTTTCACTAGCGCTAGACCAAGGAGATTGTTTTAGCATCTGAGGTGGAGCGCCACACCTACCATCAGCTCCTTACTTTACCGCACAGATCCCTGTGCTACTCATACGCTGAGTTGGCGGGGACCAGTATCGAACTAGGAACCTTGTGGTTTCTAGCCGAACGCTCTACCGACTGAGCTAATGGAGAATGAATGAGGAAAGTATTGGCATATGAAGGTGTTCAATGCTAAAATAGCAGATCAGGTTTAAAATCCAATATCATATATTATGGATTTAATATACCATACCATAGAAACGCTAAACAAGCCACCGTTTTTACAAATCTTAACATTTTGACCGTCGGATGATTGTAAGTAAGTATGCAACTTTAGTTACGGGATTAATATTATATAGATATATATTGTGGAGAAAAGTAGACAAACACGGGATGTTATGGAAACTGGATGTTTTATTCATCTTAACCCACCCCCATTCATTCAACATTCTTGACCCACACCTGCATCACCATATAAACACTCCCCATCTAGAGAAAAGAAAATCCACTACCCACCCCCAACCACCCCTGCCCCTACTGACAACCTACTGTTTTCACCATTTTGAAAATGCCCTTCATTTGAAGCAATAACTATATTTGAGTCCTGAAGAAAGTCTAAATGACGGAAACGTTGCATCGTTGACAAAAAACATCCAGTTTCCATAACATCCCGTGTTTGTCTACTTTTCTCCACATATTGTCGGATTAACTCCTCATATTTCTCCCACACACATATATATATATATATATATATATATATATATATTATATTGTACGTGTGTGTGTGTGCGTGTGTTGCACTAGGTGTATACATGTGTTTCGTCTGAATATATACATATACACCATATGTATTATCTTCGTGCGGAAAATATCCATCGAATGAGACATTAATCTATATATGGATTCCTCGTGGCTAAAGGTGATCACATATTTTCCCGCTTTCGTGTTTCAAGTCTATGAATTATAATTCTGATATGTTAAATTAGTTGCCTCTTCCCATCAGAAAGTTTAGACGCACACAATAGATAGTTTTCTTTTTTCTTTTTTCTTTTCTCTCTTTTGTTTGTGCCTCATATATATGTTACCATCCCCTTAACACAAGCGGGATGCGACACAAGGTCAATATCTTGAGCTGAGTTTAACAGGTTTGAATTCAGAGTTTTCCTTCTCCTAGACCGGTTACCTAGCCATGGTTAAAGAGCCCAATCCGCCCTGCTATTTACCCATAGCTGTGGAGGGAGGGATGAATTCATACATTTTTCCAAGGGTGTTAACGCCATGTGAAAATGCAAACAGCTTCTTCCAGGAACTGAACTCGAGTCGACGAATCCATTTCCTACGACTCTAGACATTAGACCACGCGCCTCCATATATGTGTCAATATAAGTTTTCGTAAAGAAAGAAGAAGAAGAAAAGAAGAAGAGAAGAAGAAGAAGAAGAAGAAGAAATGCTACCATGTGTCTCTGTGTGTGAGTGTGCATTTCTAGTTAGATATGAAGAAGAAAAAAAACAACTAAAGGATTTACAGATACATACATACATACATACATGTATATGTGGGTAAATTGTATATACTGATAGATACGACCAGATTTCTGATTGAAAAGAACAAAATTTAGATATATAGATAGCCAAATGCATATATATGGATATTTATCAAGATTAGCTTTATCTGACAAAGGGACCACAATAATTAAGATAGAACTCAAGAAGCTTGCTATAATCTATGTAATTAGCTTACTAAACATGGACAGAGACTCAAGAGAAATAGCATCATGGCTGTGTATCCAATGCCACGTAGTTATTTTGCATACTTCTCCTAAATTACTAAACGAATCGAAGTACCCCCCCCCCCCCTGGCGCGAACTGCATATTTGAATACAACACCCATAATTTACTTCTGCAGAAGGAATACTCTATTTTTCTTTCTTTTCTTCTTCTTTTTTCAAAACCAAGTTTATTATTTTAATAAGATCCACCTGTAAGCATCATTGACTTTTCTAGGCTTCCCATCTTCCCGACTCTTTCTCTCAAAATTCACCCCTTCAAATCTGACTGTGCTAATTCGCATCAACTTATAGCCGCACATAAAAGAGCGCGAAGCGAATCCCCAGTTACACATGTTCGGCTGGTTGGTTTGCACAGGCGAGCCGGAAAAAGGACAGACGAACGTCAAACAATTGTGCGAAAGATATAATGATTAAGCACACTGATAGCAATGGCCGATGGGCATGAATAATTACGCAGGTTTTAGCAATCAAGACGCAGCGTTTGTGCTTCACTGCACAATGTGCAAATAGGAATTAGCGCTGGAGCATGGAATGGCATTCATCCTATGAGAAAGAAGAAGAAGAAGAAGAAGAAGAAGAAGAAGAAGAAGAGTTGATCGATCGATCGATTGGAACGGCACACGATTCGTTCCAAAGGCAGAAAGGAAAGAAAACGTCAAGGAAACGGAAGTGTAATGAAAAACAACATTTGAAAATAGCGCAAAACCGATCTCCACTTGTTATCATCCTAATCGGAAAAGCAGCACCCAAAATAATAGTAACTAGTAGACGTACCCGCAGTAGCTTGGGAAGAAAAACGGTCAAAACATTAAATGTACATTAGAACAAAAGGAATGTATATTTTCATAGGTGAGATATTCTTTTGAAGCGCTTATATTCCAAAATCATCATCTTCATCATGTTACACGTTTTCAACACGGATATCCATGACAATCTCTCGCCAGCCCTCCCTATCATTCATTGCCTCTGGGAGGTCCTCTGTGTAGCATCCAGTATCTGCGCAGGAGTTGGTCTATGTACGTATTTGCTGGACGGCCAACTCTGGCGTGCCCCTTGTGATGGCTTCCACAGAAAGAACGTCACTAATGAGTTCATCCTTGCTTCTCCCAGAAGTGCCCAGTGTGTCTTGTTCGTTTCGCATGGATGGTTTTGGTGATATGGAACTGGTGACCGTACAGCTGTTTTCTCGTGGAGTGTTGTTTCTAGGTCTTGTTTAAGATTGCGCGCAGCATTTTTGTACAGCTCCCATGGTGTACCTATTCAGTATTTAGTTTGTTTGGTTAGTTGGTTGGATTTTACGGCATGTCAACCCTTGTTGGGTGATTTTCTGCCAAAGATGTTTGGGTTTTTTTATTCTTGTTGGGTATTCAATTTTTTTCCCAATTCAGCCTTTTTAAACACATTTTTAATACTATTCTTTTCTTCTATCTAACCCATAGATGGGACCCTAACAGGTACTATCATTCCAGGTCAGAGTGGACCTGAGAGTAATGGCAATAAATAGGTACTCAACATTCACTAGAGTTCTAGAATTGGAACTTCACCACTACATGCAGTTTAACATTATACACAGGACACTAAGACCCCCAGCAACCGCTTTCTAGCAGATATATAATAAAAGGTTTTTGGTTGCCATAAGGGCAATAGTGTTTGGACAATCATATAAGTGCTAGGGCTTGATGTAACCAGCCGATTGATTGGGGGAGAAGGACCCTCTGATCGACCGTCTAGCCTAAGTATTCCTCTGCAGAGGTACAGTCTGTGTATCCTGTCCCAGCTGACGGGGTGGTTCAATATTTAATTTAGTATTTAATTGAGTGTCCACCTACTATATGCACACACGTGTCATGTGACGTTCTGAGATCTAAATTTGTGTTTAATATTAGGGGGTGGCACAATGCGCAAGATACGAACTAAAATACTTTCAAACAAAAATATCCCCGGCAGCCTGGTACAGATTTGACATCACACATTTGACCCACACTCTAAATATCAAATTCTCTTCAAAGTCAACCGACTAACCCCATAAAAATAGAAATACCATTCCCCACATACCAAGCCCACCCGACTTTCTTTCTCTATGCTACACACCAAAACCCCTCCCCTTTTCTCTCATTCCTTACCCATTTACCTGTTCATTATAAAAGCAGAATGTACAAACACTTAAGTCAATAAAATTTTGAAAAGGCTTCAGCCAATAATGAGGCGAAATATCATTTGAATTTAGTTGTTTGTGTTGTTATATCAAAATTGTCCTCTATTCTCAACCACATTTTGTCGGATTTGTTTCAATCTATCACTCCATATATATATATATATATATATATATATATATATATATATATATGTACGCCAACTTAGCGTATGAATAGCACATAGATCTGGGCGGTAAAGTAAGGAGCTTATGCTAGGTGTGTCGCTACACCTTAGATGTAAATAATCTCCTTGGTCTATCACTAATGAAAACGGAATATACACCCTTTGTCGGATTTATTCAATCCTTCACTCCACACACACACACACATATATATTAACATGAAAACACATTTCCTTCAAACATCAACAAGTTTTAAGATTACCAATAACATTTCAATCTTTGCAATACAAATTATACCCTTCCACCAAAACTTTCAAAAATTTTTAACTGTCCCTAACGGCCTCTGCGTTCATAACGATTTTTAAAAAATATTTTTTTTTTTCGAACATTTGAAATTCTATTCCTGTCTCCAACTCAAAAAATAAAAATAGCACTCTGATGAAGTTCGTCAAAATCTCTCTGTGTACGGAACATTTTATACATTTTTCCTATTATTATTATCATCATTATTTCAACTCCATCTGATTATTTTAATAATAATAATAACGTAAATCCGTATACATTTTGATAAACAGACCGAAACACATGTGTAAGTGATATCGATTAAAAGTGATATCGATAAAATTCATTTTTATCCATCTACATTTCTTTTCTTTACTCATTTTTTCCTCATATATATATATATATATATATATATATATATATATATATATATATAAAGGTGGAAGAGAGAGTGTGTTTGGTACAGTATGCGGTCTATAAATATTTCAAATGAAAAGCCTGAAAAGACTGCTCCATACATGTTGTTCTACTGTTCGCTATTAGTATAACGTTAGTCCATATCCTTTTAAATCTCGACGTAACAAAACACTTCAATGTTTGCCGAATCAAGAGTTGTATCATAATGTTATCATTTCCGAAGAATCTGATGCATCTTTTTTTATGCGAACATAATCTTCTTGATAATGTACAAGAACGAAACTCTTGACATAAACAAAATTGTGAAATAAAAGAAAACCAACGACAGTGCAGGTGAATACCAACCGGCGTTTAGTAGATTTATATTGGCTAGCAAAACCGACTCAGTTCTTTAGAAACGGGTGAGGCTCACGTTGAACATCATGTTTACTATAAAAATCCACACCGAATACCAAGTTTTTGTCCGCAAAATGGATTAAATATATATATATATATATATATATATATATATATAATCCATTTTGCGGACCTTCTTTTTTATAAAATATTTAATTTTCTCCCGTTGGATCCATAACAACACTTTATATATATATATATTATTATTATTTGCTATTATAATTTTATAGTAATTATAGGCATTTTAGAACGTTGGTGCTATTATCAAAGTTTATTTTGTTTAGTTTTGGATTGTTGTGTCTAATATGCAGTGCTTCTAAGATTTTTAATCGTTGTTTACATGATTGTGTTTCTATAATGGTAGTGTTATCATTAAGTATTTTCCGGAATTTATTGTTGGGACAAGAGTGTGATTTTAGATGTTGGGCTATTGAGCTAATGTCTGTAAAGTGCATTGAAAGCCGTCTGGAAAGGGTAGTTGTGGTTATACCAATGTATATATTTTGGTTAGAGATACATTCTCCTAATGGACATTTAAATAGATATACCACATTGTTTTTTTGTAACGGTGCAATTGAGGGGAAGGAATTAACAAACAAAATAAACTTTGATAATAGCACCAACATTCTAAAATGCCTATAATTACTATAAAATTATAATAGCAAATAATAATAATGACAAGAATAAAAATAAAACTAATAATAATAACAACAACAATAATAAACACAACCTATATAAACGGTAAATGGAATAGACCATTGTTGTACGGTTTCAAAATACCTTGAAGATGGCCCACGAAAGTACTCGGTCTATGACATATGGCAAATACATCAGCCAATTCTCGCCAGATATTACAAAAATAATCCGGCAATACGAAAAAACAAAGGACAAAACTTGCAGACAGAAAATGGCTGCATTATTTAACAATATATGCCTACAAGAAAAAAAGCTGCCTAAATACACATATGCATGTATATATATATTATTATTATATATATAACTATTATTATTATTTTATTATATATATTATTATAATTTCATTATATTATTTTTCCTTCAAGCATATATATATATATATATATATATATATATATATATATTAAGAGAGAAATCTTTTATCTATATTTATATATAGATTAATTAACATTACTTTTGTACATATTTGTTTTATTATCTTATATTTTTTATATATTCTTCTTGTTTTTCAGTTGTTTATTTTTATTATTCAGCTTATTTGTATTTTACTTTTATTTATGTTTTATTTGCTTTTTATTATGTTTTATTCTTTATTGATTAGTTTTATATTTCATTCATTCTTTAATGTAAATTCTTAATATATCATCGATTTATACACTTGTTATATTTTTTTATTTAGTTTTTCTTATAGAAAATGAGGGATAAAAAAATTTTTTTAAACACTTCTCGGACACAAATATGGTGTGGATTTTGTTGAACTTCAGTCGTTTCTGGTCTCTACCATTTTTTTTTTATAAAAGAATGGACGTTTGATCCTCTTACAAACAAACATATAGACACAGAGACAGACGGATGTACAAAAGCTTCTAAATGTATTATATTATTATTTATAATTTTAAAGGCAATTACAATGCATATAACATATGGCTGTATCCACAACATATACATAGATAAAATTTGTTAATCATAATTGAAATAATCACGACAAGCCAACTCGCGACGTGTGGAACACTGTACAGATGTTTCAACCTTATAAGGTCACATCAGCAGTGTATATCTACGATCTCCCCCCAACAGAAATCGAACTTGAGAACCCAGAACGCAAAGTCAGAGACTCTACCACCTAAATATATGTATGTGTGTATGTGTGTATACGTGTATGTGGGACTGTGTGTATGTATGTGTGTGTGAAGAGGAGAGTATCTATGAAATATGGACAATGACTCCAAGTGTATCAGCTTCTGTTTTTATTCCGTTAGTATATAAAAGAATGTTTTATGAAAGTCAACTTGGTAACCCAATCCTTAACCACACAATCTTTCACATATCACATATACGCATTCTAGTATATATATATATATATATATATATATATATATATATATATATATATATGTATGTATATATTAGTAAACACGCACATGCCATGTCATGTCCTGTGTCATTAAACATAAGAATGAAAAAATAAACATATTCATGTTTTAAAAAAACAAAATACTTATGAATGTA
>CM042143.1:107530078-107575078 GCA_023376005.1 Doryteuthis pealeii | reverse complement strand
TATATATATATATATATATATATATATATATATATATATATATATATATATATATTAAGAAATTTGAAAAACAAATGTTCCGAAAATAGGATGAATTTATTTATTGATGTTTAAACATTTCGGTTTCTTTAAACCTTCATCAGGATGAATCTTGGAGTGAAGAAAATGATGTCGGATTTATTTTCCATATTTACTCCCATATATATATATATAATATATATATATATATAGGGGGGGGCTGAAAATAGATGGAAATGCGGATAAAACAACACAACAACTAAATTCAAATGATATTTCGCCCCGGTATTTTACGAAGGTAATTCTTTATGTTAATTTACAATCTTCACCACATGGGGGACGGTACAGTTCAAAAATCGACCTATCATAATGTACAGGTCCTGCTAGTGTCAAATAATTTCACTTCATAGGTTACTGTAGATTTTTCTGATTTGGGTTTTTGGCTCGTATTCCATCAATACCTTCAAATTTTCGTTGTCCTTTTTAATGTTCTAAACTGATATTTCTGCAAACAAAATCTTACATTTGTTCTCTAATTTATTAGAGGTTGATTGCCCAACCATCCAACCATTCAGTTAACATGCTATTTCTGGTTAACATCCACTACCGAATTAAGTGCAGTGACAAGGAATGAGATTATGCTGAAAAGTAAATACTTACCAAATACTGTTCGGGCAACAGCACATCTTCATATGCTCGATGTTATTGGGAGGAGGCTTTAGTCGATCAATTCTTCAGCACTCGTCTATCATCATCATCATTATTATCAACATCAAGACATGCTGACAGCACGGATTCCGTTTACTCTCTCTCTCTCTCTCTCTCTCTATATATATATATAATATTATATATATATATATATATATATATATATGTATCGTCCATAGTTCTTGGTAAGTCATCTAGACGGCATTCGGTGTCCGTACAGAGCTAATAAATTATTTTTTTGCTGGTTAACCAATACTAGTCTGTCTACGTGTAAGACCTCATAGGAGAACGTCGCTAATGAGATCGTTCTTACTTCTCAAGTAGTGCCCAGTATGTTTTGTTCGTCTTAATTGGATGGTTGGTATGAATGTAAGGTAAATGCCCTTACAACTGCAGGATTTATTCAAAACAGCGGGCAGCGTCTTTGTGCAGTTACCCTGTTGTTTATTCGCCAAGTGTTTCCTTAGAGCCAATGTGGTGTGGACATACAGTAGTACTGTTACGACCTTGAACAATTAATTGCAATTCGTCTAATGTAATCCGTGAAGATATAAAAAAGAGATTTCTCTCTTTTTTATTTAAAAAGAAATCACACCAAAAAATGGCCACTTTTCTATCAATTGAATCAAATATTTGTCTGAATTTTTGCTGTGTAAAATATTTGTTTAGACATTAAGTATGTAGAAAGTTTGTAGAAAAAACACAAGATGTTAAAAATGTTTGCTGACAGAAATCTGTTTCGACCATATGAAGAGGTCTTTATCAAAGCAACATTGTAAACGGAAAGATGATATATTTATTTCGTCTTTCCGTTTACAATGTTGCTTTAATAAAGACCTCTTCATATGGTCGAAACAGATTTCTGTCAGCAAATTTTTTTAACATATATATATATATATATATATATATATATATATATATATATATATATATATATTGAATTTTTGATATTGTGGTCCACGAGTTCAATCTCTAGTGGCGGAGATTGTGGTATGCACTGCTGATGAGACCAAAGGAGGTCGAAACAGCTGTCCAGTGCTCCGGATGTCACAAATGGTGTTTGCCGAGTTGTCTGGTCGTGGTAATATGATTCAAAATTATCATATATATATATATAATATATATATATATTTGAAATTTATACATATATAAACTCCTCCACACGAGTAGGATGCGAAACATGATCAATTTCTTAAACGTAGTTTAGCAGATTTGAAATCAGCATATTCCTACTCCAAGACGGGTTGCCATACCATGGTTAAACAGTCCAGTTTGTCCTATTATTTATCCATAGCTGGAGGTAGAGTAGTTGGATACATATATTCTCCAAGGATATAAGCGCTTCATTCAGGATTTGAACTTGGGTTGCAGAATCCATTTCCAACAACAATAACCATTACACAAGCGGCCCCGATTTGCTTCGTATATTTTGATTAGTAGGTATTTAGCCAACCCGTTTGCCACGGATAGTATTTGACAAGAGATCACAAGTAGTGAGCATCCAGCGAACTTGCTATTCATTATTAATGGATCTTCAAGACTAGCTTGCAAACCATTACACCCTGATAGGACGGCCTTATATGTTGATAGATTAGAAAAAGAGACAGAAAATAGGTAGACAAATAAAAACTATAGACTGATAAAAATAAAAATGGCTAAAACTGAAGATAAAATGAATGGGGTAAACTAAAGAATTGTATTTTTACCTCATTCCCTTGTCCTATTTCGCCATTCGTAAATAGTATAGTGTTTTTTTCCTATAAGAAATGACGAAAAACACATGTCAAGCCTTTTTCCTTGTTTTCTTTTCTTTTTAAATTTTTCTTTAGCTTTTTTCCATGACACTATTTACCTTCTTTTTTTTATTACTCAACTTATTTTCTGACATCTCTGTGCAATACGCTTAAAAAATTTTTTGCTTCATACCTTTTCCCCTGACAGGGTAGCGTATATTCCTCTTGTCAAATCTGATTTCTCACTTTCATTTCATTCCAAGAAAATTTGTCTATATTCCTGAGTTAACGAATTCTCATTGTAGATTTACTTAACTCGCCTCCTTCTTATTATATTGGTTTGTTCCATGATTTTTTTCCTTTGCTCCCCAGTTCTCAAATCTTCTTTCTTTCTTTCTTTTTTATCATTTTTTTTTTCAAATGTCGTGTGAGTTTTCTTTTCTTGTTTTCACCATAATATTTTTGTCTATCTTTTCTTTCACTTTTACGTTTCACCTTCTTCCTTTTTTTCTTTTTTTTTTTTTTTTTTTTTCATTTTTCAATTATAATATCTTTCTTCTTTCCGTATTAATTCTCATGGATTCTGTTTTTGTTGTTTTTCTTTCATTTTATCTTTTCTATCTTTTTCTTTTCGTTCTTTCATTCTTTCTTTCTTTTTCTTTCATTTTTCAATTATTTAATCTTTTCTTCTTTTGGTATTAATTCTCATTGATTTTGTTTCGTTGAGTTTTCCTTCTTTTTTTTTTTCTTTTTATTTCTATCTTTTCTTTCTTTATTTCTTTCTTTATTTCTTTATTTATTTATTCATTTCATTTATTTTTTCTTTCATTTTTCAATTATTTCATCTCTTCCCTCTTTCGGTATTAATTCTTATTGATAGTTTCGTTGTCTTTTTCTTTCTTTCACTCTTTCTTTTATTTTTCGATTATTTTACCTCTTATTTTTTTCTTGTCTTAATCATTCTTGTTTCTGTGTTCCATTAACTTTTTCATTCTTTCTAATTAATTTTCTTTATTTCTTTTTGTGACAAGAAAGAAAGAAAGAAAGAAAGAAAGAAAGAAAGAAAAGAAAAGAAAAGAAACATAAAGACTAAATGAGGGGAAATTTGCAAATTGTAAAATTATTTAAAAAAAAGAAAATAATGAAAGAAAAAGAAAGAAAGAAAAGAAAGGTCAACGAAGGTATCAAATAATTATATATATATATATATATATATATATATATATATATATATATATATATATACGCACACAAGGTCAATTTCTTAAACGGAGTTTAACAGGGTTTCCTTCACCTATACTGGTTACCTAACCAATATTAAAGACCATAGTCTGTCTTACTATTTATCCATAGCTGAAGACGGAATAGCTGAATGCGTACCTTTCCTATGGGTATTAGAGCTAAGTGAAATGCAATTAGCTTCATCCGGAATTTGAACTCGGACTGCCAAATCTCTTTACTACGACGATAACCATTAAACGACGCGCCTCTATGCTATTTGATTTATAGCTAGAGATGGATGCATTCCTTTCTCAATAGATAGGTATACTTAGCTTAACAGTTTTCGTCGTAGGAAATGAAATCGGCGATCCAAGTTCAAACCATAGAAGAGGCCGTTTTCATCTTAACTGTGCTAATGCCCTAGAAAACCATGAATCTAGCAGTCTTCTCCGGCTAAGGGGAAATAGTAGGATAGAATAGGTTCTTTAGCCTTGGTTGGGAAACCGACACAGGAGATGAAAAACTAGCTTTACTCCACTAAAAAATTGACCTTCTGTCATATCCTATCCATGGTGGAGGGTCTGGGTATATGCATACATTCCTCCCTCGCTAGTACTTCCTCGAAATGAGAGAGAATCAGCTTCATCCAGAACTTGAACTAAGATCGCTGGGTTCATTTTCTTTCACAATAACCATTATGTTACACGTATCTTTATTCAGAAGAAATAAAGTAGCCGTTAACAATAGGAAGTAGATATTATTTCGAAAAAAAAACCTAATGGTTTCTGTTGTATTATTACTTATTCCCTGCCCTGATATGTCGTTATCCCTTCGAAATTCTACCTTGGAATCAATCTACCCTCTTCAAAATCGTTATTTCTACCCATTGATCGCACTTAACTGAACCTATATACCCGTTAGATTGCAAATATCTTAGTCTATATCAAACCTCTACGCCCAATTTGTTTGTGTGTTTTCTTTCTTTTTATTCATTTATTTTTCTACCTTTGATTGATATATCAGGTGAGTAAAATTCACAACCTTAAGTATAACAGAATTGCTTCGTCACTTTCAAGAAACAAACCAGGAACGAGTATTAAATCAAATAAAAACGTCAGCAAAAAATAAGTTTGAAGTAAAAACACCATAACAGAAGAAGGTAGGATAATTACGAGAAGAGCACATGAGAAAGCACTTTTCGCAATGTTATGTCGATTGACACAAGCAATGGATGGACAGAAGACGTTTCCATCGGCCTCGATGCTGGGTGGTGACTTCTGTCATAGTCTCATATTGTATCTTGTTTTTTGGGGGTTTTTTTAAGGGAGATGGAAACAAAACAAAACAACAACAACAAAAAACACACGTAAACGAAGGGACAAAGTCTTGACACATTTCAGAGGGCATTCAATTTCCACGACTTGAATTCATTGTAAAGATATTATTTTCATCGAAAAGTTTTCTTTTGCTTTTAGTTTTGAAAATCTTTCATGATACTCGGAAAAAGGACAGTTAACGGCAAAAAGCTTTTAGCATTCGACCTGACAATCACAGAAAAAAAAAACGTTACTGTAACAACGGATTGCAGAAACCAGAGTTTTTAATGTAGAAAAAAAATTACAACCGAAAAAAAAAATTATTTCTCCAGAATTTACTGGCCAAGCTCAGAATACCTTAATGTCAATCAATATATTCTAGTAATGGTTTGCAAGCCTGTCCTGCTGACCATTCGAAAATGTCATGAGTTCAATCCCTAGTGTATTCCTATTGACCGATATTCATTCTGTTTTGTGTTTTTTTTCTCTTTCTATAAGAATAAGTTGTACCTTTGCATATACGGCAGTATGATAATTTAATTATTACAACGTTTGATATGTTCACTTAAGAGTTAATGCGAAATAGTTCATTATGTAAAGAGTATAATAATCTTAATTTAACTCTCTCTCTTCTCTCTCTCTCTCTCTCTCTCTCTCTCCTCTCTCTCTCTCTCTCTCTCTCTCTCTCATACTATTTTTTTCTTTCCTTTCTTCTTTTTATCTTTTCGTTATGTTCTATTGAAATAGATTAGCGTCATCGCTTCCCCGACTCGCACCTTTCTCTATATTTCTCCTACTGTATTCTTCTTTTTTATTATATTTTTCTCTGTGTGTCGTGTCTTTTCTTCGATTTTTTCTTATTATAAAAACGGAATGGTCGATTATTTAGCTTTCAAAGAATCTGTTATGATATTTATTTCGACCAGAAACTCAAAATGAGTCTCGCCTCTTCAAAGAACTGCAGCAATTTTTAGTTCTGGGGCATGTAAAAAAGAAGAGAGAGATACAGCGCAACCCTTTCATTCCTGTTTGTCAAAACTCGGCTCAACCGAATAAATAAATTAAACATATAAATTTAATGAATTCATGGTATCTAGACATCTTTTTTTGAAAAGAACCTTCAACCCAAATATAATCATCGCAAATAGAATCATCCCGTACTTACCAGTCATTTGGATTATTTCACACACACACACATACATATATATATATTTGAGAAAATATGTGCTTAATTGAAGTCGTACCTAATTTTGGAAGTTAATTAATAATTAATTAATTAGGTGGGCGTTCAATTAAGCACATATTCTCCCAAAAATTGTCGGCTAAAAAAAGCCATATCAAAACACATCGCTTGTGTATTTACTTCTTATATATATATATATATATATATATATATATATATATATATATATAGACTGACGGACAAAACAAAAGAGTCTCACAGATTTCTTATTTTCTGTGATACATTTATTTTCGCCTCAAATTAATGAAAGCCCCGATGAAGATCTATTGAAACAAATCGAAACACTGCAGCGTAGGCGAAATAAACATTACTCGTTTATGAACTTGTGTTGTTTCAATATTTCACATTACATACTGTCGGATTCACTTCCACTTTTTCTTCACACACTCACTCACACACACACGCGCGCGCGCGCCCATACACACACACATACACACACATACATATATATGTGTGTCTGTGTGTGTGTGTGTTGGAGGTATCTGTCTGTATGTCTGTCTGTTTGTTTCTATTTCAATGTCTTTATATCCTCTATATATTTAGCACTTTATACTGTTTCTTGTGGAGTATTTCATCCTATTCCTACCATCTTTATCAGTCTCTATTTACCTATCTATTTATCAGATTATCTAGCATTCCCTCTCTCCCCTCTCTCTCTCTCTCTCTCTTCTCTCTCTCTCTTCTCTCTCTTTCTCTCTCTCTCTCTCTTTCTATCTATCTATCTCTCTCTCTATCTATCTATATATATATATATATATATATATATATATTATATATAATTTAATAATAATAAATATTCCCGATCAGTATTTGAAAGATATCATTACTCATACAACTGCATCTAAATTGCAGGGGAGTTTTAAATTTCTAATTTCATGTTCTATTCTAAAGGGAAACATCTTTGCACCAAAAGGCCAAAGGGGACCCACTGTCTATCATCTTGACGGCAGGAATGGCGCCTACAAAGATACAGCCACCCGTCTTCTTTTCACTGAGAAACCGACTGATCTGCCCCCACCCCGCTGCGTCGATTTCGCATCAAAAAGAGTCCTGTTCTCTGTTTCTCTATTCCTGTGGGTGTCTTTTGTTTCACTTCTTTTCCATCTTACTTACATCAGATTGTGCCAAGTCCCCTGATACCAACCCACCAAGATGCTTCAGGAGAGTATGTATCCAATGGCACAGTCTGCTTTATGGCTCACGTGATAATGATGTCAAATCTTTTTCTCATTCCATGCTTACGTGTATCCGGTCTTGTCCTTGTAAAAGCTCAATTCTCTTCTACTCATGATATAAATAAACTGACACAAGTATAAACGTGTTGTATCGCGAGGTGGAAAGATACACAGATGAATGGTGTGCTTAACATATTTATTAAGCACAGAGCATCTGGTGCTGAACGGATACATACACACATAGAACAGATAAGTACCAATAATTAACAAGACAAACTCACACTAAAAGAGAGAGGGTCAGTTCGGTATAGCCAACGCAGCAAAGTCAGTCTGAATATTATTCAGCTATTTAATCTACTTTAATCGTAGGCTATGTTATGGTTATGAGCTACTCTTTCTGGTTGAGTACCGAAGGGGTGTTATGTACTCTACAACACAACGTAAGTGCAAGATATAGTTTATTTATAAGAAAGTGAAAAAATATCAAATGGACTATTAGATAAACCAAACACAAACAATTGATATTATTTGTATTATTCGGGCCATTGTCCTCATCTTTATTGTTATTTATACAGCATTTCGGTTGATGTGCCATCCGGCCTTCCTCAGGTATTTCTTGTCGGAATCGGGAACTTTCTTGTCGTAATCGCGAACCTTTTTTTCGTAATCGGGAGCCATCACGGAACTTTGAACCTAACCCTTTATTCAGTCCACGGGGTATCCTGTTCTCATTCCGTTAACCCACCAAGATGCTTCAGGGGGTTCCTGAGTCCGTCAAGAAATACCTGAAGAAGGCCACAGGGCACATCGGCCGAAACGTTGTTCAAATAACAATGAAGATGAGGATAATAGTCCGAATAATACAAATAATACTAATTATCAAGCCACATCTGAAAAATTCAGAGACAAACAATTGAGTCAATTAATATTTCGTTTTTATTTATTAAAACTAAAAAATGTATTTATTTAAAACTTAAAAATGTATTTATTAAAACTAAAAAATGTATTTATTAAAACTAAAAAATTCAGAGACAAACAATTGAGTCAAATAATAATTCGTTTTTATTTATTAAAAAAGTCTTCCACAGAATGAATCTTCATGATAGACAGAGAGATGGAAAAAAAGAGGAAGGCAAAGGAACACAAATGCACAGTTTTGTTCTTGTAAAAGCTAAATTCGCTTTTAGACATATAAATAAAAAAAAGTAAAGTCGTCGGGGTGGCCTAAAGTCGATATCAGCCAGACAGCGAGGAATCTATCCTCTTTTCACTACCGCTAGACCAAGGAGATTTTTTTGGCATCTGAGGTGGGGTGCAACACCTAGCATTAGCTCCTCACTTTACCACACAGATCCCTGTGCTACTCATACGCTGAGTACCAATAACCCCCTCCTCTTCGGGGCGGGACTTCACATTTTTTGCACCTGCCATCCCATAAGCTACGGTGCGTGGGTGGGCTCACATTAAACGACCTTGTGTCATACACGCATAAGAAAGATGCGAGGTAAATACTCATATGCTGAGTTGGCGAGGGCCGGTATTGAACCAGGAACCTTATAGCTCTACCAACTGAGCTAAACCAGCCTTATGACTAAACAGAAAAAAAGTAAAAGAAAGTGAAAGATACAGTCTATTTATTTAAAAGAAAATGGGAGAAATAAGAGGAAATTGATCCAACAGTAAGTGTAGAAAGATAGACAAACACGGAATGTTGTACAAAATGGATGTTTATTGTGGGTAGTGATGTCAACGTTATAACGTTTCAATCTGTTAGACCTTCTTCAGGACGTTGGATTGAGTTCTTGCTTTAACAGTTGAACATTTTCATACTGGCGAATTAGGAGGTCTTGAATTGGCGAGGGGTAGTCAGTTGCTGGTGTTAGCAGGAGTTGGTAGTGGGAGTTCTATTTTTTCTCCCCAGATGGGGTGTGTAGCAGTAAGGTCCAGATAATGATACCATAGGTATTAGGTGTTGAGAGAGGTCGTAGGTGGGTCATATGTACTGGGTTTGGTGGAGATGTAGTAAGTCATGTACAAATGGTAACTAATAGTAGGAATTGTTAAAAGAAAATCTAATCTTAAGTTAATTTGCCTCAATTTCAAATAAAATCTTTAATAACCTTTTGGAGATTGTCATGCATGTTCTTCCTTTTTTATTATCCTTATTGCGATTTTTTATATCAGTTTTAACTGTTGGTTTTTCACTGAAATCTGAGTGACAACAAGTCCCCCCGTTCGTATCCGTTTGTGCCAAGTTCCCTGATACCGATCCACCAAGATGCTTCAGGAGAGTATATATCCAATGACATTATCTGGCTTATATTATTAAAACTCTGAACTCAAACCCGTTAAAGTTCGCTTTAAAATTGACTGTGTGTCTAATCCTACACGTGCAGAAGGGGTTGTTAAATGTGTATACTATTTGTCGGCATTGTAAAATTTTAGTCTCTTGCCTTTCCAGTCATATTTACAGTTATATTACATTAATGGAGGCGCTTGGCATAATTGTTAGAGTCGTAGCAAACGGAATCGTCGAACCGAGTTCAAATCCTAGACGAAGCTGTTTGCATTTTTTATGGGAAATGAGGAGTAAAAAGTTTCTTAATACCCACTCGGACAGAAATACGGTGTGAATTTTATTGAACTCTGGTATTTGCTGGTCTCCATCAATTTTCCTTTATGAAATCACATGTGCTCGGTCGTTGTACAAGAAAACATACGCACAGACAGACATGCGGAATATTTATTTTATATATATAGATAAAGAATGGAAGTGCGTAGTGTAATGGTTAAAGTCATGGGAAATGGACTCGTCGCTCCGAGTTAAAATCCTGGACGTGGTAATTGCATTTCACATAGCGCTAATACCCTTGGGAAAGGTATGAATCCTACTCTCCCTCCAGCTATGGATAAATAGTAGGACAGACTGGGCTCTTTAACCTTGGTTAGGCAACCTGTCTGGGAGACCTATTAAACTCCGCTTAAGAAATTGACCTTGTGTCGCATCCTGCTCGTGCGGAGGGGTTGGTAAATATATATATATATATATTACATTTATGCCAGTTTTTTGTATTTAATTATTATCATTATTATTTTCACTCTTTTTTATTTTTTCACATCGGCGTTAGCTGATGGTATTTCACTGGAGGCTGAGTGACAACAAGTCTCCTCAGGTCTCCAAGACTCTTCTGAGTATTCTAGCCGATTGCAGCGGTGCAGTAGTCTGGATGGTCTCTATTCTTCCTCTGATTTCTAGATCCTCCAGTCTTTTTTCCAAGTTTATTGGGACCGTTCCAAGTGCACCAACTACAATTGGTATCATCTTCACTCTCATATTCCACGGCTTTTTCAATTCTCTGGCAAGGTCCAGGTATTTATCCATCTTTTCATTTTCCTCCAACTTCACCCTGTGATCTGCTGGAACCGCAAAGTCTACCAGTTTGACACGTTCTCTTATTTTTGTTAATCAACACTAAGCCTGGTCTCCTTGCTAGGATAGGGTGATCCGTCTTTATCTCAAAGTCCCAGAGAATCTTATGCGTTTCATTCTCAAGAACAGATTCTGGTTAATGCATATACCATTTTATTGTATGGTCAAAATTTAATTTTTTGCATAATTCCCAGTAGATCACCTTCCCAACCCAGTTGTGCCTAGCTTTGTATTCCCATTGTGCTAGTTTGCTACATTCACTTAATACATGGTTAACAGTCTCATCTCTGTCACCGCACAGTCTACATTTACTGTTTATTATAATTATTATTATTTACTCCTTTTGAGTTTTCACATCAGCATTAGCTGATGGTCTTTCACTGGAGTCTGAGTGACAGCAAGTCTCCTCAGGTCTCCAGGACTCTTCTGAGTATTCTGGAAGATTGCAGCAGTGCAGTGTTCTGAATGGTTCAATCCTTCCTCTATATCCAAACTTTCCAAACCCTTTTCTAATCCTTTTGGGACTGTTCCAAGTGCACCAACTACAATTGGTATCACTTTCATTTTCATATTCCATAACTTTTTAAGTTCTCTGGCAAAGTCCAGATATTTGTCCATTTTCTCAATTTCCTTCAGCTTTACCCTGTGATCTGCTGGCACTGCAAAATCCACCAGTTGACAAGTTCTTTCTTTTTGTTTATCAGCACTAGGTGTGGTCTTCTTGCTGGGAAAAGGTGATCCGTTTTATTATTATTATTATTATTATTATTATTATTATTATTATTATTATCAGAATCAGTTTTATCATAATTATCCTGACTAGCATTTTATCATCGATATTTATTGATTAGTTTTAAGGGCACGTCAATCCGTCTCGGATTATTTTTATCTAGAGGTTAGGGAAATGCATATATAGTACGTTCAATATCATAAATCAAGGGTTAATCTATACAGGAGGTCGACTTATACCCAAATATGTAGGTCTATAATAAATCTCAGCTTGTTATCTCATTCCACGTCAAAAAATAACCGTGATACAGTACATATCCATTCAAGTGCAATCGTTTACAATAAGGAAGGCACACACGCAGATTCTCATTAAAACGGCGTATTTTACAGCTTCCTCCTTCAAACCAAACAGAACAGTAATTATTTAGATCAAGTGCTAATAGTGACATTATTCCATGTCAATTACCATTGAATAACTCTCTCTCTCTCTCTCTCTCCTGAACAAACAAAAGACAAATAACTTATTAAGGGACGATCTGCAGAATAAACAATCTGATTATCAGATTATTAGAAAGATCCCTACACCGCCATGTCTTTCCCGGTTTTGTAAATATTAATTCAGAAATGGTGAGCAGTCGTAATGGGAGCCAGAGATTATCCGTGCGGTAGGAAAATAGACCCTCGCTTTTGGTAACTCTATCCCCATTACCCGTGACTAACCAGCCCCAGCCTCAGACGCGTCAGAAGAACTGACGGGGGTTTCTGCGATCACGTGGAACTTTTCAGACGCACACACACACGTATGACATTAGTCTCTGTCATTTTTATGATCGCTTAGCTCCGATTTTTTATGAAATGCCAACTGGAATCCTGGGCACAGAAACCGCACCAAAAAAGTGTAGATTTCACCTCCACCCACACAACTTGTGTTATATGTTTTTTTTGTGTGTGTTGGTGTAATGATTAGAGTCGTAGGAAATGGACTCGTCGACCCGAGTTCAAATCCTGGATGAAACTGTTTGCATTTTATATAGCGGTAATACCATTAAAAAAATTATGGATCCAACTACTCTCCTTCCAGCTATGTGAAAATTGTAGAGCGCATTGGGCTCTTTAACCATGGCTAGGTAACCAGTCTAAGAGAATGAAAACTCTGAATTCAAACCTATTAAACTCCGCTTAAGAAATTGACCTTGTGTCACATCCTGCTCGTGCGGTGGGGTTAGTAAATAAATAAATAAAAAATAAAAATAAGTATTATATATATATATATATATATATATATATATATATTATATAAACAAAAAGTAAGTTACAAAAAGACACGCAACCTATCAAATATCAGAAATCACACATATACATATTCTGCAAAAAAATACTCAATGCCTGAAGAAGATAACAGATCTGAAACACGTGTCGCATATGTAAGTTAATAATTGTTAAAAAAAACATAATTCTTTTTGCAAACCTCTTTTTTATAAAATATCTAATTTTCTCCCGTTGGACCCATAACAACACTTTATATATATATATATATATATATATATATATATAATATATATATATTATATAAAGGAAAAGGTGACTTACCGGTGAATTTGGCCACGATGGTTAGTAAGTGTAGAATTCAGGGGGTAAATCAGAGATATAACAAATAAGTGCCCAATACTAAGTAGAGCAAATTTATTATAAAATGAGTACAAGAGATAACCTGCTCAAGTTTCACCATAAGGCTCTTCAGGGTTAAATCCACTGAATTAATCGAGACACGATTAATAGCAGTCGATTTCATGTGTGTGTTCATTGCATAGAAGAACACACACGTGAATCGACTGCTATTAATCGTGTGTCTCGATTAATTCAGTGGATTTAACCCTGAAGAGCCTTATGGTAAAACTCGAGCAGGTTATCTCTTGTACCCATTTTATAAAATATATATATATATACATATATGTGGAGGGAGTTGCCTGTTTAATATTGTAGATTTCTTCCTCAAAGTCTTAAATGTGTCGTGTTATAAGTGGTTCATCTTCAACTCTGTTGTGTCCTGGGTATCGCACTATACTGCATCTGATGGCGAAGTCCCAGTTCTAGAACTCTCAAGAGAGTAAACTCGTTCTTTATTACTATTACTTCCACGTTCACTCTGACCTGGAGTGGTAGTGTCGGTTAGCATCCCATCTATGTGTCAAATAGATCTTCTTAGAAAGATATTCGTATTCGACAGTGCAAAAAAAAAGATAATATGTTTATAAATTATTAGTATTAGAGTAGAAAAATTTGAAAATACACAACTGTGTGGAAATGATTTCTATTAGATAAAAATACTTAACATCATGTAACCTTGTGCAACAAACAGGCAAAAAAACAAAAATAATATCCACACAAAGATATGAATGTACAGGGTGTGTAAAAAAGTATCGAGATTTTTTGTACTTTTTGACACACCTTTTATTCTATAAAAATAACGTTCCATTCATTAATTTTTTCAGAATACAAGATGTGTCAAAAAAGTACCTGTATTTACCAAGATAGAAATGAACAATCAATGGAACGTTATTTTTTTTTCAGAATGCAATGTGTGTCAAAAAGTACAAAAAATCACTATATTTTTAACACACTTTTTAAACATAGAATGAACGTGATTCTTCTAGGCATGAAATAACCCTAGACGAGTTGACATACCATTAAAATTAATGTCAAGTAGAACTGTTAAATCGTTTACTAAGGATTATTATAACCATTATTATTTTTAGTCGTTGGGGTGCTACTCATGTAGTAATTGTAGCATGCCTTAGGCTGGAATAGCCTTTTCGAACCTCTCACATGGTCCACAATTGATTTGAATTCAATTGTATGTCACCTAGAACGGTTGCCATACCAATATTAAAGAAACCAGTCTGCCTTACTATTTTCCCATAGTTGGAGGGAAAATTGGAGAATACCCATAGCTGGAAAGAGAATAGTTCCCAAGGATATTTTGCGATGAGAAAACACAAACAGCCTCGTTCAGGATTTGAACCCTGTTGGCTGACTCACTTGACCGTAACAATTACACACACACATCTTCCAACAAATAATATACGCACAAACCAGAAACTGTTATAGAAAATGAGACGCCAAAAATTATCCTGCTTACGCCTCGAGCACCTCCTTACGCAACGAGCGCTTCGTGTGCCACAAGCACTTCCAAAGATTTTAATTTTTTTAAATGGTATTTCTTCTTTTTTTAACCCTCTTCTTTTAAAGGCCTGCTATCCATACTGCTATTTCTTACATATTATATGGCACTTATTTTCTTTATATCTTAATACGCGTTTTCCTTCTACCGTATTATCTTGCAACACCCTCTGGTTAGAAATGAGCCCACCTAAATCGTCCAAGATGGAATGCAAAAACGTAAATCCTGATTATCTAGTTGTTTTTATCCGCCGAATTCTTATTTCTTAGGATTGTCGTCACCTCAGTAAATAATGGTCCATTCTGTTATAAGAAAGAAAGGAAGAACAAAGACATGATATACAGAAAAATATAATAAGAAAGAAAAAAAGAAAGAAAGAAAGAAAGAAATTAGGAGAAAGCAAGATAAAGGGGTTAGCACGCGGAAGCTATAACACTAATTTGTTTCAATCGAACATAATGAAAAGATGAAAAGAAGTAAATGAAGAATGAGAGAGGCAGTTGAATCAAGATTATTATACTTTTTACATATCAAACTATTTAGCAATAGCTCTTAAGTAAACAAGTCAAACGTTGTAATAATTTGACTATAATACTCTTGTATATCAAAGTATAGCTTTCTTTAACCTTAATAGAGATTTCTTCTGGTTTATCGTTAGATTTTAGAAGAATCTGTAAATATTACATTTACTTTATGTTTTTCATGTTCTTCATAGCGACTTCGTAATCTCACTATCCACATTTCCTTTTATGTTACTAGTACGTACTGGCATCCCTGTAGAATTTTGACGGCAAAGATTGAGAAGACGAAGAAGAAAATCAATAGTAAAATACAAACTAAACAAGAAAATTTTCATGAAAAAATATTTTAAAAACTTACCAAATATTCGGCGTGGTACCAAACCCACCAACGAATACCAAAAGTGCCAAAATTTTGCCAGAACTTACCAATTTTGGCATTTTAATGATGCACCCCGAGCAAAATACAATCTTATGTTCTTAATCATGTGTGTGGTGATGTTGTCAACAAAATGTTTAAGATGAGGTGAATATTTCTTACTCTACCTCGACAGACATTTTCACTGGAACGCATCAAATCTTTGAAAAATATTCGTAATTCTGATGATGTTTCGAAAATTTGTATTTTTTGACTCGTGTTATATTAGATTTTCTGTATTATCGTGTTTTTTGTCTTCGTTCCTACCTGCGCATGTACGTTAATCGTTAAGGAAGCGCATTGTTAATGGTTAAAGTCATGGGAAATGACTTTCGTCCCGAGTTCAAATCCTGGACGTGTAATTGCATTTCAGTTAGCACTAATACCGTTGGGAACGTATGAATCCTACTCTCCCTCCAGCTATGGATAAAATAGTAGGACAGACTGGGCTCTTTAACCTTGGTTAGGCAACCGGGTCTAGGAGAAGGAAAACTCCGAATTCAAACCTGCTGAACTCTGCTTAAGAAATTGACCTTTATGTCACATCCTACTCGTGCGGAGGTTGGTAGATATATATACGTTATTGTTCATTATCTCTTGCAATGTTTAAATTACAGATAGAAAATATCATAATTAGAATTTCTAATATGTAACCATTAATATATATAAGCATTTTATCAACCCCCACCAGAGGAGCAGGATGCTCACAAGGTCAATTTTTAATGTGTTTATGACTTCTACACCTGACATACCTGTGTTCACTGACTTGCAAAAAACACATATTCATCACCCTGTGTGGACACTGAATGCCGTCTTGATGACTCACTAAGTGCGATGCCCGATAGGACGGCATGGAAAAGAGAGACAGACTGAGAGTAAGAGAGACAGAGACAGAGAGGATCGACGTACCTTTGATGATGATGATGATGATGATGATGTGGTGTGGTGGTGTGGTGGTATTAAATGACATTAGCTAATGATAACTGAATAAATGTGAAAGGTAGGTATTTACCCAACCTTCTGCACGATCAGGATGTGGCACAAGGCCAACTTTTTAAGTGGAGTTTAACAGGTCTGAAATCAGAATCTCTTCTCTTTAGACTGGTTGTTATACCAGATTAAAGATTCCAGTCTGCCCAACTATTTACCAATAATTGCAGGGAAATAGTTGGATGCATACCTTCCCCAATTTCTTTTTTTGCTATGTGAAACCCAAACAGCTTCGTCGAGGATTTGAACTCGGATTCCATGTCCATATCCCAATGTTGTGACCATTACACTACAGACACCGCATTTTAATATGTAAGCCATTTTAATATTTAAGCCATTGCAGCTGCGAATCCCTGTTACTGACAGCGAGTTACAGGTCGTATCCTGAGAAATACAATAGAATAATATAAATACAAGCAAAAATACCCGTCCATGACCGGATTATATATAAAGATTGACCATAAATAGGTGAGAGATTCCGAGCTGAACGCTTCGAATGCGATTTTATTCACTAAAATTAAACTAAACTGCTGGTGTAGCTATAATAGAAAGCAGGCAGCGAACAATATCTATTATCAGTAGCAGCTGGTATACGGACAGTTCCGCAAATCGGTTGATTTTGTTTAATTAATTAATTATATCCTTAATCTGTAAAAATCAATAACCAAATTTTGCGTGTTCTTAGTTAGAAGGATATTAAGGTGTATGCAAGATTTTGAATATGAGTGCCTCCCGTTTTGGAGTTATACGTTGACACGTACATACCAAACTTTATTTATATATAGAAGGCGAATTTCTGTGTATTATTTAGTTTTTTTTCGGATTGTTTTTCCCATTTTTATTGTTATATATACAACTTTTCGGTCGATGTGCCCTCCAGCCTTCTTCTAGTGTTTCTTGTCGAACTCTAAAACCTTCTTGTCGAACTCGGGAGCCTTCATGGAACTTCGAACCGAACCCTTTATTTAATCCATTGGGGTAGATTGTTCTCATTCTGTTAAGCATGAGCAAATCCAAGTATTAAGCTAGGTCAAGTATTCTATTTTATTTTCGGTCGTAGTCAGGACTGAACCTGCAACCTACAGATGGGTGTCACTTAGAACTGTTTTAATTCAACTCTTATATCCGTTGCGCCATGTGTCCAACTGAAATCTAAATAATACAAATTATCAAGCTTCGTCTCAAAAATTCAGACAAAATATTTCTTTTGAGATTTAACATGTAATTTCATTCTTTCCTATGAATTAAATCAATTAAACAAAATCTGAAATTATGATATGCTTGATACTTATAATATACTGTTGTAACGATAACTTGAACTATAATAACTTGAACATTAAATAAAATCATATCGTGTATAAAAGATACATGTCTCCTTGTGACGCTATGTGGAGAGAATTTGATATGCAAGTCCGGCTTTTTATTTTACCGGTTTCAAAGAGTTTACTTATCCAATGCACGTAAACATATAATTAATCAGGTAATGAATCACTTTAATAAACGTATTGCAACAATTATACAAATAATTACGTCTGAAAATTCGCCATGTCGAAAGCCTCACATTTCCAACACTTACTTTAATATCTTAACACCACCAGGATCCATTTATATATATATATATATATATATATGGAAGAATATGTGTTTTAACCGAAGTCGAACCTAATTATGAAAGTTAATTAATTAATAATTAATTCATTAGGCGGGAATACCTATTTTTAAATTTTAAGGATAAACAAATCGAGAAAAATCAATCTCTGTATGTACATTTCGGCCTATTAGGCCTCATCAGCAGAGCTATAGATACCAAGACCGCCCCGTGCGCGATTCGAAACCCGACTGTCAAGCCGACTAGTCAAGCGTCTTTCCACCACACCAAACGGACTTAGCAGATTTCTTCGTTTTGTTAAGGAGTAGGTGTTTTGAAAATAGCCATATCACAAAATATATATATATATATATATATATTAATATATTGCATTGAGAAAAAATTAAAATTGAAATCCGTAATCAATTTCGATCTGTGTGTATATTGCTATTTTGTAGAAAAAAAGAAAAAAAGGGGGGTCATTATTTGAAAACAAGGCTTCTCAATGGTTACTACTTACTTTCCTTTCTGTCTCACATATCCATGCAATGTTTTTTTTTTTTTTTTTTTTTTTTACTTCTCCATTAAACTTTACACCAGTCTATCATCCCAGCTATGCCAATATATATATTTTTTAAATGTCTGAGCCACGCGGTCCTGATTATAAAAAACTACTCTGAACGATGATTGCTATAGATTTAGCCAACCAGATGTAAAGAGGCCGAGGACTGTGTTGCATACTCTATTTAAAGCCATTTTCTGTTGGCGTTGAACAAAAAAGCAGCGAGTTAGAGTTTATCAATTTAAGGGTCTGACTGGCTGAGGGGGGTATTATGTTGAAAGACCCGAAACCCCCCTATGAAACCAGTTAATAACATAACTGACGAAGCTGATTAGTCAGTCGTATATCGAACATATACATATATATATATATATATATATATATATATATATCAATACCATCAATATATTACATAATATTTACAGTTTATGTGCAATATCCACTGTACGAGCAATTTCAAATCTAAATAATCTACTCAATACTTAGTGATCTACTGATCTTAACCAATCATGTCTACTTTTATGTTATTTTTAACTAGTTTGTTGACCCTTCTAGTAGGGTTAGACCTCGAAATTATTTTAATCATCAACTTAATGACAAGTTCTATAATAAATACAAATAAAACCATAAATTGTTTTTAACTTCAGGAAGACTGTGAACATAGTCAAACTATTCTTTACGTGTTTGTCGAGGTCTTATTTATCAAAGGTATCATCATCATCATCATCATGTCGTGCCATTGACATCTATGGCAATCTCTCGCGAACCGTCCGTATCACTTATCGCTATTGGGAGGTCTTCTGTGCAACATCCAGTATCCACACAGGACTAGTCTTTGTAAGTCTTTGCCGGTGTACCCATATGTTGATTTTCATAGGAGAACGTCACTTATGAGGTCGTCCTCGCTTCTCCAGCAGTGTCCTGTATATCTTGTTCGCCTCACTCGGATGGTCTGTGTGATAGACGGCAGATGGCCGTACAGCTGCTCTCTTGTGGGATGTTGTTTCCATGATTTGTTTAAGATCGCGCGCAGCATTCTTGTGCAACTCTCATCTAGCTTATTTTTTAGGTGCTTCGTTAGTGTCCAAGTGGTGCAGCCATATAGTAGCACTGATACAATTACGACTTGGAAGAATTGTCGATTTAACTTATTAGAGATCGGACCTCCATATGATTGACAATGTGTCTCTAGCAGACCACGCATTCTCTATACGTGCATTAACATTGCTTTCTGTGGATGAGATATTACTACCTAGGTACGTGAATTGTTCCACCGATATCAGGGGCCTAATTTCGAGTGTGGAGATGCAAAAAAAAATCAAAGGGATACAATATCATATACAATACTATATACAATACCATATACTATATATCCTACATCATATACCATATCATATACAATAACATATACTGAGTAAAGTCAATGAAGTTGCTAATTGTCAGTATCAGCCTGACAGCGACGGAGTCTATGCACTTTTCGCTAGCAGTAGACAGAGGATAATTTTTTTCTGAAGTGAAGAGCCACACCTACCATCAGTTCTCCACTTTACAGGACAGATCTGATTACTCAAACTGCGCTACGCATGCGCTGGTTTAGTGAGGACCGGTACTGAGCTCGGAACCTTGCGATTCCTAGGTGAGTGCTCTACCGACTGAGCTAAACCATATTATACTATATCATATGCTATATATGACATATCATATACTATATCATATACCATATCATATGCTATATCATATAATGTATCATATATTATACCATATACCAAATCATATAGCACATAATTTACTACATCATATATCATATCATGTACTATATAATATACTGTATCATATACCATATCATATACTTATGATTACCAAGCAAGTCTCGCAGATAAATTATAACTAGAAAGCTAGTTCATCATACCATATAATATACCATATCATAAACTGTATCATACATCATATCATACACCATATCATATAACATATATCTCATATCATATACTTATAGTTAACAATCTAGTTTCGTCGATCCATTACTACGAAATAGCGAGTTCGATCCTCAGTGAATGCCCAATACTTATGACCTTATGTCACATCTTACCAGTGGTGAACAGTTGGATATATACCTACCATATCATATACCATATTATATACTATATCATAGACTATATCATTTATTATATATCCTTCTGTCATAGCCACCTGCTCTACTAATGCATAAACACACACTTGTGTATTAATGTGCTGATTCGTGCATGTTCATACATTTATACATTTGTCTTACATCTCTAATTTTCCCGCGCGAAATGCAAATTGGTGGCAGCTAAAGAAAAAGAAAAAGAGCAAATAGAACACAAATCCGATGAAATAAAACAAAAAAAAAGACAACAAAAAAAACGACTCAATAGTTTTAAGATTTATGAAGCCCCGAGTCTCCATCCGATGGTTACGGCTATCGAATTCGCCCGTTTACGGTTGTTATGGCCTCTTGTTGTAGGCCGGGACGAACGCACGCTGAGGTTTTCTCAAGATGGCGACGCTCGATGGCGCGGGAATTTTACGATCGATAGACGCCATCTTATGTGGCAGTCGACTCTTTTGTTTGGTCGTTCTGCGCCTCAGACAACTTCCATTAAGTCTTGCTTCCGGGAAATATAAGGAAGCTTATATTCGGATGCTACAAGCGTATTTCGATCGAACGTTTCAATTAGATTTAAAAGCGCTCAAAGGAAGAAGGAATGGAAAGGAAGGAAGGGAAGGAAGTGAATAAAATGAGGGAAAGAATTTGAGGTGGGGAAATCTAAGGAATAAAAAGAGGAAAGAGAAAATGGTGGATGGAAGTGTAAAGAGAAAGTTAGAGGAAAGGAAAAGGGAAACGAAAAAGAGAAGGGTAAGTTTTTTAAAGAATATAGCAGCAAATGGAGGAAAGGAAGGAAAGAAAGTAAAAAGAAATGAGGGAAAGTTCGTGAGAAGATAAGGATGAAAATAGGGAAGAGGAAAATGGCGTGGGGAAGTGTAAATAGGAAAGGAAAAGAGTCACGAAAAGGAAGGGTAATTCCAAGAAAGATATAGATGTAAAAAAGATAATTGGACGGATTGAAAAAGAGAAGAAGAAGAAGAAGAAGAAGAAGAAGAAGAAGAAGAAGAAGAAGAAGAAGAAGAAGAAGAAGGGTAGATTATAAAGCAAGATGAAGAAGAAGAGGGGAATACAAGAGAAAGAGTATATAACATTATTTTAAAAAAAAAGAAGAAAAAAAGGAGACGGAAAATTTTAAGAAAGACGAGAAGCGCAGGCCTAAAAAAAAAAAAAAAGGGGGAAAAAAAAAATTTATTTGCAAGTTATAAAAACTATTATCGTACAAAAAAACTCGTCGCTAAAAATCAGGTAAAAAATTGCCGAAAACAGTCGCAGTAATTAAAACTTGGGAATCCAAAATTTCAGGATTGCGGGTCCGGATTAGGCCCGGAATGTTTTTAATTTGTTCAGAGAGTCGGTCTGGTTTCAGAATGGTATAATACATCGGACTATGGCCCCTAGGAGTAAAGTTGAAAAAATATGACACTTTGACACACTGACATTCGCATTTATTATATATATGTATACAAGGTGTGTCAAAAGGTATCGAGATTTTTTGTACATTTTGACAGACCTTGTATTCTGAAATAATTTTTTTATGAAACACCTTGTATTCTGAAAAACATTTAACGTTCCATTTATTGTTCATTTCTATCTTAGTAAATACAGCTTCAATCTCGATACTTTTATGGCACACCTTGTATTATATATATATATATATATATATATATAGAGAGAGAGAGAGAGAGAGAGAGAGAGAGAGAGAAAGAGGGAGAGATAGAGAGAGAAAGTTCGAAAGAACCTGTCTGCATTTCCCTCGGGCTAAGAAGTGAGTACATTTTAGGGAAGACTGGGCTCTAACTCTAGTAGAGAAACCAGTCTAGGAGAATGACTTCAGTCCCTACTACATCAAGCTTTGATATCCTTTCATTTACTTTGGCTTGATCACCGACTGCTAAAACCAGAACGAGATACGAAACTACCTCATCTACCCAGTACGACTCTACTTCGTGCAAGTATATAGTTATTTACTAAGTTTAGCTTAGATGTGGCACAAGACCAAAAATATGGAGCGCCCAATGAGAATCGAACTTGCTAACAATGGCCTGCGAATCTAGCTTCTTAACCATTACACTGTGTAAGGTGCTGTCGTTCAAGTATTTATTTATTTAGTAAGCTTAATTTAGATGTGGTACAAGGCCGGAAGTATGGGGCCCCCAATGAGAATCGAACTCAATGATCTGTGAATCTAGCTTGCTAACCATTACACCACGCCATGTGCCATTGTGTAAGTAAATAAATTAACTCTCCATTGAAACCTAGGCGAAAATCACGATGCGCAAAACTTTCTGTTATTGACTCCTTTTAGAAAATTACCTGCCCGTAACTACGGCCTCTTCTACCACCCACGTCACTCCACACCAGTCACGGGTTTATGATCATCTTTTCACAAAAGCCGAAGTACGAAACAATGATCTATGACGCCTATCACAGACATACGGGTCATCCAATGTGTCATCGTTATTGTCGCGTTCGAGGCAAGAGTCCCCCTTGTTCGTTGCCCATCGCTGCGTCTGTTACTAGAGGCAAATGTTATAACTGACCATTGGTCATATAGAAAGTGGCGCTTCTTGTGATTTGGGTATTAAGAATCGCCCTTATTAGCATGATAACCCGTGTTATATTGGTTTTGTCATTTGTGTCCGGAGTGGAACGTGGACTGAAGACTCCATTTCGGAAGATAAATGAGTAATATGAAGCTGTGTAGGCAAGAGATAAAGAGTATGAATACTTACTTACATATCTGCCTCTGTCTTCCTCTCATATATATACAAGGTATGTCATAAAAGTATCGAGACTGAAGCTGCATTTACCAAGATAGAATTGAACAATGAATTAAACGTTATTTTTTCAAAATACTATCTTTGTCATAAAAGTGCCGAGTTTGAAGCTGTATTTACCAAGATAGAAATTAACAATGAATGGAACGTTTATTTTTTTCAGAATTCATGGTGTGTCAAAAAGTACAAAAAATCTCGATACTTTTTTTACACACCTTCTATCTATCTATCTATCTATCTATCTCTATCTCTCTCTCTCTCTCTATATATATATATATATATATATATATATATATATATATGCATATATTTATATATACATACACAGAAACATATATACACACACATATATATTGTTTTCTTTTTTTATTTGTCTAATGTATTTGATTATTTTATTTTTTATCTTACTATTATCATCAAATATATTTTTATGTGGGTGTTTTTGAAGATGAGAAAATATACTAATCTTGTAAAAAGAGAAAGAAAAGGAAAAAAGGAGGCTTTCTTTTGTTTGAATTCTAGTATATTTTCTTGGTTATTATGTCTGACGAAACTGGGTTCATTTATTGAGTTACCGGCTGAAATAAATTTATAATAGCCAAGTGACGGTTTAGTCTTTCTTTATTATTGAAAGTGTAAATATTGCTCTGTATATAATTAATTTATTAATTATCATACATTAAACTCTCTTAGGGATTTAAAATATTCCTTGTATAAATCTATAGTTATACATCTGCACGGGCATGCATTGTGGATATATATACAGAGGATATAGATGATGCCAAATAGAATCATCCCCAACTTACTAGTCGATTGGATGCTTTTGCCTTATATATATATATATATATATATATATATATATATATATATAGGAAATAGCAGTAAGTATTTACCCACGTTAGCCAGGTTTTACTAAAGACACTAGTATGAAAGTAAACTCAAGAAGTGAGTCGTTAAGTATTAAACGTTAAAGGTTTGGTTTGGTTTGGTTTGGTTTGGTCTCTTTGCTTAATGGCATATCAACTTTCCTGGGTTATTTAATGCCAATACCGTCATTATAAAATTGTAGTAGTACTATTTAACCTATAGCAGGGTAATAAGAGGATTCATACGTTTCCCAAGGGTATTAGTCCAAAATTGAGCGTAACAGCACGACTGAAGTAAAAGTTCGCTTACTACGACATCGCAGTCCAGTATGTTAGCCACTGCGCTACGGGAACTCCCTCGGCAATATTAGTGAAACAAGCTGTAGAGACAGGGCGCGCTACACTGACAATAATCTGTTAGATGAGTTTATCAAGCATTGGTTTAGGTGGATTTCTGAAAAAGGGAATAGTGTATGAGTGGTGATGCTCGTTGATTCCTTGGTGTCTTCTAATACCGTGACTCAGAGGATTAGGCTGGATCAGAGATCAATGACAAGCTTATCTGTCATTTTGATTGGTGTAATTAAAGTTAATCCTTTAATCCAATGTGTTGATTATTTCAGAATTGAACGGACAGAAAATTCCCGCCTTTAATTTGCAATGGTCGCTTATGTCCTGGAAAAAAAAACCTGATTTCTTTGTTCAGATTTCTTTTTCTCTGTTTCTTTTTGTTATGTTTATACATACACATAAAATACGGAAAACTGAATAAAAATGCAAGACCAAGTTGTTGGAAATTAACAAGGGTAGAGAATGCTTCTACCCTAAAAGTGACTTAATTAGCTCAACCTCGTTGTGCACGTGCGTCCTAACCGCACAAATCCCAATCCAAAAGTGTCATGGAGGGAAAACCCCACTTTTGGGTTTCTATCATCCCTCTTCTCCCTACTGATCAAGGGGAGTAACTCTAGATTTCGTTAGGTCAGGGACCTAACATTTTTTGTTTTTTTTACAATTGTTCAAAGGTCCTATAGAGGCTGTGGTTGTTAAAGGTGGGAATAAGAGTACGTGAGTAGAGTAACTAGTGGAGAAGGTTGAGAGGTAGCTATATTGTTTGTCTTCTTTTCTTCAGCTTTTGAGAAGAAATCCCACTTCCGGCTTCCCATCAAACCCCTACCGAAAAACTCCAGATTTCGTAAGTTTTGGGATCTAACACTTTTATTTAAAACATATTTCCCACCTTTTTTTTTTATTTAGTACTTTTTTCGTTTGTTATATCACTTTTTGTTTTTTCTCTCGTTTATTCATTCAATCGGTATTTGTTTCTTCCTTCCTTTCTTTCCCTCTAACTATTTGCTAATGTTCAATACTGCTTATTCTGTTCTTACTAATTGTATCATAGTTCTCCCAGTCCTGTCTGTTGGGACTGTTGAATACACCAACAACACCGCTGCAGAGAAATAAAATCACCCTAATGGAGACACCTGTTGGTCATAAGTGGTGACCTGTGGTGCTTAAGAACGGAACCCTGGTGGCTCAGCACCCCCACTTTGGCTCTTAGTCAATACGGACAGTCAGAGAGGACCCTCCGATCAGTCAGCTGGTCATGTTAAGCGCTAACACATATACGACAGTCCCGACCCTATAGTCATTATAGCAAACCCCCAACCATTTTTATCATAATACTAACAGACGGTACTGCATGCAACCTGTGTGCTAGACTAAGCAATGCTGAGTAAGTAACAAGAATATTAGGGCGATACAATGAAGAAAAAAGAAAGAATAGGGATGACAAGAAGATAAGAGAAGAAAAAAGCCAAGAGAATTGATAATGGAAATAAATAAGTTAAAGCAAAAGAAAAAATATCAGTCATCGCTCCGGGCAAATCTTCAGCATTTAACTGTTAGATCCTATACAAGAAAAAGGCTTCACACTAAAAAATAGGAAGAAGCTGATGATAAACAGAAACTATTACAGATACCGACTGCTCAGATAATCTAGCGCTTCTCGCAAATACACCTGCACAAGCCGAACCACAGCAGTATAGCCTAAAGAAGGCGGCAAGATGCATAAGTGTCTGTGAAGTCAGATAAAACGGATTTCATGTGTTTTAAAAAAGATATAACCACACTGGACTGTAAGCTTATAAAATTAGTAGATCAGTGTGTTTTAAAAAATATATTCTCATACATAGGTAGCAATATTTCATCTACAGAAAGCGATGCCAATGCAGGCATAGGGAAGACGTAGATTGCTATAGACAGATTATCGATCATATGGAAATCTGATATCACTGATAAGATAAAGGCGAGGTTTTTTCCAAGCCGTATCAGTGTTACTGTACGGCTGCACCACTTGGTCTCTAACTAAGTGCTTAGTGAAAAGGCTAGATCAGTAACTATACAAGGATGTTGCGCGCTGTCTTGAACAAATACTGGAAACAGCACCCAACAAAAAGCAATTGTACGGCCACTTACCTCCTATCGCTAACCATTCAAGTAAGTCATCATTAGCAGCCATGTGGGTTATCTAATGCCCAAAACTATTAGAGTGTGAGATAAAAGCTGGTAATCGAATTTCCTTTACATGTGTATTTTTGTAGATGTATTTCGTGAATGTATTTTATATCTGATTCATAATGTTCGATATAATTTTATATGTAAGACGAACAAGCTGGTCTGCTGGATAAGCAAATGATGTTCTCCTGTGGACACAGACACATGGACACACCATGGTGAACTGACAGCAAAAACATACATCAGTCGGCTCTATACGGATACTAGATGCTGTGCGGAGAATCTGCCTGAAGCGATGGCTAATAGGGACAGTTGCGAGAGATAGTCATTGGAATCCGTGCTGTTAACACGGCCTGATGATTATGATGTCTGTGAAACATGATTTATATTGATCGTTGTCTTATGTTCATCTCTTTCTTTTATTTAAACTTTGTTTCTCTTTCTTTCCTTTGTTATATGTATGCTCCGTTCTTATATTTATATACTACAGCCTTTTGATCTCTGTCAGTTACGCCATTCTCGCTTATATAAACTAACTACTTACCCGTATTACGTACGGGTTTTAAGATGCTCATAAAATATGTTGTGTTAACTTCTTTTATGTATGACTAACAGGCGTCTCGCTTTCAGAATCTCATATCTTAAATATTTTCATTATAAATGAACTTCTGGATATACGGAATTTTCTTTTTAAGTTGTAGAACATGAAAGTAATAGTAGTACCAATCATATATGGAGCCCGTGGAACCCCCCCCCCCAGGAAAAGATGCTGTTTACCCCTAAAAGAACATACAATATGGTTGTACAGTGTGATTTCGATGATCCCAAATAAAATCATCCCTTACTTACCTGTTATTTGGATTATAACACACACACACACACACACACACACACACAATATATATATATATATATATATATATATATATATATATATTGAATTTTTAATTTTAATTAAATAATCTAAGCTTTCATTTGTATGCTCTCATGTGGTAAGCATTAATTTCTTCAATTCTGCTTTCTGAATATTACCGAATATTAGTCGGTGCAAGCCGCAGACTGCGACGACGCGTGAAACCCAATGACGCGGTTCTATCAGAGAGACTGACACTGGCACAAAGACAAATAAGGTTTTATCATTTTCACATGGCGAGAGAGAAACTGTGACGTTCCTATATGTTAAGCCAATTTTTTCAGTGGGTATCCTCTACGTCTTTCCCTGCTAAAAGCTTTTTTTTAATTTTCTTTTTACCAGAGGGTCATATAAAATTGGATGTCTCGTCTAAGGGTTTTATTTAGTTGTCAATTTATATTGTATACAGCAAATGGTTAACAGATATTCACTGTTAGGTGATAGAAAAACCTTCAATTCTAACACTTATTTTTCACTACTTCAAATGGAAAAGGGTTGTCGTGTATATATATATATATATATTTGTATCAGATACGTTCTGATACGAACCTCTGATGATGAAGTTTATGCTTCGAAATGGATAAGACAAAAATAACATCTTTTTGTTTTTATTTTTCATACGCATTGTATTGGCCTTCAAATTATTAATATATTATATTATATATATATAAACTCCTCGTGTAAGCTTCATTACAAAAAGTTTCATGTGTTGGAAAAATGCAATCGATAAACACGTGTTTCAGGAACAGGTCAGATAACAGTTCCTTTTAGCTTTTAACCTACTCTACAGGCCAGTATTTGAGCATTTTCTTGATTGAAGAAAAACGTTTTTAAAATGATTTGTTTATTCACCTATATATATATATATATATATATATATATATATATATATATGAAAGAATGACTTACAGATGAAAATATTGGGTTGGTCTCAATATTTGGTTGGTACAAGTTTTACCTGGATAAGTCAGCGTTATTACAAATATAAAGTGCTTAATACGTAAGTAGATCAGATTTAATATATAATGTGTACAGAAATAACCTTCTCAAGTTTCACCATAAGGATCTTCAGGGTAGATTATTTCTGTACACACTATATATATGCATATATATGTATATATATATATATATATATATATATGCATATATATATATATGTGTGTGTGTGTGTGTGTGTGTGTGTGTGCGTGTGTGTGTTAGATTAAATCTCCGTCCTTGGTCATTTTTAGCCAAGGGTGTATAATTTCATGAGGTTTTAACAAGTAACCATTCATTCTTGGCAGCGGTACCTCTATGTTTCATTAAAAAGTTTTGAATTAAGTTAGTTCTTGAGTCATGGGGTGGTGGAAGGGCCAGATTTTTCCATTTCCCTGCGTACACGTTCCCACATTAAAAGAAAAGGCCATGTGCCCCATTCCATTCCCGTGGGAGGATGAGAAAATACCATCAGATAAGATTTAGATGCAGATTAGATCCAATTCTTATCTTATTTTAGATCAATTGTGAAAACAAGGAAGTAAATTTTTACATTTACCGGTTGGGGGTGGGGCGTGTTAACGAAGATTAATAATCTTAGCATTCGATCAACTACGGCGTACTCAGCGGTCATTAAGTTTAACTTAGTTTGGCACAAGATCAGGAGTATGCAGTCCTCAGTGTGAATTAAATTCACAAAAGATGTTCTGTTAGTTTAGCGCATTTACCATTACACCACTAGTATGTGCCTGTTAAATATAATAAAATATTCAACGTCCAATAACAAACACAAATACAAAATTTAATAGACGTTTTGCAAGATTTGATAGATTTCTTTATTTAATGACATATCAACCATCATGAGTTATTTAATGCCATACTTGTAGAAGATCAGCAGTCGTACTATTAAATCCATAACTAGGGGATATGGGTATTTAAACCAGTTAAATTTGCAAATCGTCGTCAAAATTAAAACGGAAAAATTTGGCTTGGGCATAGAAATTCATTAAAATAATGAATTTAATTATTACTAAGGAGACGATTTATGTTATTTTTTACTTAAATTTTAACCGTTAGTTGTGTTTAAGGAAGAGATAAAATAAAACAGATGAATGATAAGACTAGTCAGAATTAATAAACATGTACAAAAAAAAAGTTCTTTCTATTTCAATATTACAGGCAACGCGTGCTTTTCTTAAGTATGGATGATCAAATGTGAAATAATCCGTGTTTTTTATGTTAACAAATTCTCGGATAATATTTATCTCCTTTAAAAATTAGTTCTCATGCGGCCCTCTGTAGGAAAATAACGTCCAAAGAAAAACGGTCAAAAACACAACTAACGGTTAAAATTTAAGTAAAAAATAACATAAATCGTGCCCTTAGTAATAATTAAATTCATTAAAATCTACGCCCAAACCAAATATTTCCGTTTTAATTTTGATGACGATTTGTAATTTTAACCTTTAAATCTTTCCTAAGAATATTAGTCCGAATGTGAACTAATTAGCGCGACTGGGGTTTGAACTCGCTTACTACGGTGTCGCATTCCAGCCTGTTAGCCTCTACGCCACTGGGACGAGATGGGACGATTATGAAAAACAAATCTCTATAATCACTCTAATATAATTCTGATGTATTATTTATACATAATTTCAGGACTTTTTTTAGTATTCTAACCGATCTTAACAATGCTGCTGTTTGGATGGTCTCGCTTCTTCCTTTGATTTTCAATTCCTCCAGTTTTCAAAACTTTGGTGACCATTCCAAAGACACCAACTACAATTGATACCACCGTCACCCTCATGTTCCACAGTTGTTTTTTTTTTTTTTTGTTCTCTAGCAAGGTCCAAGTATTTTTCTGTCTTTTCACTTTCTTTCATTTTTAATGTTATTATTTCCTTTTAAATCGATATCATTTTTCTGGACATGAAATAGTTATGAATAGTTTATCTATATTCATGCAGGTGTCACACAATACTAAAAATATTTAATTAAGGCAACTGTAACGTATCAATTTAAGTATATTTTTGTGTTGGCGCCATCCTCTAATATATTTGAAAATATACTCCACTGGTTTGTAAGAGGTATTTCTCTTGGATCATAAAATTAATTTAAGGATTATTCGTTTAACCATGATTGATTTAATTTAATCGCTGTAAAAGTTTATTATCCTTTGAGTATTTTTCAAATAGTTTAGTTTAATTTTTTGAAAAAAAGGAAGAAGTAAGTTATGTTAAGATTTTATGGGCCATTGTTTAGGCTTCAAGCAAGAGCGCTTGTCCAGCGGAAATCCTTGGTAAAGAATCCTTTGGTTGTTCCTTGGTGCTCCTCAGTATTGCAAGTCCTTCGTCAATGATTGCAAACGGACGTCTCTCAGTATCAGTAATTAAGTAGTCAACAAGCCATGCATTAGGGCTGTTGATTGGCTGATGTTTAAACCACGTGACCTCGCCTAGTCTATAAATTTAAGTGGTGTATGGTAGCACGGCTTATATCCACCAAATAACTCCAACAGACGAAAGTTGTGGGATAAAATTGGTAGGAAGAGTGAATGATTTACTAAAAAGAAAAGAATCCTATATACAAGGTGTGTCAAAAAAGTATCGATATTTTTTGTACATTTTGACACACCTTGTATTCTGAAAAAAAAATAACGTTTCAGTCATATTTTTTTTTCAGAATACAAGGTGTGTCAAGAAAGCACCAAGTTTAAAGCTGTATTTGCCAAGATAGAAACTAAGAATGAATGGAACGTTATTTTTTCAGAATACAAGGTGTGTCAAAAAGTACAAAAAATCTTGATTTTTTTTACACACCTTGTATATCTAAAATACTGAAAGTATTCTAGTAACAAGCCAAGCTTTCAAAATCTTATCTCCATGTTTGTATATTCACATAGAAAAGATTTGTATGTACATATATACTTTTAAAAGTTTATGTATACATATACATTTACCAACCATGCCGCGCGAGTAGGTTTGAATTCAGAGTTTTCCTTCTCCTAGACTGGTTGCCTAACCAAGAATAAAGGACCCACTCCGCACTACTATTTCCCCTTGCTGGGGGGAGAATAGTTGGATGCATACCTTTCCCAAGGGTATTAGCGAAATGTGAAATGCTGACATCCTGGTCCAGGAATTTATATATATATATATATATATATATATATATATAGTCTCCTAGACTGGTTGCCTAATCAAGATTAAAGAGCCTAGTCTGCCCTACTATTTACCCATAAATGGAGAGAGAATAGTTGGATGCATACATTACACAGATGTTCGATATGAACTCGTCTCACCGTGTCCATTTCCAACGACGATAACCATTGCACCAGGCGCCTCAACTGTGTCCGTTTATATCTGTGTGCTTTTATGTGTCTGTGCATGCGTGCGCTCGTGTGTGCGTAGGCGTTCAAAGAAATTGAAAATGAGTTTGATTCTTTGTTGTCGATAATGACCTTAAAATTACACTTAATATTTTCTTCTCCTTTATAGAATTTAGAGGCGAACAATTAATATTTCAGGTTTCTTATTTAAAAGAGATTTTCAAGCTGGTAAGTTATAATAAATTCACTTATAAAAGATCAGAAAGTAATACTACTATAAAATTAAAAGTTGTAATTCATTCTAAATACTACAATAAAATTTGAAATTTTTAATTCATTCTAAATACTACTATAAAAATTAAAAGTTGTAATTCATTCTAAATACTACTATGAAATTAAAAGTTGTAATTCATTCTAAATACTACTATAAAATTAAAAGTTGTAATTCATTCTAAATACTACTATGAAATTAAAAGTTGTAATTCATTCTAAATACTACTATAAAATGAAAAAAGTTCATTCATTCTAAATATTAATATAAAATTAAAAGCTTTAATTCATTTTAAATACTACTATAAAATTAAAAGTTTTAATTCATTCTAAATACTACAATAAATTTAAAAGTTGTAATTCATTCTAAATACTACATTAAAATTAAAAGTTTTAATTCATTCTAAATTTAAAAGTTTTAATTCATTCTAATACTAAAATTAAAAGTTTAATTCATTCTAAATACTACAATAAAATTGGTAATTCATTCTAGATACAACTATAAAATCAAAAGTTGTAATTCATTCTAAATTATTCTAATTTCATCTCTAGGTATTGATTAAAATTGACATACAAAAAACATTTTTATTATGTTCAATCCATAAGTAAAGTAATTGAATTTAATATTATATTGTTTGGAAAATAAGGTCTGAATTTACATGTAAATCTATTAATAATAAACGTTGGTTGTCTTTCTGTCTGTAACCAAAATTACGTCACAGCTTACGTCTCAATATTCTCAATGACTGCGTAAGTCCATTAATGAGTATTTAATTAATAGTCCAAATCGTTGATGTATAGAATAAAAAACAACACTGTGTTATATACACTCAATATTTCAGTAAGCAATTTTAAAAATTGTTTTTTTTTTACTCCCGCTCTTTTTTCCGTAACGAGAAATTAACTAAAGGTATACAAATACATATTTACGATTTTGTATAACATTAATGTGCAAAATATCCAAAATGTTTATTTAATTAATAATTGATAGATGCATGCAACATTTTATTTGAGGATGACAGAACTAAGTTTCCATTTCAGATTGTTTTATTATTTTTTTTTTTTTATAAATTTGATGATTTTACTTACTTATGATACAAACACTATGACATTCAATTTTTAACACCCTCCTCTTTCAAGCAATATCTTTCAAAAATTAATTTTTACACCGTTTTTTTAATTTTTTTATTTTTTTTAGTATGTAATAAAATCGATCATTATTTTTCTAATAAAATTATATTTAAATCATAAGTCACAAGTATAAAGGTTTTAATAGATTATAATTATCTGATCATTTACTGAATGAAATATTCATTTCTTTCTATTAATGAATCAACTTTTCAATATTTTACGTCACATGTGGTTGGCTAATGATTGCCAAATATTAATATATATTAAGTATTGTATCATTATAAGGTAAATATTATATAACATATATTAAGTATTACACTGAAATATAGTATTACATTACTATAATTTAATGTCAGTATAGTATATTTAATTGTATTATTATATATTAAGTATTATTTTATGATATATTGAATATCATATTAGTATGTATTTATTATAATATTTGTTTATATTAAGTATTATATTTGTATATATGATTATGACTATATGACGTATCATATTAGGATATTTTATTAAATTATTATATACTATGTATTGATATCATCATATATTAAGTATTATATTAGTATATACAAGGTATTATATCATTACATATTAAGTATCATAAATATAATATACATTAAGTCTAGGCGAGTAAAGTCGTACCCGACTAGTGTAATCGTGTACCAGCTCAGCACATATCTACATTTAATACACAGTTTGTCGCAAATAGAGTTAGTAAACAAGTATTTTTGATCGATAGTGAGTTCAATCCTCCCAATAAACAACCATAGTGGGTTTAATAAGTTCCTGTTTATTATATATTCATTGGACACTATCGTATTGCGATGGTTCGTAGTTTTTCAGATTATCACTAAGTTCAATCCTTATTGAGACTTTTGCTAATGCAATAGAACTTATATATTCTAACTTGTATAACAAATCAATTTTCATTCTCATATTCAATTTGATAGGTACATACTTAGATACACTGATTAACAGGGAGGGATGACCTTTAAGTAAGCATGATTGAATCTCTAATAAGCACTTAAATAACTTCATTAAATTAAACCAAGAAAATGAATGAAAAACTCATTTAATATGTTTTTAATAAATATTTTTAATATATGTATTTAAATATGTTTTTATGTAACATATATATTTTAATATATATATATATGTGTGTGCGTATATATATATATATATATATATATATATATATATATATATATATATATATATATATATATATATATATATATATATATATATACGTATTTATTCATCTCTAAACAATCAGTATACATTATCACTATCAAATCACTATTTAAATCAAATGAAGGAAGTTAATAAAATATTATTTAATATATTTCATAATCATTATATTTCTAACATTATTCCTTATTTTCGAAATTATATATGTATATATATACAAATTAACACACACTAACATATATATACATATATACATTCATAACAACAACATTATATATAAATATATATATATATATATATATATGTGTGTGTGTGTGTGTGTTGTGTGTGTGTGTTCGAAATTCTCATCTCACAAATGTTAAGTGTGGTTCTGTCTGCTGCTCTATGAGTGTATACCTATATATGGTATTTACCGTTTTACACGTTTTTTAGGTGTTGTTTTGGTGCTATTTCTCCTTTCATCCGCACGGATCGACCCCGTGTTAACCTTAAGAATATATGAGGTTTATTTGGAATATTTGCAATACCTTCAATATTTGCATTGTTTTTAATGCATCTCCTAAATCGAAAAATAAATACACATTGAAATGAAAAGGCGTACATGCACATGGGCCTGTCTTCATTCTCTAGGCAAATTATCTATCTATCTATCTATCTATCTATATCTATTTAATATAATATATATATATATATATATATATATATATATATAATATTATAATATTGTATATATATTTGTAGATATACATGTATATATTTATATTTGGCATTTATAAGAATATATATAATAATAGTATATAATTAAAAAAATAATAATCTTACTACTACTACTATTGTTATTAATAGTAATAATAATAATAATAATAATAATAATAATAATAATAATAATATACGAGACATACGTAACATATATGATGATGAACATATGTTATATATACATCATATATATATATATAATATATAATATATATATATATATATATATATATATATATATATATATACATATGTGTGTGTGTGTGTGTGTGTGTGTGTGTGTGTTTGTGCGTGAGTAAATGCGATATCTAATCATCTATCTGCATTCGAATTTTTAGTATCTTTATCCCATATAGTGAGTACTGTACTTTATATTTATTCATTACTAATTATCAAAATTAATTAAGTATATTTACATGACAAATAATTGTTTATATATATATGTGTGTGTGTGTGTGTGTGTGTGTGTGTGTGTGTGTGTACCTACGTGTGTGTGTTTACATGTTATTTGGTAAGTTATTTTACAATCTTTGAGGATTTTGATTTGTATCAAAGAAGTTTGAACAAAATTACTATTTATACAAAAGCCGATTTTATGTTACTAAAATATATATCCTTATGCACGGAGCCTTCTAAATTTCAAAATGAAATGAGTAATTTCCCCTAAACCAATATACAAAGAATCTATCTTCTTTTACTAAGGTTGCATATGAGTGCAAAATGGATCCACTTGAGGACAGATACATTTTTAACATCGTTAGGGTTAACGTAGATTAATATCCTCTGATTTGAAATAACTTAAATTGTTCAATAACGAAATTAATATTTTCTAAAAATAAATGTTTTTAAATTACTTTAATTTTAATATTTTAAATCAAATTATAAAAATTATATGAGAGGGTTAAAAAGATGACTGGAATGTTTTAACTTTAGTCCTTTAAAAAATTCGAAGTCGAAAATAGAATTTATATGAATATATTCAGATATTCCTTCATTGATACACAATGATATCAATGTAAATATAAAAATATATTTTATCAATCGAATACATTTCATTGGTATATTTCTTTAAAGTCTCTACATATATAAGTTTATTATTTGTGAATTTAAGAAATTCATATAGATGTTCTGGTTAAATCCTACTTAACGGACATAAATTCCACCATCGTATGTCAACATGGTGAAAGAAAGAAAATACTAAAAATCAAAGAATTAACCGAATTTAATGAAATTTTCAGTGTTGATATATTAATGAATAAATAATATAATGCACCAGTTATTTTATTTGAAAAACTCTTACAAGATGGTCTTTTGTTTGTATTTTTTTGTTTTTGTTTTTTTAAATATTCGGGGTGTTTCTCATGTATATTTTATTCCGTAATTATATATAATTTGATTCCTTATTTTCATTTCATTTTGCATTCAATTTTTGAAACATGATTTAATGTGTACGTAACAACAATTCCATATGTTTTTGTTTTTTTTTACTGAATTCATTCCACTTTATTTTCTTCTATCTATCGGACTATATAGCAGGGCATCTGAATTTTTTAATGTATTTTTTATTTTATTTAACTCACTCTACAACAACAATAATGAGAGATATTACATTGATCTTACTAGGCTTGATTTTTGCATGTTACTCTCACGCCGCAAACATTTCACATTATAGGTAGACTTTTGCTAATACAATCGCATTGAAATACACTAACTCGTACAAGAAAGCAATATCCAATCTCAAATGTAACTTGATAGTTCGAAATTGGAATCACATTGATTATTATATTACCTCAAAAGAAACATCTATATCAAATACTAATTACAGAGTAGGTATTTATTTACCCAACCCGTTCGCCAATAGTAGGATGTGACACAAAGTTGCAAGAAGGACGCATCCAGGCAGGATCGAACTCACTTTCCATAGATATAGATTTTGCAAGACTAGATTGCTAACCATTATACTGCGATGGGATGTTATTCTAATATATCTATATCTCTCTCTCTCTCTCTCTCTCTCTCTCTCTCTCTCTCTCTCTCTCTCTCTCTCTCTCTATCTATCTATCTATATATATATATATATATATATATATATATATATATATATATATATATATATATATATATATATATATATATATATATATATATATATATATATATATATACATATATATATAAGTATATATATATTTATTTATTTATTATTATATAGATTTGACAAGGATTTAAGCGAGTGTGATTTAATTTCTTTTTTCTGTGTTCATGTCACTTAAAAAATCTATCGAGCTATCAAGTAAGGTGTCTGACTTTTTTTTTCTTTTTTTCTTTTTTTTTTTTACTAACCCTTTTTATAACGAACCTGCAGACTGATAGCTTTTTTTATTTAGTGCGTCCTGGGACGCACATATTTGTTTTAAATGAGTCTTCGGGAAAATTTATGGGTCCCAACTAAAGCCGTCTAACTCCTAGTTTGTAACCTATCCTGTGAAATTCGTTTCTAAGAAACTATTGAAATGTATTTACAGTTAGCTTGAAATAGTGAGGGAAGAAAAATAAAACACACTGGGACGCATGGATACTATTTTACTACGTCCTTTTAGATTTATGTGTGCCAGGGACACAGGACGCGTACCTATCAGCATCTCTGACCTGATTGATATATAATTTTTACATTTAAAAGTTTATAAATTAAACATTATGGGCTATAGTAGGTTTGTTCATCTCTCAAATCAGTTTACGAGTCTAATGAATTTGTATTCCACTAATTGCTCTCCTGATGCGGCCTTGTGTCTTATTTAATGATAAGTAATAAAGAATTCGCTACTGAAATTTTATATTATTTTAACATAGTTATATTTTCTATTGTATTGCAATTATTATTCTATAATAAATTATACATTTTTATTAATTGATAAATGTAATTACACAATATGTTCGCCACGGGTAGGATGTGACACAAGTTCGCAATTATAGGACATCCAGTGAGCATTGTGTATATTGCTATTCAGTAGTAATTAAACTAGCTTCCTAACCATTACACCACGTTGGGACGCCTCTGTTTATTTTCAGGAATTTTAAACTATTTTCTAAACTGATAAGTCAACATCGAAAAACTGTTAAATCTTTTATCTTTACTTTTTACTATGAATCAAAAATTACATTTCAAATACTTTTGACAGCATTAACATCATTTTTAATTCGATATTACATCATTATATATATATATATATATATATATATATATATATATATATATATATATATATATATATATATATAAAATGTTGTTCTGGTTCCAACGGGAGAAAATTCAATATTTTATTTAAAAAAAAAAGAAATGTATTATGTTTTCAGAAAAATTTTTTTTATTCTTTTTATCTTACATATGCGACACGTGTTTCTGATCTGTTGTCTTCTTCAGGCATTGAATTATTGTTTTGGCAGAATATGTCCGATATTTGATAGATGTTGATATCGGACATATTCTGCCAAAACAATAATTCAATGCCTGAAGAAGACAACAGATCAGAAACACGTGTCGCATATGTAAGATAAAAAGAATTTTTAAAATTTTCTGAAAACATAATACATTTTGCGGACCTCCTTTTTTATATATATATATATATATATATATATATATATATATATATATATATATATATATATTAAAAAAAGAAGGTATATATATTATAAAAAATGAAGGTATATATATATATATATATATATATATATATATATATATATATATATATATATATATATATATATATATATATATATATATATATATATATATATATGAACAACAAAATATTTTGATTTTCGTTCACAGGCAAAAAAAAAAAATTACAATCTTTTGTTGGTATTAAATTTATTAGATGCGACTTTTGAGCACGCACTAAACTGAAAATGAAAACAATAATTGTTTGTCTAAAGGTGAACTGCCAAATTTGGCGCAAATACTGTTGGGTAAACAGAATTATATAAATACAACTCCTATTACATCGCTGAATTTGAGCATCATTTTGATTTTGGTTTTATTCTAAGAATTATAAATATGATTAACATTTATCTATCTTCGTTTACAAAAGATCTAAGGTTGCATATGAGTGCAAAAGGGATCCACTTGAGGACAGATACATTTTTAACATCGTTAGGCTTAACGTACATTAGTATCCTCTAATTTGAAATAACTTAAATTGTTCAATAACGAAATTAATATTTTCTAAAAATAAATGTTAATATCTCTCTCTCTCTCTCTCTCTCTCTCTCTCTCTCTCTCTCTCTCTCTCTCTCTCTCTCTCTCTCTGTGTGTGTGTGTTATATATATATATATATATATGTGTGTGTGTGTGCGTGAGCGCACTAAAACACACACATACACACATATATATTTGTATATTTTCATATATATATATATATATATATATATATATATATATATATATATATATATATATATATATATATCATCTAACCGTGTTTTGTTATGACCACGGAATATTTCTTCTTTGAGATTTTCAGATGTAGACGTTCAATTCTTCTTCTTGTTTTTTGTACTTTGGAATCTAGATGATAGAGAAAATGTTTCACACGGAATACAACAAACTTGAAAGTCTATACCTGAAAAACATAAAGAATAAATATTCCTAAGTCTTTTACAAAACCTGCTAAAATAATAACTTGCTACCCAAATACACATATATATGTATATATATATATATATATATATATATATATATATTCAGTTCTGTTTATTAAATTTCGTGTTGCATTAATGGAAATAAGAAGACTGTTAATTAAATATAAGATTCAGGATAATTCTCAAATATATGACGAATATCATACGCCAGTAAATTATAATTTTTTCTTCGTCTTAAATTCTTTTAAATTATCTTTTCAAACTATTTTAATATCGAATTAAAAACGAAGAAAATTGTTGTAAATAATAAACTTTACTTTGCATAAAATACGATAGTTTTTGGGTTTTTTTTTTGTTTTTTTTTTTTTTTTTAAGCATCCCACCAATAAACACATACACATATACATGTATGTGTATGTGTGTGTTTACCTAATAGTAAACTATTGTAAAACAAGTATATATGTATATATTTACTTTACATTCGTTTACCAGTATTGAACACACACACATACACACATACATATATATATATATATATATATATGTTTGTGTGTGTGTGCCTATATATACAAACAAATCATATTATAACAGTATTGGGTTAGGATTTAAGATTAAAATGAATCGTTAATATTTTAATTATCCGTATTTGGACCTTAGAATAAACTAGAAGCGGCTACCCAGCATCACCTGGGTAGAGGGGGAACAAAAAAGGTGTCGTAATGGTTAGCAAGTTAGTCTTGCAGATCCATTATTATTATTATGTGTATTTTAATTTTTAGATATCTTCATAAATATATTAAATCTTCGTAATTTTTGCTCAGAAAAGCAAGAACCGGTGATATTTAATGAATATATATATTAACTTTGTCGTTAATTGCTTTATTTTCGTAGTTTCATCCGGACATACATACATACATACATACATACCAACTTCTCTTTATATATGTATAGATTAACTTATTCTCAATAGACCAAAATATTGCCCAAAATATTAATTTGATTTAATAATCGTATTGCGACCTTGCAATAAAATTGACCTTACAAGAAAATTGTTTAATTTTCCGCAAAATAAAATTTTGCCGCAAAAGTTTAATGCACAAATTTATAAGAAGAGATAATAAAGGCCGACAACAAAATGGATCTTAATTTTACAGACTCATTTTTTAAAAAACGGACAGAAAATAAGATATGCGTTCATTTTTTTTATATTTACATTGTAAAAAGGCCCAAAACGTAAAACCATTTTTTTTTTAACTAACGAAAGCACTAAAATTTACTTATAAATGTTTTTTGTGTGTTTTTTATTTTTTATTATTTTTTTTTAACGGTGATCGAACTAGAACCAAACACATAGATATAATATTATAGGCAGAGCCGGATCTACACCTAAGGCGTCCGAAGCATTTCTGTTTAGGGGGGCACCTCAATTTGCCTCAATATAAAAATTAAATTAGGTACATGATTTTTTTTTTTTTTAGATTGACGTAAAAGGAATTCATTAAAATAAAAATATGTAAGTTAAGGTCCAAAGAAAATATTTGATTTGATTTATAGTTATAATGATATAAGAATAACCTTTCCTTAATTTTTCAGTTCATATTATACGACAAAGTGATATAATTTTTTCCAGCTTACAGCAAATCATTCTTTTTTCAATAACAAAATTGATTTTATAATTATTACACGTTTTATAAAGGGTTTTCTCGGCCTCTCTTCTTATGTATTTGTGCATTAAACGTTTTTGGACATGTTTTTTGCTGAAAATAAACACATTTTATTCTAAGGTTTAAATAGGATTATTAGATTAAATGAAATTAACATTTTGGGGGGATATCTTATTTATCTGGGTGCACCTTTCATAAATCCCGTCCTGGTTATGTGAATTAATATATATATATATTCATACATACGAACATAGAAATATGAGAAAATGTGTTTTACAAGATACTTGATTTACAACAAAAAAGCATTAATAAAATATTATAAGTGTCGTAAATGTATCATCATGATAGGTTAACACTTTGTATACTTTAGACCGCTCACAGCGGCTCTCCCACAAGGAATTGTTTCTATGCATACCACATCCAAACAAACTATAAACACTGATGGTTAGTTCTTTATAGTTATAATAGACCTTTATTTGAATATAATGAGTTCTGAGGTGAATAAATTGTGAATTTTGAAACATCCCATTTTACAGGTAAACAATACCAATAAAATTTGATAAAGCCGTGGGGAAAATTTGGTATGCAAAGAGTTGAATAACATGTATTCAATATTATTCGATAAATCACAGTTTAGAAGTCTATCATGTCCTCTTCAAATAATTACGTATTTTCCCGAGAGAAATCACGAGCAAGCATTAATCAAGTAACAGCAAATCATCTTAGTTAGTTAGTTAGTTAATTAGTAAGTTAGTTAGTTAGTTAGTTATTTGATAGGTATTTACCCAACCCATTCTTCGCGGGTAAGATGTGACTCGAGATCGCAAGTATCAGACATCCAGCCAGGATCGAACTCGCTTTTCAGTAGTAATGGATCTGCGAGACTAGCTTGCTAACTATTACCCAACGATGGGATGCCAAGCTAATTACAGAGTATACTTACAAGTTTATATACATATTTATTTGCTATTGAATTCACTGTCTTGAACAGGAATTTAATTACCGCCAAATGTTACGACCTTTAATGGGATTTCATTTATTTTTCTATGTTAATCTCACTTTTTTAAAAATAGTTACCTATTAAACTATTTAGGTAGGTATTCTTTTAACCAACACTTTTTATAACGGAGATTATCATTAATAATAATAATAATAATAATAATAATAATAATAATAATAATAATAATAATAATAATAATAATAATAATAATAATCTATTTATTAGCTATATGAAAACGTCTTCACATTCATTTTTTCTTTGAAAACTTGAGACTGAATGCACAACTGAAAAATAGTTTTCGCTGGAGTCTTTTGCACACACTTAATAGTTCCATATCTAAAACTATGCAGTTTGTTTTAACTAAAAGATGCTGTATACAACACCATTGCCAAGAAAATTTACTTTCTTATTATCTGTGTGCAAAAGTTATCAGCGCTCCTTTATGATAACTTAATATTTACAACACTGTTAAATAGGCTGAGAACTTTGGCAAAAATCCAATATTTATTCTTTTCTTTTATTTTCTGTGTTTCTTTTTTTTTTTTTTTTTTTTTTTTTTTTTTCACAAAAATATTAAAGTTTTTATTCACGAAATAAAATTTAAAAAACAAAATCAATTAATAAGATTTACTAATTTGTTTAAATTTTTGAGTCGGGGCTAGATAATTTGTATTATTTAGATTTTTCGGACTCTTGTCCTTATCTTTATGATTATATACACAATGGATTAAATAAAGAGTTTGGTTCGAAGTTCCGTGAATGTTCCTGAATACGACAAGAAATACCTGAAGGAAGCCGAAGTACACATCAGCCGAAACGTTGTGCATATAACAATAAAGATGAGGACAACAGTCCTAAAAATATAAATAATACAAAATTTACTATTTCTAAAAAATTTTTAATGATTGATTTTAATGGCGTATCAACCCGTCAAGCATTATTTTATGCCTATAAGTTAGAATCGCGTCCATTATACGTTTATATTTACATTTTTTGTAATTTTTCTAAGAGATTTTTTTGCATAGGGTTCTAACGAATATTAACAATTTCTAACACTTATATTTAACCCATAAATGAGACCCTAACAGGTAGTACCATTCAAAATTAATTTTTGTTTTGTTTTTTCTTTTTTTTTTTTTTTCTTGTATGAAAATATAAGTTTCACGAAATAAAATTAAACGTTTTGGGCAAAATTTTGTCATACTGAAAATAAGCAAATTTTATTCTAAGGTCTAAATACGATTATTTAAATCAAATTAAATTAACATTTTGGGGGTATTTTATTTATCTGGGTGAACAACCCATAAATCCCATCATGGTTATGTGAATAGATATAGATATTCATACATACGAACACAAAATATGAGAAAATGTGTTTTAAAAGATAATAAATTTACAACAAAAATTAAAAGCATTAATAAAATTTTATATTTGTGGATCTGAAAATAATGACAATGAAGGGGTTCTCTCAACTTCCCAGATTTCCTGAACTGAACACTTAACATCAGAAAACCCGTTTTAGGGGGTTCTTACCCCTCTGCAGGGAGATAATACTGTCAACCTATTCTAAATCTCGCCGACAATGATTATTAATCCATAATATATGAAATTACCAACTCTGTCCCTTAACAATAGTTACGTTTACTTAATGAGATTTATACGCAAACGTAACAATCATTATGGGACAGTGGTAGTGATAAATTTCATAAATGAAGATACGCGCTTCCGGGACGGCAAAAAATGATGATGATGATGATGATGATGATGATGATGATGATGATGATGATGATGATGATGATGATTTAAAAAAGATGGGGGCGATGACGATCACGATGATGTATGTTATTATACATTATATTCATTTTAGTGCTTTTAATTATGTTGTATTTATAGCACATAATGAGGAGGAATGTAATGATGTCGATAAATAATAACGTTATATCATCATATAACGGAGAAATAAAAATAATTAAGATAGCATAAAGATGATAATGGTTAAATGTCAACCA
>CM042143.1:107517578-107525078 GCA_023376005.1 Doryteuthis pealeii | reverse complement strand
TTCTTGCAGCATTCCCAGTGGATAACCTTTCCCATTCAGCCGAGTCTTGTACTCCTTTTGTGCTAGTTGTCTGCATTCGCTTATCATTTGATTAACCGTTTGGTCTTTGTCTTCACTCAGTCTACATTTGCTGTTCGGTGGCGTCTTATCTATTTATTATTATTATTATTATTATTATTATTATTATTATTGTTTACTCCTTTTGAGTTTTCACATCAGTGTTAGCTGATGGTCTTTCACTGGAGTCTGAGTGACAGCAAGTCCCTCATGTCTCCAGGACTCTTCTGAGTATTCTGGCAGATTGCAGCAGTGCAGTGTTCTGAATGGTTTCAACCCTTCCTCTGATATCCAAACTTTCCAAGCCCTTTTCTAATCCTTTTGGGACTGTTCCAGGTGCACCAACTACAATTGGTATCACTTTCACTTTCATATTCCATAACTTTTTCAGTTCTCTGGCAAGGTCCAGATATTTGTCTATTTTTTCATTTTCCTTTAACTTCACTCTGTGATCTGCTGGCACTGCAAAATCCACCAGTTGACAAGTTCTTTCTTTTTGTTTATCAACACTAGGTCTGGCCTTCTTGCTGGGATAAGGTGATCCGTTTTTATTTCAAAGTCCCAGAGAATTTTGTGCGCTTCGTTCTCAAGAACAGATCCTGGTTTATGCATATACCATTTTGTTGTGTGGTCAAAATTTAATTTTTTGCATAATTCCCAGTGGATCACCTTCCCAACCCAGTCGTGTCTAGTTTTGTATTCTCGTTGTGCTAGTTTGCTACATTCGCAGAGTATATGGTTAACATCTCATCTCTATTACCGCACAGTCTACATTTACTATTTTTTGGGTCTTATCAATTTTTGCTTTGATGTAGTTTGTCCTTATGGCATTATTTTGTGCAGCAATTATAAGTGATTCTGTTTCTCTTTTGAGGTTTCCCTTTCTTAACCATTTTTCCTTTCTTAACAATTATTATTGTTATTATTATTATTATTATTATTATTATTATTATTATTATTATTATTATTATTATTATTATTATTTCACTCCTTGTGAGTTTTTCACATCAGGTTAGCTGATGGTCTTTCACTGAAGTCTGAATGACAACAAGTCTCCTCAGGTCTCTAGAACTCTTCTGAGTATTCCAGCCAATTGTAGCAATGTTGTTGTCTAGATGTTCTCATTTCTCCCTCTGATTTCCAGTTCCTCTAATCTTTTTTTCCAAGCTAGTGCACCAACTATTCTTGTGTCACTTTGACCTTCATATTCCACAGTTTTTTTTCTCTGGCAAGGTCCAGGTATTTGTCTATTTTTTCGTTTTCCTTCATCTTTACCCTGTGATCTGCTAGAACTACAAAGTCTACCAGTTGGCAAGTTCTCTTTTTCTTTTTTGTTAATCAATACAAGGTCTGTTCTTCTGGATCGGATAAGGTGATCCGTCTTTATCTCAAATTTCACTCCTTGCGAGTTTGTCATACCAGTGTAAGCTGATTGTCTTTCACTGGAGCCTGAGTGACGAAACGTTTCTTCAGGTCTCCAGGACTCTTCTGAGTATCCTAGCAGATCTCATCAATGCTGATTTCTGGATGGTCTCAATCCTTCTGATTTCCTGTTCCTCCAGTCAGTTTTTTTTTTAATTTTGGGGAATCGTTCCAAGTGCCCCACCTACAATAGGTATCACTTTCCCCATCATATTCCACAGTCTATTCAAAATTATTATTATTATTATTATTATTATTATTATTATTATTATTATTATTATTATCAAAAAACAAAACACCCTCCGGATGTTGTAAAAATATTTTTGAAAGATATTGTTTGAGGTGGGTGGTAGTTAAAAGTTCGATGTCAATATGGCTGTTATCATAAATAAGTAAAATTATCAAATTTATTAAAGGAGTAAACAAAAAAATAAAACAATTTGAAAGGGAAACTAAGTTCTATCCCCCTCAAATAAAATATAGCGCATCTATTAATTATTAATGAAATGATTATTTTGAATATTTTACATAAATTTTATACAAATTCATACGTATTTATTTATTTGAAATATGCGTATTTAGGCAGCATTTTTTCTTGTAGGCATATATTGTTAAATAATGCAGCCATTTTTGTCTGCAAGTTTTGTCCTTTGTTTTTTCGTATTGCCAGATTAATTTTGTAATATCTGGCGAAAATTGGCTGATGTATTTGTCATATGTTATAGACCAAGTACTTTCCGCCCTATCGTGGGCCATCTTCAGGGTATTTTGAAACCGTACAACAATGGGCTTTCCATTTTCTATTTATATAGGTTGTGTTTATTATTGTTGTTGTTATTATTATTAGTGTTATTATTATTACTTTTACTATTATTATAATTTTATATTAATTATAGGCATTTTAGAACGTTGGTGCTATTATCAAGTTTATTTTGTTTAGTTTTGGATTTTTGTGTCTAATATGCAGTACTTCTAAGATTTTTAGTCGTTGTTTACATGATTGTGTTTCTATAATGGTAGTGTTATCGTCAAGTATTTTCCGGAATTTATCATTGCGACAAGAGTGTGTTTTAAGATGTTGGGCTATTGAGCTATTGTCTGTAAGGTGCATTGTAAGCCGTCTGGAAAGGGTAGTTGTGGTTACATCAATGTATGTATTTTTATTGGAGATACATTCTCCTAATGGACATTTAAATAGATATACCACATTGTTTTTTGTAACGGTGCAATTGAGGGGGAGGAATTATTTTTAATGATTAGGTTTGATTTAAAACATTAAACCTAATCATTAAAAATAATACTTAACGATAACACTACCATTATAGAAACACAATTTTGCCAGATATTACAAAAATAATCCGGCAATACGAAAAAACAAAGGACAAAACTTGCAGACAAAAAAGGCTGCATTATTTAACAATTTATTTATTTCTAAACCTTTTAGTTAAGCTCTTGATACTGAAAAAATGACTATCTTATTTGTAGATAATTTTCTTGTAAAACCCTATATACTAGATAACTTTGAATATATATTAAAATAAAACAAACTATGTATAAATATGTATTAATTAAAACTTGTTTTTTAAAAAAACCCAATAAGGACCGTCTTTAGTTGCATTTTCCAATTTTGACTGTATATAACTAATACAAGTTGTTCTTTATTCTATGTATTGACGATTTTGCGTAATGTGACGCAAGCAGTGACGTAGTTTCGGTTACATACAAATTGAAACCGAATCTCCATTATTAATAGATTATTATTATTATTATATCGCAGAAAAGTTGCACGCTAGTAAATTTCTAATATTGACGATCGTACCATTTCAACTATTCATAAAATTCTGATGACGTCATCAATTGACCACTTGGCCATTTGGTTAATTAGTTTTCGTGACTGTTTGATATCTTCTGCATTGATTTGCTGAATAGTTGACTAATTAGCTTGACCACATCAGAGACGGATTTTACTCAGTCACTGACCATTACTCCTGACCGACCTCTTGCGCAATCTGACCAGATGACCATTTAACCACCACATTGACATAGTTGCCTCTATAACAATCCACTTGACAACATGACCGACTGTTTCTCTTGCTAATCAGAATCCAATGAAATAATCAGCCACAAAAAAGAGAGAAAACTCGGTTATTTCCTAGTTGAGTAACATGATATTACAGGGTGACCCAGAAAGAACAGAACCCAAATTATTTGTTTTCCCATTAAACTAACCCTAAACCCTAACCCTAACCCTAACCCCCTAATATGAGATTACAGGGTGACCCAGAAAAAAACAGAACCCAAATTTTTATTTCCCATTAAACTAACCCTAAACCCTAACCCTAACCTAACCCTAAACCCTAACCTACAGGGTGACCCAGAAAAAACAGAACCCAAATTATTTCCCATTAAACTAACCCTAAACCCTAACCCTAACCCTAACCCTAAACCGTAATCCTAATCCTAAACCTAACCCTAACCTCCCTGGTTGAGTAACATGATATTACAGGGTGACCCAGAAAAAACAGAACCCAAATTATTTATTTTCCCATTAAACTAACCCTAACCCTAACCCTAACCCTAAACCCTAATCCTAAACCTAACCTTACCCCCTCCCTAGTTGAATAACATAATATTACAGGGTGGCCCAGAAAAACAGAACCCACAAATTTTGTAATAAAACTGTTAATTTTTTTTTTTAAGTTTAAGTCCAAGGTTAAGGTTAGGGTTAGGGTTAGGGTTGGGGTTTAGGGTTAGTTTAATGTGAAAATAAATCATTTGGGTTCTTTTTTTTTTTAGGGTCACTCATGTTACTCTACTAGGAAATAACCGAAAACTTTTGATAACTACGACTAATTTCACAAACGATCCAAGTGTTGTATACCCTCGTTGGGTATATACATCGAAAGAGTTCTCGTGTGATAGAGACAGACAGATAGACAGACAGACAGATAGAGTTAAGACTGTGACTTACTTGCTTCTTTGTCTAGTGGTTGATTCATCTTCTTTCTTTTGGCCGGTCATCATCTTGTCTCTTCTTTTTCTAAGTTCTTGTCTGGCTGTCTCTAACTAAAGGCTTCTTTTTAAGTCATGCATTAATCAACTACAAGACTTTGTTTTTCTTTGATCAAAGATTTTATTACTGCCCATTTTGATACACCGCGCAGTTTGAGTTACAACCTCTCTCTCTCTCTCTCTCTCTCTCTCTCTCTCTCTCTGATGTCTGGTTGAAAACTGACTTCCTAACTAACTATCACGTGACTCGCGAGATTCCCGCCTCTGGGCTCAGTTGGACCATAATCGCTACTGGTATTTTTCCGTCCCCTGACCTAAAAAACAATGGCTCCTTAGAATTCTCGCTACAGAGTACTGTCAAAAACTCCACGCCGCCACACAATTATGCAACACAGGTAAGGAACATGCTGGACACTCTTGGTAAAGTAAACAACTCATAAGTGACATTCTGCAGAGAACCTCTACACATGGATATTTGAATTTTGGCCGACCAACAAAGATTTACATTCATCGGCTCTGTGGGACACTGCATGTAGACACCTGTCTCCACTAAATTGCCGAATTTAACCAGCAATGAGCCCGTTCAATTATTAATTAGGTGACCATTAAAGTAACTGCAAGTATTGTAAACAATCTATGTTTATCAAAACAATTTGATTTGGCATTAAATGACCCGAAATGGGTTGATATGCAGTAAAACAAAAAAAAAAACAACCAACCTTTGTAAACAATTATACCTTCAGGTAATTATCATTTATACAAGTAATTTGCACGGATTTATATGGTTTCAAGTATTCCTATCTAATACAAATAATTTTCACACAGCTATATGGTTGCAAGTATTCCTATATAATACAAATAATTTTACACAGCTATATGGTTGCAAATATTCCTATCTAATACAAATAATTTGCACACAGCTATATAGTTGCAAGTATTCCTATCTAATACAAATAATTTGCACACAGCTATATGGCTTCAAGTATTCCTATATAATACAAATAATTTGCATGCTGTTATATGTTTTCAAGTATTCCTATATCATACAAATAATTTGCACTCAGTTATATGGTTTAAAGTATTCCTATATAATACAAATAATGTGCATACATTTATATGGCTTCACGTCTTACTATATAATACGAAAGATTTGAACTCAGTTATATGGTTTCAAGTATTCCTATGCAATAAAAATAATTTTCAAAAAGCTATATAGCTTCAAGTATTACAATATGATACAAATGATTTGTATAGCTATATGGTTTAAAGTATTCCTATATGATACAAATAATTTGCACACATTTATATGGCTTCAAGTATTACTATATCATACAAATGATTTGAACACAGTTTTATGGTTCAAGTATTCCTACATAATACAAATGATTTGCACACAGTTACATGGCTTCAAGTATTCCTATACAATAATTTTCATACAGATCAATTTGATCAATAGTCAATTTTTGACTGTCAAAATGACTGGTTGATCATTGATCCCAATGACTAAGTAAGCATAATAATACAGTGTCTAACAAACTTACTGTTTTAAATAATCAAATACTTTGGTGTATAGACTAAATACGACTGACTGAACACTTGAATAATCGATAAATCCTTATAATAAACAACCAGATTTGTCATGACGATTGACTGGTCAATTTGAAAGACAACAGGGAATTGACTTAGTACTGATAAATTGAATAACAAATAATCTTTTAATGACTGAACGCATGCCTTAGGGGTCAAATTTTGGTCAACTGAAACATAACAATGAATTAACTGACCATATGATTGATTGATTGATTAATTTACTAGAAGCGGCTACCCAGCATCGACTGGGTATATGGGGGAACCCTGGTGTATTGATTTGTTTACTTTTGAGATTTACAAGTGCTGGACATTTTTAAGAAGAATTTCAATATTTCGATGCATATTTAAATTTTTAAATATCTTCGAATATAAAATCAAATCTTCATAATTTGTTTGCACAAAATGCAAGAACTGGTGATATTTAATGTGTATATATATATTTATTTTGTCGTTATTTGTTTTATTTTCGTAGTTTCACCGGACATACATACATACATACATACATACACATACACAAACTGGCCTTTATATATGTATAGATTAACTTATTTTAACGGCATTTCAACCCGTCTATTGAAGTTTCTAATATTATTTTATGCAAAGGCTACAAAGTAAGATTTTCAGCCTTGATGGCTTGTTATGGGGGCGCATTTAATATCTGAGCACCCGGTAAATAAGATTGACTGATTGATTTTAACGGCAGTTTAACCACTAGTCTAGGATTATTTTATGCCTAGAGTTTAGGGAATCAAGTTAATTATGCGTTCATATATACACTTCCGAGTAGTTGTTTCTTAAAAGGTTTTTTTTTGTTTTATTTTTGTTTTGGTTTTGCACCCAGTTCTATCGAATTTGAATAATATTTAAACAGATCTATTTAACTAATTTATAGGGCCTGTTTAACTCAGTTGGTAGAGTGTCCGCCTGAGAATCACAAGGTTTCTGGTTCGATATCGACCCTCGCCAACTCAGCATATGAGTAGCACAGGGTTCTGTGCGGTAAAGTGAGGAGCTCCACCTCAGATGCTATTTAACGACAAAGTATATATATATATATTGTCATTGGCAATTCAGTCTCGAAAGACTATGATAAAAGTTTTTGTGTGCCCCTGAGGTTGCAGCGCCTCCTGTGACTATGAAGTCCTATGTTTGAGAAACATTCTCGACCACAGATTTTGCATTTGTAGGTTGTCCCTGTAGATGATGATGTCCCGATGCTTTGTTGCCGTTGCTTTCTTATGGACCTTTTAGCTTCATGATGTTGTATCAGGGTGAATTCTGACGTGTACAGGCCTCTACACACGTCAGAATTATATATATACACATGAAATATCACCAGGGTTTGGTTTTTGAGCAAAAATGATAGAGATTTGATTTATATTCGTGAAGATAGTTAAAAAAATAAAATTTAAATGATAA
>CM042143.1:107507578-107515078 GCA_023376005.1 Doryteuthis pealeii | reverse complement strand
AATGAGAGAGGAAAATTGGTGAAGACCAGCAAATACCAATAATATTCACGCCCAATTTTTTCCGAGAGCGGTTTTAATTTTTTTTACCTTTAATTTTCATAAGAAAAGTTTAATAAAAATACATTAAGGGTATAAATCAAGGATATTTTTTTAAAATGGTTTAAAGAATTATCAAAATATATAGCAAACCAATAAAGGATAGAACATGAATAATATATATCTTATATATATATATATATATATATATATATATATATATATATATATATATATATATATATATCTTGTATATGTATATATATATATATCTTTGTATATATATATAAATATATATCTTTATATACATATAAATATATCTAATAAAACAAATCATAAAAGATAAACAACTTAAAAACAAGAATAAAAGATAATAAAATGATTTTTATTAATCTATATATAAAGTAAAAAAAAAAGTAAAGTCGTCGGGGTGGCCTAAAGTCGGTATCAGCCAAACAGGGAGGGATTATATCCTCTTTTCACTAGTGCTAGACAAAGGAGATTGTTTTTTGTGTCTGAGGTGGAGCACCACACCTACCATGAGCTTCCTACTTTACCGCACAGATCCCTATGCTACTCATATGGCGAGGGCAAGTATGGAACCAATCTCTATATAAATATAGATGAGAAATTTATTTTTAACTTTTTAAATCCTGGGAACACCGAGTAGCTCTGCTGGTTTATAGGTAAATTGTGTTTGATTGATTGTCTGATTGATAGATTTTAACGGCATATCAACTCATCTAGAGGTTAGAGAATTATGTTCATTGAATATTTAAATTTACATTTTTTGTGTAGTGATTTCCTAAGAGATTATTTTTTACTCCAGCTCTGTCCGTAGTGTTTGGTTCGTCTTATTCTGATGGTTTGTATGATAGGGGGTAAGTGGCCGTACAGCTGCTTTCTTATGAGATGCTGTTTCCAAGATGTGTTCTAGTCAGCACGCAGCATCCGCATTTAGTTCCCGTCTAAACTAATGATTATAGTTATTTGTTCAAAACTTTAACTTTATTTTATGAGTGATTAAACACAGATGGCCCAACAAATTTCATATCATATTTAAATTATTATTTTATGTATTATTTCTATTGGTCAGCCACCCTATTTTGTGGAAGAAGAGACAAAAGAAACAAAAATCTATTATCGACTTCAGTTAGAGGCTTTAATAAAATATGATAGATTTATTTTTGAAAATCCTGCCAACCAAACAGTTTCAGATTATAAATGATGGAAATAATTCCGACAAACACATGAGCTATTTCTCTGAATGTTTGAGATGAGGCTTGATGATTAGTATTATCTGCGTTATTCGGACTATTGTCCTCATCTTTATTGTTATTTGTACAAATAATTAACACAACACCTACCCAGCTATGAGAACAGGATACCCGTGGACTGAATAAAGGGTTAAGTTCAAAGTTCCGTGATGGCTCCCGATTACGACAAGAAGGTTCCCGAGCTCGAAAAGAAGGTTCCCGAGTCCGACAAGAAATACCTGAAGAAGGCCGGAGGGTATATCGGCCGAAACGTTGAACAATTGACAATAAAGATGAGGACAATAGTCCGATAATACTAAACACATGAGCATTAAAATATTCTACAGACAATGAAAATAGCGTGTATACTGGTGTATTAGTCTCATTTTAACGAACTAGCTTTAAAAAAAAGGCTTCTACCTGTATACGATCACTTTGTCGGCTGGGCTATAGAGTTCGCCAACTGAACTTCTGCCCCCCCCCCAATGGAGCCATCTGTTAGTCGTGAGTGGTGACCCGTGACGCTTAAGGACGGAATCCTGTTGGCAGGACACCCACTTTGGTCCTTACTTGGGCAAGACGGGAGGTCGGAGAGGCCCCTTCCAAACAATCGTCTGATCACGTCAATATGCCCTTATAGCAACCCCCTAACCTTTTTTTATCATATATGTGCTAGAAGGCGGTGGATGAGAGTCTTAGTTTCCTGGGTAAGATGTTAAACTGCATCTAGCGGTAAAGTTCGAATTCTGGAGCTCTGGGTGAGGAGTGTGGAATACCACTTCAACGCCAGTACTCCCAGGTCCACCTGACTTAGAGTTGTAGTATCTGTTAGTGTCCCATCTATAGGTTAAATAGATCACAAATGAATTTTAAAATGTATTTAAAAAATGATGAATACACAAAAGAATAAATAAAACAAAATATATTCGGCATAAAACAACCAAGGGTAGACATGCCGTAAGATCCAACCAACCAACCAGCCAACCAACCAACTTATTTATGAATGATAATTTTACAATGTTGAAATTCCGACATATGTGACAAAGAGCATTTGTTGAACTCAAGACAAACATTTTTTCTTTACAGTGACCCTCATCACAAGTGTCAACATTAAAAAGAGCCTCATAAACTGCCGATAAATTGATTGTTCATAGATTTTAATGGCACTATCAACCCGTTTTGGGTTATTTCATACCTGGAAGTTAGAGAATCGCGTTTATTGTAAGTTCCTATTACATTTTTGTATTCTTGTTTCTTGAGATTTTATTTTTTGTTCACAGTCCTATCAAAAATAAATATCTTTCGAAAAATAGAAAAATGGATTCTTTAAAAAAATCGAATAATAAATGAAACTTAGTACATAATATCCAACTCAGTTTTTCATTTATTTTAAACTTTACTTCATGCTTCGCACTGAAATTCAAAAAATGTTTTCCCATTAATATATATTATAGACATATATATAGATACATAGACCTCTTTGACCCATAGATAGGTCTCCAAACAAGTACTACCATTAGAGTAGACCTGGGAGTAATAGTAATGAAGAGGTACTCCACACTCCCCATTCACAGACTGGAGCTCCCCACCAGATGCAGTTTAATGTCATACCAGGAAGCTCCTCTTTGGATGGTCTTACCCATCTAAATCTTTTATCCCTCCAGTTATGGGTAAATAGTAGGGCAGACTGAGCCCTTCAAACTTGGTTGGCAAACAGAGTAGGTGAAGGAAAACATTGTATTCAAACTTATTAACCTTCATTTCAGAAATTGACCTTGTGTTGCACCCTACTCGCGAGGAGGGGTTGGCAAATATTCATATATACAGGGGATACAATCAGCGTATTTTAAACTTGTCGTCAGAGTAGGAGTCACCATTGACTTCCAAAATGAATTCCACAAATCAATAATTTTGTAACAATAAATCAAATTTTGTCCTGAACATCGTGACGATTTATACATTGATATAGAAGGATTAGGGTACTTACTACTCATATAAATCCCCTACCCCACTTTGGCCCTATCTTGGGCTAGACGGGCGGTCGGAGAGGCCCCCTCCGATCAATCGGCTAGTCACGTCACCTATATGATTTTCCCAACCCTATTGCCCTTATGGCAAGCCCCAACAACTTTTTATCATATGGGTGCTAGAAGGCGGTGACTGAGGGTCTACATGTCCTGGGAATGACGTTAAACTCTATCTGATGGTGAGGTTCCAGTTCTAGAGGTTTGGGGAATATGGAGCACTCCTTCATCACCATTGCTCCCTGGTCCACTCTGACCCGGAGTGGTAGAACCTGTTAGGGTCCCATCTATGGGTTAAATAGAAAAATGTATTTATAAAAAATTGTATTATCCATTAAGAATTGATTTATTTAAAACTTTATCGGCATTAAATGACCCACTGAGGTTGATATGTCGTATCAAACATAAACACAAATGGGTTAAAAAAGACTGCTTAGACTTGGTCGGCAACCCTATCTAAATCATGGAAAAGTACGACACAAAACCTCCACTGCCTAGCGGCTTTACCCCATGCTAAGGATAGTCTAAGGGAGTAAACCTCGAAAACAAATCAGGAGCCTGAGGTGATGTGATTCTGAAATCCAGTGCTGCCCAGCAACTCCTGCGACACTGCCACTGCCAAACTGCATTGGTTCTTTGCCTTTCCTTTGCATCACAGTGCAGTGTGGAGAGAGGGTGTGCTGCTTGGGCAACAGCTCATCCTCTATATGAACCCACCCAGGCTAGGTTTTTAAAAAATTGGACACTACTCCATCGTCTCTCGTAGAGTAAAGTAAAATCAGCGGATTGGTCTATTGTCAGTAACAGCCGAACAGCGAGAGAGTCTATCCCCTTTTCGCTAAGACTAAGGAGATTGTTTTTGCCAAGTTGGAGCGCCACGCCTAATGTTAGCTAAGCTAAGTCACTCGCTGAGTTTAGGATGTCGGTATTGAATTCCTTAGTAGATGTTCTACCGACTGAGCTACAGTAAATAGCGAAATATTTTTATTCATTCCAATAGCGATTAGTATTATTTGGATTATCTGGATTATTGTCCTAATCTTTATTGTTATCTGTACAACGTTTCGGTCGATGTGCCCTCCGGCCTTCTTCAGGTATTTCTTCTTCGACTCTGGAGCTCGAACTCGGGAACCTTATTTTCGAACTCTGGAACCTTCTTGTCGTAATTGGGAGCCATCACGGAACTTTGAACCCAACCCTTTATTCAATCCACAGTGGTATCTCTTTTCTTATTCCACTAACCATAGCTGATGTACAGGTGTTAAGCTGTGTTAATTATTATTCTATGTTACTGTTGCCCTTAACCAGGATTGAACCTGCAGCCCAGAGATAACTGTTGCTTAGATCTATCTTAACCCATCGCCTCTATCCATTATGCTATGTGTCCAATTGTCAAACCTAATGTCCTGCTATACCTAAAATATCTACCTGTTTTACTTCGAATAATCCAAATCTTATTATAATGGAGATTGAGTGTTTTTCTGTCTGTAACCGAAACTATATTACTACTCAAATCACAATTCCCTTAGTTATTTACGTCCCATTCTCCATGATTTTATTTTTATTCAAACCCCAATTATCAATAAAATTGTTTTGCATTATTATTACTGTTGGTCATATTTACATATGAAAAACATTCAATTGTATTTATATATACAACAAAATAGCGGTTTACAGTGTGAACGGAAGGCTAATTTGCATATTGATATTAAAATTTTGATTTTAATAAATATGTGCTTAGTATTATTGATTTCTAATCATTTGGTTTTATCTTAATGAATATGAGCAAAAGTCTTGTGCATACATCTTAAAAGAAATCCATTAACAAGAAGAAATAACTCTAATTTTATTCTTTATTTCCTATTTTAACTAAATAGTTAAATTAGGAAAATTTAGCAATAAAAGACGAGATGAAAGAGTAAGCTTCAGTTCTATTTTTCGATTTTACCCCCCAGTCTAAAATATTTTTTATCTGCATTCTTTAGTTTCATTAGCCTTTCTAATTTAATATAACATTTTATTACATTAAAACTTAAATACTTGCGCCCGGAGGGTGCATATATTTGCTAGTAATATTAATTATCAAGCCTTATCTCAAAAATTCAGAGAAATAGCATATAGCGATTGGTTGTCAAAATGCTCTTCGGATTACTTTTATACTCGCTTGAGCAATAGTTGCTGTTTGTTTTAAACTTTAGTAGCTCTCACTGTGGATGTAATGATCATATGAACGAATAACAACCAAAAATTATTAAATTATTAGTTGAATAATCCATTCCAGAGACAGGTTTATGAACAACTTGAATAAAACAGAGAGTTCTATTGCTTGTAAGTAAATGTAAGTATAATTATGTCTAGGCTTGTATAATGTGAAGCTTGTGTGTACATCGCTGTGTGTGGTATCGTCAATGATTATTCTTGAATGTAAGTAGACCTCAATGTCAACCTTGGCTTTAAACACTCACGGCTGTAGTGTTAACCTTAGCCTTAGTCGGCCCTCTAGCTGGAGAGTAAGGAGAAGAGGGAATACTATAGGCTCAATAAAATAAGATCTAAAATCTCCCCCCTGCGGTCACAAATGGGGTAGGTAATATGCGAATATAACGCTCGTGATAAAAGACTGATGTTTCCCTTTGAGGTAGGACATATACTTACTTATGTTTATGTATCTACATCGCGTCTTGAGAAAGATCATAACTCACATGTGGGTTGATATTATTAATATTGGAGCTGTTATGGTCCAAAGAAACAGAATGCAAAAAGACATCTTTATTTTTTAAATTTTCAGATGAATTATTGGTAGGTAAATAATAAAGAATACTTTTTTTTAATAATAAGATACTAGTAAAAAAGAAAAGTAAAGTCGTCGGGGTGGCCTAAGGTCGGTATCAGCCAATCAGCGAGGGAGTCTACCCCCCTTTTCACTATCGCTAGACCAAGGAGATGCTCCTTACTTTACCGCACAGATCCCTGTGCTAGTCATACATTGAGTTGGCGAGGGCTAGGCTGTATCGAACTAGGAACCATTCTAGCCGAATGATCTACCGACTGAGCTAACCCGTATCTAGTAAAAATTATTAATAGTTGAAAATGCTTTAAAAATGAATAAAAGATGCAACTGATACTAGGTATTCTGGGAAAGTGTGGTCCTGGGTAGGAATCCATCTCGTCTCACCCCAAATATGAGTAAGTAATAGGGTAAACTGGGTTCTCTAGCCTAGGTACGGCAACCGGTCTAGGAGAAGGAAAAATCTGAATTTAAACCAGCAGTACTTCTCTTGAAAATTGACTTTGTCTCGCATCCTGATCATGGCGGAACGGTTAGATGAATAATCAGTGAAGTAGCCTGTTATCGGTATCAGTCGTATAGCGAGGGAGTCTATCCCCTTTTGGCTAGCGCTAGACAAGGAAGATTGTTCTTTGCTGAGGTGGAGCGCTACATATACTGTCAGATTCTAGATACTTTGCATATACAGATCAGATTTACCTAAGCTGTGATTGTCATGCATTGCCTTGGCGGAAACCGGTATCGAACCCGGAAACTTGCAATTTCAAAACAGAAGCTCTACCGACTGAGCTAAAACGGCACTAGTTGTATAAATACATACATTGTACTATTGGAATCAAGAAGCCGAAAACAAAGGAATCCATCTATGATAAATAGTAAAAAAAGAAAGAAAGAATAGATTATATGTTATAGTTTTTGTTAGCGATGGCTTATTAATTGCCATGGTATTGAAGGGCTTACCCTTAAATTTCAAACTTTTTGCAACAGTAATAACTCAAAAGGATAAGCCTATGACGTTCACGGAATTCAAAGCAGTCATGCGTAGTTATGCCAGCACAGCCGGTATAAGTATTACATCAGCAGCAGAGTACTGTCAGTGGTTGGCCAAGAGAGATCACATGGTTCTTGCCGAGTGTATAAGTTGAAACAGGTATCTAGCACACACCTTATATTTAAATAATGTCATACCCATTCAATACATCGCTAATTTCTTAAGCAGAGTTTAACAGGTCTAGTGTAATACCCAGGTCTTGTCACCCCCTAAATATTTTTAGAGGTAAATTACATAATTATAATATTGTACCGAAATAATGCGAATGGAATCGTCTGTTTTCCCTATAAATAATGTCTGAGGAAACCTCGAAGGTGAGAAGTAACGAGATCTCCCGAGACTTAT
>CM042143.1:107487578-107502578 GCA_023376005.1 Doryteuthis pealeii | reverse complement strand
AACTTTGTGGCCCAAAAAACTGTAAAAAAAAATAATAATAATAACCACATCATCTCAAGATACCTTTTCAAATAAATACTTTCAAATATGCGCACTCAAAAAGAGAAGTCGAATATTTTGTGGCTAAAAATAAACACATTATTTATCTCTCTCCCGACATGTCGCTTCCGACAATTTCCTGATTTTTTCCCACAGAGGAATGAATTGAATTACAGAATTTTTTTTTCTTTTGCGATAGATTCTGTGATTGATGAAGTTTTGTTTTTTTAATTCCATTTTAGTGGGGTTCTCTTTTTTTTCTTTTTTTTAGTACTATTTAATTCCTTTTTCGTTTTTTAGGGAAAAGATTGAATTTCGGGAAATATGGACGATAGAGGCAAGACAAATGGTGAGTAATTTCCATGTCCGGCAGCTAAAAACCAGAAAAAAAGCAGAATGATGCTAACAGTACGTGCATAAATTAAGACACGCAACCGCAAACACAGACACAGACACACACACAGACACACAGACACCACACACATATATATATATATTATATATATATATATATATATATATATTCATTTATTTATCCGCACTGATGACAGGGGCGTTAGAATACGTCAACTGCATATCTGCAGAGGGGTATCCCCCCCAATAGAGCCACCTGTTGGCCGTTGGTGGTGACACATGATGCATAAGGACGGAATCCTATTGTTTGAGCAGTCCATGGCATGCAACAATCTACTTTGGCCCTTATAGCAAACCACAACCTCTTTTATCATATATATATATATATATACCAACTCCTCCGCACGAGCAGGATGTGACACAAGGTCAATTTCTTAAGTGGAGTTCAACAGGTTTGAATTCAGAGTTTTCTTTCTCCTAGACCAGTTGCCTAACCAAGGTTAAAGAGCCTAGTCTGCCCTACTATTTATCCATAGCTGGAGGGAGAGTAGGATTCATACCTTTCCCAAGGGTATTAGCGCTAAGTGAAATGCAATTACCACATCCAGGATTTGAACTCGGGTCGTCGAGTCCATTTCCCATGACTTTAACCATTACACCACGCTCTTCCACCTCGTTTATTATATATGTACTGGAAGGCAGGGGCTGAGTGTCTTAGAGTCCTAGATATGGCGCTAAACTGCATCGAATGGTGAAGTTACAATTTGAAATTTTGGGGAGTGTGGAATACTCCTTCCCTTCCATTGCACCCAGTTTCACCCTGAATCAGAGTGCTAGTATCTTTTCGGGTCCCTTCTATGGGTGAAATGGATTTTTAAAAATGAGTTTACTAAAATGTGTTTTGAAAAAACAGAGTTTGAAAAAACTGAATACCCAACAAGAGTTAATAAAACAAAAATCTATCTATCTATCTATATCTATCTATATCTATTTATCTATCCATCTACAAACCTTTGTTTTGGCTGCTGGGAAAATTTGGTTCAGGACCACCCTCGGTGGCGGCAGAATCTCCGTAGAGGACTGTTCACGTCAGAAGTCACCCTGACGCAACACCATGAAGCTAAGAGGTCTAAAAGAAAGCATCGGCAACAAAGCATCGGCACATCAACATCTTCAGGGACAGCCTTTAAATGCGACATCTGCGGTCGAGAATGTTTTTCAAACATTGGACTTTACAGTCCGCAGGAGGCGCTGTAACTTCAGGGGCACATAAAAACTTTATTATAGTCTTCCGAGACTGAAATGTCAATGAGTGATACAGACCTATCTATCTATCTATCTATTTATCTATATAAATAGATAGATGGATAGATAGATAGATATGAACAGACCCTGATCCATAGATTGATAAATATGAGTACATTGACTTAAGTAGATTAAAAGCATATATATATATATATATATATATATATATATATACACACACACACACATATATATATATATATATATATATATATATATATATATATATATATATATAATTAGTATCCCAACTACCCTATTATTGAAGTTTTCGAACCTACCCGCTTCTCGTATTTTCTTTATTTTTATACTTCAATTTGTTTTCATTTCTAGTTTTGCCTATTATCCCTTAAATTTTCTTCTGCAATTTTAGTGTCCTTTTTTATTTTTATCATTTTCCCCTTCTATTGATTATACTTATAACCCACCAACCTAAACCACACTCGTTCTTCTTTCGATTTCCTTTTCCCGCCAAAAGATACCTCCGCCATCTTCAATCACGCCATCATCCGGACAGCCATTCACATTTCCTGTTATAGAGTTATTTATATCTGGTCGCCCCTTTTTACACTTCTCTCAACCTTTGTTTCATATTCGCTTTCATTTCATCAAAATCGTTTTGCTGGAAACTCACTGTGCCATCCTGATTATCAGGCTGGAAAATTTAATCTTCAAAACTAGTTCGAGTTCCTGGCGAGTCCGCTTATATGGAGGCGCACGGAGTATAATGGTTATCGTTGTAGGAAATGGAGACGGCGGGACGAGTTCAAATACTGGATGAGGCTGTGTGCATTTCACATAGCGCTAATATCTTTGGGAAAGAATCCTATTATTCTTGCTCCAGCTACGAGTAAATAGTAGGAAAGACTGGGCTATTTAATCTTGGTTAGGCAAGCAATGTAGAAGAGAGTTTTATTTGCTAGTGAAGTTGATGGTGCTAATGGATTTTCTGGGGTTTATATTTCACTGGTCTTGAAGAAAGCGACTTGTTGATCTCGGTTTCCTTTTCTGACAAATCTCAGAAGTATCCTGTCCTCACAAGTATTAGTTTTTCTTTCTTTCTTGGTCATCCAATCTTCAGCCTAGGCATCACCTATTATGTACTTTTATACTAGATTGATCATATTAACCTGTCAACTAATTTGCCCGCCCTGTCGGTGGGGTGTTAGAATGCACCGACTGCACCTCTGCAGAGGGATAAGACTCCCCCAATGTTGGCCGTGGGTGGCGACCCGTGATGGTTAAGGATGGAGCCCAGGTGGATGAGCAGTTCATGACATGCAATACTCCACTTTGGCCCTATTTTGGGCTAGACGGGTGGTCGGAGAGGTCCCCTCCGATCAATCGGCTGGTCACGTCAAGCCCTAGCACCTATATGATTTTCCCAACCCTATTGCCCTTATGGCAAGCCCCAACTCCTTTTTATCATATGGGTGCTAGAAGGCGGTGGCTGCGGGTCTTCATGTCCTGGGAATGACGTTAAACTGGTGAGGTTCCAGTTTTGGAGGTTTGGGGAATGTGGAGCACCCCTTCATCACCATTTCTCCCTGGTCCACTTTGACCCGGAGTTGTAGTACCTGTTAGGGTCCCATCTATGGGTTAAATAGAAAAATGTATTTATAAAAAAATTGTATAATCCATTCAGAATTGATTTATTTCAAAACTTTATCGGCATTAAATGACCCACTGAGGTTGATATGCCGTAAAACAAAACAAACCAAACCAAAACTAATTTGCCTACAAAACAATCAAGTACTAATGCATCCTTATAATTGACTAATGGTGATTGTCAACAAGTCTTCACTTTGAGATTTCGATGTACAGTGGTACTTTGACTTACGACTATAATTCGTTCCACTCGTACCTTAATTTCCTTGTATATCAAATCGACTTTCCACATTAAAATAAAGTGAAATGCCATTAATCCATTCCAGCCCCCCACCCACAAATTTCTTTTGATTTTTTGATAAGTAAAATAGCACTATTTCTCTGAATTTTTCAAATCTATTAAACTTAAAACTTGACCTTGTGTTATATTCTACTCGTGCAGAGGGGCTGGTAAATACGAGTATCCCTTTCACTCCCTGGAGCACTCGGAAAATTATAAATCGTGTTCTCTCTCTCTCTCTCTCTCTCTCTCTCTCTCTCTCTCTCTCTCTCTCTTCTATCTCTATATCTATCTATCTATCTATCTCTTTCTCTCTCTCTCTCCACACTGTCCTATTGCCACTCATCATAACTATTGTTCTTTTCAACGTCACGATAAAAAATATAAAGCCTAGCGTTTAAGAGAATTCGTTGATAATCAGCTCTAGTTAAATAACCTTACCATTAATGACAGCAAAGCAGCGAATGTGTTAATGGTGTAAGGGTTAGCGAGCAAGATTAATTAAAGTTAGTGAGTTCAATTTCCATTAGGTTCCCTATAATCGTGATAAGGTAAGCTTAGGAAATAACTACGCTGCAAATATATTATTAAATCTTTTTTATTATATTATAATATCTTTTACATTGGACTTAGAATATATATTCAGGCTACAGAAAATAATACATATATATTATCTTTCTTTTAATTGGAAAACACCTCGCCATCGAAAATTCAATGTGAAATACTAAATACATTTCTCCAGTGTTAGTAAACGACTACAAGATGAGGAAATAATGTTCGAACTTCATATATATATATTATTATATATATATATATATATATATATATATATATAGTGCTTAATTGGAGTCGTACCTAAATTTGAAAATTAATTAATTATAATGAATTAGGCGAATACCTATTAAATGTATGGCTAAACAAATCGAGAAAAATCAATCTCTGTATGTACATTTCGGCCTATTGGCCTCATCAGCAGACTATAGATCGGAGACCGCCCTGTGCGTGATTTGAAACGGGGTTATGGGGATCGGCCTGTCAGCTTGGCAGTCCGGTTTCAAATCACGCACAGGCGGTCTTCCGATCTATAGCTCTGCTGATGAGGCCTATAGGCCGAAATGTACATACAGAGATTGAATTTTCTCGATTGTTAGCCATACATTTAATAGGTATTCCCGCCTAATTCATTATTAATTAATTAATTTTCAAAATTAGGTACGACTCCAATTAAAGCACTTATCTCCAAAAAATTATCGGCAAAAAAGCCATTCTAACAAACCTTGTACAATATATAATATATATATATATATATATTATATATATATATATATATATACATATATATATATATAAAATATATATATATATATTAAATCATTCCCATGTATATATGTATATATATATAAAGTAAATGCAGTATATAATTGTATATATATATATATATATAATATATATATATATATATAGAGAGAGAGAGAGAGAGAGAGGAGAGAGAGAGAGAGAGAGAGAGATACACACACTTAGATATAGATGAATAGGATAAAAAATAAATGGTCTATATATAGAAAAAATGCTAATAACTTAAAGGAAACGGGGAAAACATATTGTACGTATATTTAAGGCCGTTGGAATATATATATATATATATATATATATATAATATATATATATATATATATATATATATATATATATATTATTATTATTATTATTATTATTATTAATTGTAACATTCTATAAGAGTTCGTCCCTGGGTGTGTCTTAGTTGCTCTGGGGCGGGGGCTGCAATTGTAATGTTAGTGTTTGCGGTTTGTGTTTCTAGTGATGGATTGGTTTTCGTCCTGTCGATGTTGCACACTTTTTGCTCATTTTTTGTTTGTTTGTTTTGTTTTTTTTTTTGTTCATTCTTTGCCTTTTGTTGGCTTTAATTTCCTGCAGCTTCCCTTGTCCGTCCGATGATCTCAATCCATAAAATTTAATTCAAACGTCACGAATAAGATAAGACAGCGTTGTTTATCATTCAGAACAGCGACACGATTGGCCTTTGCCACAGACAGGAGATGGAACTGCAAGAGGAAGAATTAGGGGAGAATCATACCGAGGTGAAGGGGGAAAAAAAGAGAAAGGGGATATAGGATTATAAAGAAGAAGAAGAAGAAGAAGAAGAAGAAGAAGAAGAAGAAGAAGAAGAAGAAGAAGAAGAAGAAGAAGAAGATGTTTTCAGATTTTCTCGAAGAGGAATCGAAGAACCATCACACAAATTGTATATGTATCATATATATAAAACAAGAGTTGTTATACAAATAAAGACAGAATACAAGAATGTGACAACGAAATTACGATCAACTCACGCTGAAAACACCGGTTCCCGCTAGACCACCTAAGTTAAGCAGCGATGAGCCTGTTCGAGTACTTAACTGATTGACCGTTTAAACAAGAGCAGATATTGTAAGCAGCCTGAGTTCTTTTTTTATTAAAATCACTTGATTCGGCATTAAATGTCCCTTAAAGGGTTGATATGCCGTAAAACAAAAAACCAACCAACCTATGACAATGAAGGTAAAAGTGAGAACAAAGGTAAAAAATGAGAAAAGTAGAGTATTTATTTACTAAGCATTGATTAGTTGTTAATTTCCTTAATAGTCCAGTGGCCGAAGCCACCGGACCCAGAGGCCCCAAAAGGCCCATATCATCAATGTATTTAAAATCATGAAAATATATGTTATATATCTCTAAGAAATAAAGATTTACATAGTATATATTATGGGAATAATTTGAATAATGATTTTAACAAAACTGGATTTAATAAATAATTCTTTGCTGATACAGAATTCTAGTACTATCATGTTATATAATAATGATAATGATAATAATAATAAATTTTTAAAAATGGACAAATATCTGGACCTTGCCACAGAACTGAAAAAGTTATGGAATATGAAAGTCAAAGTGATACCAATTGTAGTTGGTGCACTTGGAACGGTCCTAAAAGGATTGGAAAAGGGTTTGGAAAGTCTGGAAATCAGAGGAAGGATTGATACCATCCAGAACACTGCACTACTGCAATCTGCCAGAATACTCAGAAGAGTCCTGGAGACCTGAGGAGACTTGCTGTCACTCAGACTCCAGTGAAAGACCATCAGCTAATGCTGATGTGAAAACTCAAAATAATAATAATAATAATTATAATAATAATGATGTGAAAACCACAAAAATAATAATGATGTGATAACTAAAAAAAAAAAAAAAAAAAAAATAATAATAATAATAATAATAATAATAATAATATCTGGGGTGTCAGTGATACTAGTTGAAGTTGGTGCACATGGAACGGTTCCCAAAAGCTTGGAAAAAAGACTGGAGGAATTGGAAATCAGAGTCGAGACCACCAAGGCTGTAGCATTGTTAAGAATGGCAAGAATCCTCAGAAGAATCTTGGAGACATTAGGAGACTTGCTGTCACTCAACCCCCAGTGAAAACTCAGAAGAAAAGTGAGGGTAGATGGAAAAAGAATAACTAAAGAATGAAGCTCTTGATAACGGGTGGTGTAGTCAAACATCGAGTTTTGCAACAAAAATGGACATAAATCATGACGTCAGCATTTGAATCCACGTTTTCAGTTATTTCCCGCCACAAATCGGACGCCATTTTCGATTATTTTCCATTAAACCATACTTTTTTGTTTGTTTGTTTTTAACGCATTTTTCTGTCCTTTTTATTCTTTCGTTTCCACATTTTTACATTTTTACAACTGTTCCGTCTTGTTTGTTTCTGTGATTTTCTTTATTTTTGTATTTTAAATTTTATTTTCGGTTTTTCTTTTCTTTTTAAATGTTTTCCTCCAATTTATTTTTTTTCTTCGTCACTGTCACTTCTTTCCGTCTTTCTTTTCTTTTCTTTGTTTCCTTACTTTTTTTCATTCGTACAGCATTATTTTCTTTATTTTGTTTTCTACTTTATTATTAGCTTTTTTCGCATTTTCTTTGCTTTTTCGTGTCATTCATTCTTTTTCATTTTCTTAGCTGATTCATTTCATCCATTTATTTTTTAATTTTTTTTAGTCCTTCCTTTCATTCGTCCATTGTTTTTCACTTTCTTTACTCCTTCATTTTATAAATTCAAACTTTTTCATTTCTTTTTGTTCTCCTTCATTTCTTTCATCATTTTTCATTTTCTTTATTCCTCCATTTCATTCATTCTTTCTTTTTCATTTTCTTCGCTCCTTCCTTTGATTCATTCATTTTTTTTTTTTCATTTTCTCTGCTCCTTTCCTTCATTCATTGATTCTTTTCATTTTCTTTACTCCTTTATTTAATTCATTCTTACTTTTCGCATTTTGTTGCTCCTTCACTTAATTCAGTTTTTTTCTCTTTCTCTGTTGCTTAAATTCCTTCATTCTTTTCATTCCTTTCATTTTCCTTACACCTTCATTTCATCCATTCATTCATTTCGCATTTTCTTCGTTCTGTCATTTCATTCATTCAATCTTTTTTCCATTTTGTTTGCTCTTTCATTTTATTCATTCATTCTTTTTCGTTTTCTTTATTTTGTACTTAAAACTTATCTATTCTCTTTATCTATTTTTGCATCTTCTATAGGTTTACCTATGTGTAAAAACATTCTGGAAAAAATTCTGAAAAAAAATTCTGAAAAAAAATCTATTTTGCCTTTTTAAAATAAAAATCCTCCATTTATTGAATGTTCCATATATATATATATATATATATATATATATATAACGCTTTTTTTCTATTCTTTTTTCTCTCTTTTTTCGTTCTTTTTTCTTCCTTCTTATTAATTCTTCACTACTTCTCTTCATACATTTTATTTTCTGCTCATTACTTTTTCCTTTACTACTTATTTTCATTTTTTCATTTTGTTTTATCATCCTGAATTCATTTCTTCATCCTTCTCTCTTTCTCTCCCCCGCTCTCTCTCTCTCTCTCTCTCTCTCCTCCTCTCTCTCTCTCTATATATAATTATATATATATATATATATATATATATATATATACTATATATATATATATATAAGTGTGTCAAAAATGTATAGAGATTTTTTTGTACTTTTGACACATCTTGTATTCTGAAAAAATTAACAATCCATTCATTGTTCATTTATATATTGGTAAATACAGCACCAATCTCGATACTTTTATGACACAATTTGTATATATATATATATATATATATATATATAATCAATTTCTTTCTTTGTATCTTTCGTTGTTATTTGTTTTGGGATTTTCTATTTACTATTTGTCGTTCGTTCTTGCGTTTTCTTTATATTTTCATTAGCACTTACTATTTGTTTTTAGTCTTTGTTTGGGTTTGTTTTTTGCTTGTTTTTTGTTATTTGTTTTTTCAAATGGTTTACCTTTTTTTCAAAAAAATACAATCTTATTATGAATATTTAATATTATAGCAACCCTATCTCTAATACCTGGAAACACTAACACTGATTTTTATTCATTAAAAATCTATTACCAGAGATAAGAATTAAAATTCTAGACATTGTATTTTGATTTTTTCTTAGCAATAAGCGGATTCATCCTAAACAATTTTTTTCACCTGAGTCTCATCAGAGGATTGCTACAGAAAAAAAGTTATTTTCCAGTAGCAATCCTTTGATACGACTCAGATGAAAACTAAAATGTTTATTAAGGATGAACCCGCTATCATTGCAGTTCTAAAATTTTATACCCACAAAAAACTATTTTTTCTTTCTTTTCTTAAAAAAAAATTATTTTTATTTTTATTATTAAATAATCCTTTTTTTCTTAAGACATCTCATAATTCATAAATAAAATAGGATATTTTAGAATTCGGTATTTTTATAGAATAATTCATTCAAAATATAATTCTTTTTCAGTCAGAATCAGATCTTTCGTTCATTTAAATCACCCATATATTTTGAATTGGTCATTTGTGAATGACCCATCTCTAGAGGTCATCACACTCAATCAGGCAATCTACTTGGTGTACGATAATTGGCGACTACTCAATATGATTCAGCGATTTTTGATCTCTTGTTATAAAGGGATTTATAAATGCTAGTAATCTAGTCAAATCATACCCTGTGGACCCCTAGACATTTATTTACCATGTCAAAAAATGTATTCATACTCAGGAGCTGTAGCATGCAAAGAGATGTGTGAAGAGGGTGAGGGTTTTGGGCATCCTGTTTAGGGGAGCATCCAATCAAAGGGAGAAATATAATCCTACCAAAAAAATACTCAATTATTACGCTTAATTTATTAATTTATTTATAACCAATGTTGCAATTTATGTGTAAATTGAATAAAAAGCTTAATTTATAAATTTCCATCACCTTTGTAGTTTTTCAAGGGTTTTCTTTCTTTTTTTTTCTTTCTTTTTTTCTTTTTTTTTTCTTTTTTTTTTTTTTTTTTTTTTTTGCTAGGGGAAGAAAATTAAGGTATTGGTCTAGCGCAGTGATCACCAAACTTGTTTCACGGTGAGCCGAATAATTGAAAAAATAACGAGCGCGGGCCACATTATCATTGTGGTCAATACTTGCTAGCCAGAATAAACAAAATGTCTCTTTCCATGTTATATTCATGGATGAGTGGCGTAAGATGCACAAAAACAAATTTAACCATCATATTTATTTTCAAAACATTATCAAAGAATGCAACATCAACAGAAAGGTTTAGTGACATTTGCGAAACTGAAGTTTTCCTTTCAAGATATTGTCAATGTTTGGTTTGAAATTGTTACATTCAATCAAGAGAATTTCTTTCAAATGATTATGAAGATTTAGTTAGCTTAACATGATATTTAGATTTAAATGGTATCAGAATGTCTCGGGTTCCGAACGTCTTAACAAACAAATTCAAGTACCGTCGGCGGGCCTGATAAAATGCCTTCGCGGAAAAGATTCCGCCCGCGGGCCGTAGTTTGGTGACTCCTGGTCTAGAACATTATAAAATAAATGCATTCCACTGGTCAGGGGTCCATATGAACTACATTTTTGAACCCCTACTTTAAACTCTACAATATTTTTCATGCATTAAAAAACATACTTTTTCTTGCGTATTTCTTGATCCAGATGTTTTTTTTTTAAATAAGAGTCTGGAAAAGCCGAGCTCTTTACAAGGGACCCAGTCTTTGGGTCAAATGGTATTATTTAATATGGATTTACTAAAACACTAACCGTTGGGGTCACGTTTGGTTTTTTGAATGCTGATTTTCAAATCATGCAGATGGTTGGTTAGTTAGTTGAGTGGTTGGTTGGTTGAATTTGTTAACAACACCTCATTTTTTAATCTATTTAACCCATAGATGGGACTCCGAAGAGGTACTCCCCAGAGCTCCAGAATCGGAGCCTCACCACCAGATGCAGTTTATCGTCACACCCAGGGCACAAATCATGCAGAGTATCCCTATCTGAAAGACTGGCGCAACATCTTCTTCCAACCCATTGAATTTGATACTTATAACCAGATTTATTACATATAGCTCACTCGGTAGAGTGTCCGACTAGGAACCACAAGGTTCTTGGTTCGATACCAGCCCACGTCAACTCAGCGTATGAGTAGCACAGGGTTCTGTGTGGTAAAGTAAGGAGCTGTGTGGCGCTCCACCTCAGACGCAAAAACAATTTCCTTGGTCTAGTGCTAGTAAATAGGAGGTAGACTCCCTCGCTCTCTGGCTGATACCGACTTTAGACCACCCCAACGACTTAACTTTCAAATATCTGTTTTATTTTTTTTTAAATAATTTTTACCTTGCCGCATTCCCTTCTCTAAATCTCAGTACTCGATTCTTGTTTTATCCCAAGCACCAGTCAGGAACGTTGCAAATGAAACCCTGTTAAAAATATAGACAGCCCCTTCCTTCTAACTCCACTTATTTTCTTCTTCCTGCAACGTTTCCCTTTTGCCAGCAGCGGGCAAAACAGTAAGCCCCACCCCGAATGAATAGCGAAAAACCACGAACAATGGTGGCATTATATTTTCATTCCCTCATCCCAACTGCTACTGTGTCAGTACTTGCCTTTTCTAATCAATCCACTGGAGAAAATTGTCGCCACTCAGAAAACACCCACCCACTCGACTGTCTTCGTTCATCAGAGTTAATCTTATAAAACAGTTTTCTTTTTATTTATGTAGACTCAGAATTGAGCTCAATAGCAACGTTTTTGTCATAGAATCCTCTCGTTTTTTTTATTACTGTAGTACAGGGCTTCCCGATTAGGGGTGCTTGTACCCTCTGGGGTGCAAGCATCATTCCAGGAGGTGCTAGAAGCGTCCGTTCAAATTTAGATTAAATATTTTTCTTTTGTAATTAATATTATTTATATTTTCGTTTCTTTATGTCAGATTATTATTACTAGGGCCGGGTTAGCTCAGTCGGTAGAGCGTTGGGCTAGTAAACCACAAGGTTCCTAGTTTGATACCGGTCCTCGCCAACTCAGCGTATGAGTAGCACAGGGATCTGTGCGGTTAAGTAAGGAGCTGATAGTAGGTGTGGCGCTCCACCGCAGATGTTAAAAAACAATCTCCTTGGTCTAGCGCTGTTGAAAAGGGGATAGACTCCCTCGCTGACTGGCTGATACCGACTTTAGGCCGCCCCGTCTACTTACTTTATTATTACTATTATGATCTTTTGATAAAACTGTAGTATAGATTCAAATTCAATATTGTTGAACAAATATATAAATTGTAGGTGTGCGAGGTCAGAGCAAAACTCTTTTAATTAACTGGGGGGGGGGGCGTATTAACCCCTATTAGGGTGTCTTCATGTTATTAAAATCTGCTGAGATGATTTTGCCATTATATCTTGTCATTTACTCCCGGGGACTCCCTTTGATCAAAATCAAATATACTTATCCAAGTACGCTAGATAATGTAGTTTCAAAATATATATGGTTATGGGAGTCTATTTCAAAAACCTTACTCAGAAATATATTCTGATGATCCGTTAAGAGAAACCTAGATCGATAATCTTTGACTCTATTAATATATATATATATATATTATATATATAATATAATATAATATAATATATAATATATATATATATATATATATATATATATATATATATTATTATATTATATATATATATTAATATTAAATTAAATATTATCAGGATTACTGCTCTGCTGCTTTTTAGCGTTGAGCACCTTCTTATGCGAATACTTTTCACATTCATTCTCCATTTTATATATATATATATATATATATATATATATATATATATATATATATATATATATATATTAATATATATATATATGAGAATTAAATGCAATATTAAAATTAAATTTTACGGTTTCTACAATATATCTCCTGTCTTCACCAAGGAATCGGGGAAAATATAAACAACTAAAAAGGAAATAATACAACTCATACAATAATGTTCGAAGTTAATCGATGCAGGATATATATATATATATATTATATATATAATATATATATATATATATGTGTGTGTGTGTGTGTGTGTGTGTGTGTGTGTGTGTTTATTGATAATCCGGGCATGTTTCTCTTTTCTTTATCGCATATAGATTTCGTTATGGAGAAATATATTTTCATTTTTATTTCATATTAGGGAGTTATCCTTTATACTAAAACATGTCAATTTACTTTTCGGTATTATCAACGTTTTCTAAGGCAGGCAGATTTGATTTAAAATACTATACAATATATACTCACACACACACACACACACACACACATACACATACATACATATATATATATATATATAGAGAGAGAGAGAGAGAGAGATAGGGAGAGGGGGAATGAATGATATATATATTCATGTATATATAAGTGTGTATATATGCAAATGGAGGTATGTGTTTGGAGGGTGCATATATACATGTGTTATACGCGCGTTTTTAAAACATCGGACTCTTCTTTCATTTTATATAGGAAGAAAATATTACTGCCATTTTTCTCAGCACTGGTAATTAATTTTGCAACTATATTAAAATGGTTTTCAACATTCTATACAAAAAGCATATTTAATATATTTTAAAGCAAGGCATATAAATTATCAAGTATGCACATTGCATTATATAAGATAGGTTTAATTTGATAAATTATTAATAAATATATCAGATTCTAAAATGAATTAAACTGAAAATCGATCAGGTGTGCCTCATTAAAATTATTCATCATTTATAATAAATATATTATGTACAGTCGTACCTTGACTTAAAAGTTTATTTCGTTCTGCTCGTAACTCAATTTCCTCGTATAGAAAATCAATTTTTCCCATTAAAATAAACGGAAATTCAAATAATCCGTTCCAGAATACCCTATTTTTAATACATTTTTTTTTTTTTTTTCAAATAAGAAAAATACCAGTGTATTGTACAAAAACATAATAAAATACAAATTAATGAATTATGTGCTGTAATATGTTTTAACATTTACTTTTTTTTAATAATTTTTTTCTTGGCGTAATAAATTTGGAAATTGAATTTTTTTTAGTGAACTTATTAACGTAAGCGTATCTGAAGCTCCCGTATCACTCAGATTTTAGCTCTCTAAACAAAGCAAAATATTAAACACGTGACAGCTCGTAACTCGGTAAATTCGTAAGTTGAATCACTCGTAAGTCAAAGTACCACTGTATTATTCAATTAGTATGATACATATCATATATAATACAAGATCACGTATATATAAATTATTTCTCACAAAAAAATATACCCCGAACAATTCTTAATAAAAACTTAATTTTCTTTTAAACTAAATATTAAAAGAGCTTACTTTTTCTAGTGGAATATCATACAATCAAAACAGATGTTATTAACTATTAGTTATTACCAAACTCTACAGTATTTAAACCTAGTAATCGAATTATAAATATATATCAGATCAAAAAATAAATACACTTCTGATATATATTCATGCAACTTTCTTTTAACACAGGATGGGTGCTGCAAATTTTATTTTTTGGTTACAGAGTTTCAATGCGGAATAATTTAGTGATAAATAATATGTAACAATAATATGTAATCTGTTTTGATTGTATAAATATATATATATTCATGGCATCTTTGGATTAGAAAAATGTAACATTTTAGAAAGGTACTTATCTATGAGTGATATATATATATATATATATATATATATATATATATATATATATATGTGTGTGTGTGTGTGTGTGTGTATGTTGTGTGTGGTGTTGTGTATGTGTGTTGTTGGTGTTGGTGTTGGTGTGGGTGTGGGTGTGAGTTGTTTCTGTGCGCGTGTATGTGTTTGTTTGTGTGTGTGTGTCCTATAGATTATATAAAATTCCTAAAATATGCTTAATTCGTTTATATCTTAAAATAGATTCAATGTTTATACATAAATTTATAGCAATTTATACATTGATGCACTCTCTCTCTCCCGCCCTCTCTCTCCCCCCCTCTCTCTCTCTCTCTCCTCTC
>CM042143.1:107472578-107485078 GCA_023376005.1 Doryteuthis pealeii | reverse complement strand
CATTCAACATTTAATGATTTTAGTAATTAAAATCATCAAATTCATTAAAGGAGTAAAAAATAAACAATTTGAAATAGAAATTAGGAAAGTTAACTTTCTACACCAAAGTTTTTCCTGAAATAATATTCAATAATAAAATTAAATTTGGTTTATCAATGAATAAAACAATCAACTATACAAAATGATTTTTTATTGTTTTGATTATTTCTAAAATCTTTGAAATAAAACAATAAATATTCACCTTATTTATTTTACATTTAACAAACATTTAGTTTTAGTGTAAATAAATATTACATAAAATAAAATAGAGTAATGATACTTAAATCAATATTTAAATGCTAAATAATACCTAATATTAATTTTTTTTAATCGGAGTAAATAAAAATATCTAATTTATAGATTTATTTTCAACTAAATTTTATTTGGTAAAATTCTGTAAAAAGATAAATTCTTTAAAAATTTTCTTCAATAAATAAAATCTTTTGATAAGAGATTCAGTATCAATTTGTCTGTAACTAAAACTATGTTGATGTAAAATTAATAAATCAAATAAAGTAATAAAAAACAACAATGCCAAAATATGCCAAAAACTTTAAAAAGACATTCAACATTTAATGATTTTAGTAATTAAAATCATGAATTCATTAAAGGAGTAAAAAATAAACAATTTGAAATAGAAATTAGGAAAGTTAACTTTCTACACCAAAGTTTTTCCTGAAATAATATTCAATAATAAAATTAAATTTGGTTTATCAATGAATAAAACAATCAACTATACAAAATGATTTTTTATTGTTTTGATTATTTCTAAAATTTTGAAATAAAAAAAATAAATATTCACCTTATTTATTTTACATTTAACAAACATTTAGTTTTAGTGTAAATAAATATTACATAAAATAAAATAGAGTAATGATACTTAAATCAATTTTTAAATGCTAAATAATACCTAATATTAATTTTTTTTTAATCGGAGTAAATAAAAATATCTAATTTATAGATTTATTTTCAACTAAATTTTATTTGGTAAAATTCTGTAAAAAGATAAATTCTTTAAAAATTTTCTTCAATAAATAAAATCTTTTGATAAGAGATTCAGTATCAATTTGTCTGTAACTAAAACTATGTTGCTGTAAAATTAATAAATCAAATAAAGTAATAAAAAACAACAATGCCAAAATATGCCAAAAACTTTAAAAGGACATTCAACATTTAATGATTTTAGTAATTAAAATCATTGAATTCATTAAAGGAGTAAAAAATAAACAATTTGAAATAGAAATTAGGAAAGTTAACTTTCTACACCAAAGTTTTTCCTGAAATAATATTCAATAATAAAATTAAATTTGGTTTATCAATGAATAAAACAATCAACTATACAAAATGATTTTTTATTGTTTTGATTATTTCTAAAATCTTTGAAAAAAACAATAAATATTCACCTTATTTATTTTACATTTAACAAACATTTAGTTTTAGTGTAAATAAATATTACATAAAATAAAATAGAGTAATGATACTTAAATCAATATTTAAATGCTAAATAATACCTAATATTAATTTTTTTTTAATCGGAGTAAATAAAAATATCTAATTTATAGATTTATTTTCAACTAAATTTTATTTGGTAAAATTCTGTAAAAAGATAAATTCTTTAAAAATTTTCTTCAATAAATAAAATCTTTTGATAAGAGATTCAGTATCAATTTGTCTGTAACTAAAACTATGTTGCTGTAAAATTAATAAATCAAATAAGTAAAAAAACAACAATGCCAAAATATGCCAAAAACTTTAAAAAGACATTCAACATTTAATGATTTTAGTAATTAAAATCATTGAATTCATTAAAGGAGTAAAAAATAAACAATTTGAAATAGAAATTAGGAAAGTTAACTTTCTACACCAAAGTTTTTCCTGAAATAATATTCAATAATAAAATTAAATTTGGTTTATCAATGAATAAAACAATCAACTATACAAAATGATTTTTTATTGTTTTGATTATTTCTAAAATTTGAAATAAAAAAAATAAATATTCACCTTATTTATTTTACATTTAACAAACATTTAGTTTTAGTGTAAATAAATATTACATAAAATAAAATAGAGTAATGATACTTAAATCAATTTTAAATGCTAAATAATACCTAATATTAATTTTTTTTTTAATCGGAGTAAATAAAAATATCTAATTTATAGATTTATTTTCAACTAAATTTTATTTGGTAAAATTCTGTAAAAAGATAAATTCTTTAAAAATTTTCTTCAATAAATAAAATCTTTTGATAAGAGATTCAGTATCAATTTGTCTGTAACTAAAACTATGTTGCTGTAAAATTAATAAATCAAGTAATAAAAAACAACAATGCCAAAATATGCCAAAAACTTTAAAAAACATTCAACATTTAATGATTTTAGTAATTAAAATCATCAAATTCATTAAAGGAGTAAAAAATAAACAATTTGAAATAGAAATTAGGAAAGTTAACTTTCTACACCAAAGTTTTTCCTGAAATAATATTCAATAATAAAATTAAATTTGGTTTATCAATGAATAAAACAATCAACTATACAAAATGATTTTTTATTGTTTTGATTATTTCTAAAAATTTTGAAATAAAAAAAAATAAACATTCACCTTATTTATTTTACATTTAACAAACATTTAGTTTTAGTGTAAATAAATATTACATAAAAAAAATAGAGTAATGATACTTAAATCAATTTTTAAATGCTAAATAATATTTAATATTAATTTTTTTTAATTGGAGTAAATAAAAATATCTAATTTATAGATTTATTTTCAACTAAATTTTGTTTGGTACACTTATGTAAAAATATGAATTTTGTAAAAAGTTTTTTCAATAAATAAAATCTTTTGATAATAGATTCAGTATCAATTTGTCTGTAACTAAAACTACGTCACTGCTTACATCAAAACACTGTCATTGATAAAAATATTATTTGATTAATAATCAATAGATGCATGCAACATTTTGATTTGAGGGGGACAGAAGTAAGTTTCCATTTCAAATGGTTTCATTTTTCTTTACTCCTTTAATAAATTTGATGATTTTACCGATAATACAAACCCTCTTATATGGAAATTTTAACTCAGACAATATCTTTCAAAAATTAATTTTTATAACCGCCCAGATGGCATTTTTTGCTAGTTTATGTAAAAATGTTTGTACAATAAATTAATGAATATAATATATGTTGTTACACTCTTAATTCATTTTCTTAGAGATTTAATAAATTTTATATCCATTAAAGTAAGCATTAAATTGAATAATTGGCAGACCTGAGCATCTGGAAACCCCCCATCTAAAATTTTTGTTTTTAATTTTTTTTTCTTTCTTTTAATGGATTATTATCAATTGCACACCAATCTATCAGATTGTAAAAGAACAAAAAATTCAAAAAAGTTATTTATTTTTCGCGGTGCTCAGTTCCCCGTATAAGTTTATCGTAAATCGATCCCCCATATCAGAACCGCTACAAAATTTATTCATTTATTTATTTTTTTGTTTTCCTTCAATGGATTATTATCGATTACACACCAATCTATCAGGTTTTTAAAAAAATTCTTAAATGTTCTTTATTTTTTGAGTTTTCAGGGGTGCTCATGCCGACATATAAGTTTATAGTAAATCGCTGCCCCATATCAGAACCGCTCGAAAGGAAACTGGCGCAAACGTGTCAAAGTTAGGGTGGCCCAGAAAAAACAGAACCCAAATTATTTATTTATTTTCCCATTAAACTAACCTTAAACCCCAACACCAACCCTAACCTCAAATCCTAACCCTAAACCCCCCTAGTTACAATTAACAGTTTTATAACAAAATTTGTGGGTTCTGTTTTTTTCAATGTCACCTTAATTTTGACACCTTTGTGCAAATTCAGCCCAACTGTTAAGGTAGAGCGGTTCCGATATAGGGGAGCGATTTACTATAAACTTATACGGGGAAATGAGCACCCCTGAAAACTCAAAAAATAAAGAACTAAAAAGTTCTTTATTTTTGAATCAGGCGCTTTTTTTTTTTTTACAATCTGATAGATTGGTGTGTAATCGATAACAATCCATTGAAGGAAAAAAAAAAAAAAAAAAAAAAATTTTTTTAGCGGTTCCGATATGGGGGATCGATTTACAATAAACTTATACGGGGAACTGAGCACCCCAGAAAACTCGAAAAATAAATAACTTTTTTGAATTTTTTTTTTTACAATCTGATAGATTGTGTGTAATCGATAATAATCCATTGAAGAAAAAGAAAAAAGATTTAAAACATTTTAGATGGGGGGTTTCAGATGCTCAAGTCCGACGAATAATTTTATTTATTTAATTTTTAAAAACAAAACAAAATTTATATAAACTCGAAGTAAAATGCTATTTTCAATCATCTAATACAGAATAGTAATCCTCTTATTGATGAATGTGTATTGTTTAAACATTGTTTAAACATTGAACAAAATACTATTAATTTCTCGCTACAATTAATTTAAATAAATGATGAAAAATAACATTAGTAATATGAAATAACCGTAAACAAATTTTGAATTAAAAATAAAAGTAAACATCTTTTTTTAATTCCTAATAGGAATAATAAAATTTGAAATAAAAAATACTTGTTATATTTGTGAAGGTGCCGCGAAAATTAAAAATAAATTTTATCTATAAATTTTTTCATGGTGTTTGTATCATTTTTATTGTATTTAAAAAGTCCCCTACCTAAATCGATTAGGTAGGGGACTTTTTTTTTTATCACCGCTTTTGTTTATACAAACCAAACTTCGGTTAAACATTGTTGAATAATGAATTTTAAAAGTATTGCGTCAATTATGATAAAAAATAAAGATTAATTTTTAGTTTAAGAAAGAAGCGCTAAGTGTTAAAAAAAACAAACACGTAAAATCATTTTTTTTTTGTTTTTTGTCGTCTGTTTCTGTAAGGGAATTTATGACAAATTAAAATTAAAAGATATTTCTTAATTTCTAAATAAATCACGGTCATCATATTTAGCGGAAAAGCATCGCTCAGAACTGGTTGTTATTTTAATTTTAATATTAGTAATATGGAATAACCGTAAACAAATTTTGAATTAAAAATAAATGTAAACATTTTTTAAAATTCCTAATAGGAATAATAAAATTTGAAATAAAAAATACTTGTTATATTTGTGAAGGTGCCGCGAAAATAAAAAATAAATTTTATCTATAAATTTTATCTATAAATTTTTAAAAATTCCTAATAGAAATAAAATAATTTGAAATAAAAAATACTTGTTATATTTGTGAAGGTGCCGCGAAAATTAAAAATAAATTTTATCTATAAATTTTTTCATTAAAAATTAACTCTATTAAAACTTTAAAATATTTTTTTTTTTACCGCAACGAAAACGGGAGTAGTCACGGACAAAAGACCATAACTAATAATTTAACGTATGATTTAAATTAGTAGCTGTATCTTTATTTTTAAATTAATTTCTCGCAAAACTTTATACATAAAATAATTATAAATACAAATAAAAATTAAAATATCAATTAGAAACTGTTTAGAACTAAACATGCATTTATTAAAAGATTCGTTGAAAATTGGCTATGCAAATATTACAAACCAGCAAATATTACAAACGCATTCTAATACTTGTATATAAAGCAATTTGTTCCTTTAATATTATGTATAACATAAATTGATTACAAATTAGGTTCTCATTGATAAACGCTAGAATTTGTTTGGAATGTGTGACGTCAGCCGTGACGTAGTTTCGGCTTCAGACAAAAATGCAGTCTATCTCCATTATATATAGATGTGACTAATTATAAATTCAATAAAAAAAACAATGTGGCTTGGTATTGTACTCAATGCCTACCCACATTGAGATTTAAGCAAGTTATTGTAATTGGGTAAACCGTTCATGGTCAGTTTGTTCTTTGCGTTCTGCTTTAAAATTATGGCCTTGCACCCAACATTACTTAGTTCAATATATATATATATATATATATATATATTTGGATTACCAATTTTTAGCTTTACATTTCCCATCGCGTGAAAAACGCTTCATATAAACGCTAAAAATTTTTTAATATCTCAACCATTTCACGACTGGTTTTTGACATCTCAACCATTGATCTCATCTGATGATTGGATTACCATGAAACTCTAAGTTATGAGTGTGAAACCATAATATTACCATTGATTATGTATATATATATATAAAGGTTCCTAGTTCGATACCGACCCTCGCCAACTCAGCGTATGAGTAGCACAGGGATCTGTGCGGTAAAATAAGGAGCTGGTGGTAGGTGTGGTGCTCCACCTCAGACACCAAAACAATCTCCTTGGCCTAGTGCTATTGAAAAGGGGATAGACTCCCTCGCAGACTGGCTGATACCGACTTTAGACCGCCCCGACAACTTTACTTTTACTTATATATATAATCCAAAAATCTTCCTTACGACATAGATGTTGTTTTTTAATGTGTCGCAGTTTGCAGAGCTCAATGTGTGCTCTTATTGTTAGAGTCACAGAGCAAATTTATAAGTAAAAATATAACAGAAGACTTAGATTTTTTGCATTATAGCCTATTTCAGGAAGCTTAGACAAAGTATGATTTGGGGGTGTTAGACACTTTGTCTAAGCTTCCTAAAATAGGATATATAGCAAAAGATCTAAGTCTTCTGTTATATTTTTTTACACACACACACACACACACACACACACACACATATATATATATATATATATATATATATATATATATATATATATATATATATATATAGTTTCTGGTATCAATCTTATAGCAGATTTCTTAAAGGGATTTGGTAATAAAAGCTCGTATAATCGTTGGCCGTTTGAAATCCACCTCACAGATGATCCATAAATCTTCACATTGGCCAGAATCTGACAGAGGTGCTTGCAATGTTCATCTTTTGTTTGGCATACTTCACATGTCTCAATTCTGCATCAGTTATTCCCAGCTTCTTCCCGCTTTTTGTGAAGTGTTCGAATTAACGCCGTCATTCTAAATTATTTCGCTTGCCACTTCAACCATGGAAATTGACGTTGGCACTCCCGGACGTCACCAACGTCCGTTCACGTGATTTGTCAACGTCACTCTGGCGGCGATAACGCTGGTCAGGACTTGTGAAAAGCTCCTCCCAGAATAACGGGGACACCAATGGACGATGACGTTACCGACACAAAGGCATCCGAAAATTTACATTACGATCAGGATGAAGACAAAAGATTTGAAAAGACAAAATAAGAAGACAAAAACAGTATAAAAGAAGCAATTTATATTATTCTCTATAACTTTTCTTTCTTTCTTTCTTTCTTTTTCTTTTTTGTATTTTTGTCTCTCTTTCTTTTTTTTTTGTTTTTTTTTTTGTTTTGTCTTTCTTTGTGAGAAGAAAAAGGAAAAGAAGATAAAGTTGCAAAAAAGAAGGAAAAGCAAGAAAGAAATAAAGAAAGAATGTAAAGTAAATAGACTTTATATCTTTTCTTTCTTTATTTCTTTCTTTCTTTCTTTCTTTCATTCTTCATTTTTCTTCTTTCACTTTCTCTTGTAACGTGTGTTGCAACCTAAATCAACCAAAGAAGGAAAAAACGAGAGAGGAATAACAGAAAGAATGAAAGAAAGAAAGAAAGAAAGAAAGAAAGAAAGAAAGAAAGAAAAGTATGAATAAGGTGAAAGGTAATGTAGGAAACAAATAAAGAATAAGAAGAATAAAAAAATAAGTGATTAGTGGAGGGAAAAAACAAAGACAAGAGAGAGAGGGAAGGAAGCAAAAAGAAGGAATGAAAAAGAAGAAAATAATGAAGAAGAAATTAAAGAAAAAATGATGTGTTAAAGAATAAAGAAAGCAACGAAAGAATTTGAAGAAAATGGTAGGGAGGTAATTTGAAGGAGAAAAGACTGAGGAGAGAAGAAAAAGAGGGGGAAAAGGATAATTTGCACAAATTTCTGTCAGTCTCCTGTCAATGATATTTCACAAAAATAATTTTATAACTAATTCTTCCCCCTCCTCTCTCTCTCTCTCTCTCTCTCTCTCTCTCTCTCTCTCTCTCTCTCTCTCTCACAGACACACACACACATACACATGTATACAAAGGTAACCAATCAATTCTCCCCCCCTTGCCCCCCCTCTCTCTCTCTCTCTCTCTCTCTCTCTCTCTCTCTTCTCTCTCTCTCTCTTTCTCACACACACACATGAACACACACACATACACATGTACACAAAAGTAACCAGCCAATTCTCCCCCTCCCCTCTCTCACTCTCACTGTTACACACACACACACCCACGCACACACACATACATACACATACATACTCATGTACACAATGGTAACCAACCAAATCGTATTCCCAACTCAAGAATAACATGAATACTATGTAATATCAAGGAACCCAAAAAAACAATCATTATTAGAAAAACTTACCGATGAGAATTTTTAAATATTAGTAAATATTTATATATATATGTCTATCTTTCTTCTCTCTCTCTCTCTCTCTCTCCCTCTCTCTCTCTCTCTCTCTCTCTCTCTCTCTCTCTCTCACACACACACACACACACACACACACACACACACATACACACAAGGGTAAGCAACCAAATCTTATTCCCAATTCAAGAATAACATGAATACCAAGTAGTATCAACAAACCCAATATGACAATCATTATTAGAAAAAATAAGAAGTTACCCATGAGAAATCTTAAAATATTGATAAGTAAAACAAGCACCTTTTATTTATTCTAAAATCAGATATTCTTAATTTTTTTAGTCATAAAGATATTTTGAAAATAAATCATTTTTACATATCGACACCTGCATAGTGTTTACAAAAATATGTTTTATGTCCCTTTTCTTTGTTATTATACGTGATCAAAAAGGTGTGAAACGAAAAAAATCAAGACCAAACATTTAATGTCTTAGAATTTAAATAAAGACCTGTGCACAGCTGTGCAACATCTCTATATCTTATTATAATGGAGATTGTGTTTTTGTCTGTTTCTAACCGAAACTATGTCAGCACCTAAGTCACAATTCCTTAAGTTATTTACGTAACATTCTCTATGATTTTATTTTTTTTAACACCAATTATTAATAAAATTGTTTCACATTATTAACACTGTTGGTCTTATCTACATCCTAACAATATGCAACTGTGTTTATATATACAACAAAATAGAGGTTTACAGTGTAAACGGGAAGGCTAATTTGCATATTGGTATTAAAAATTTGATTTTAATAAATATATGCTTAGTATTATTGATTTCTAATTGTTTGGTTTTATCTTAATAAATATGAGAAAAAAATCTCAGGGATAAATCTTAAAATAATTCCAATAACAAGAAGAAATAACTGTCATTTTATTCTTTATATCATACTAAACAGGTAAATTATTTAGTAAATAATTAGGAAAATGTAGCAATGAAAGACAGGAGTGACGGAAGAGTAAGTTTCAGTTGTTCTATTTTTTTTCGATTATACCCCTCTTTGTTTCAAATCTTTTTATCTGCATTCTCATTTAATTTTCTTGGCCTTTCGAATTTAATATGATATTTTATTACACTAAAACTTAGATACTTGCATCCCGGGGAGTGCATATATTTGCCAGCATAAAAGAAAGATTATGTACGTATATCTGTATCTTTGTCTTTCTGTTCAACGACAAAGCATGCGTTCTTTTATAAATAGAAATTGGTGGAGACCAGCAAAGTCCAAAGTTCAATAAAAATCCACACCCTATTCTTTGTCCAAAAAGGAGTTTTTTTTTTTTTTTACTTTTCTTGATTCATTTTCTTAAATGTTTAATAAATTTTATATATAACAAAAAAACATGAGAATGTTATTACAGCATGCACACTAGCCAACTGCTCAATAAGAGATCCAAATATATGTCAAAAAACTTTCTCCAAATGCCTTAATTTCTATATAGGAAGTACAATTAGACTCCTCCACATTAGAATTAAAGAACATATCTACACACGTGCATCCTCATTCCATAAACATTTAATCAAATGCAAAAATAAGGACAATAATTTCTCCATTAAAATAGAGACAATAATACGCAATGTTGGTATTATCAGAATTAAAGAAAGTGTATTAATAGCTAAGTTACACCCTCAACAAACAGTAGGTTAGAATTAAACACTTAATATATAATTAGTTAACATACACATTCCATAAATACATATTTATATATAAATAAAAGATTTAAAAAATAAAAAAGATAAATAAATATATAAATGAATAAATAAATAAAAGGAATGAAATTGAAATTGATTGAACAACAGATATCCTGGCTCTTCCGCGTGTTTATAACGTCCAAATCAAAAAACACACAAGACCGCGTCCATTTCAAAAACAGTCTCTGAAGATGAAGTTTCTTCGAAATTGATTAGACACTGGACATTATTTTTATACGCATTGTAATTGCCTACCTAATATAAATAAATAATAATATACTTAACAATGCTTCAAGCAAATTATTAAATTTTATATTTATTAATGAAAGCATTTACTTGTCAAATAAGTATTAAATTAATTGAATAATTTCATTTAATTTTTAAAGAACAAAATAAAATTATACAAATTAAAATTAAAAAGCAATTTAAATATAATAATAGATCGAATATAATGAACCCATATATATATATATATATATATATATATATATATATATATATATATATTCATTTTTAAAGATAAATGTAAACAAACTACTTCCGGTTTAGATTTGTGGATTCAAAGTAAGCATTAAATTAATTGAATATCTTTATTCAATTTTTAAAGAACAAAATTAAATTTATATAAATTGAAATTAAAAAGCTGTTTAAATTATCTAAAAGCAAATAAAAATAAGCCATATTTTTGCATTGTTATAAATAAATTTTAAAAACCAACTTCCGTTTGAATCTTACGGATTAAATTACCGTTATTAAAATTTCAGGTAAGACAAGGTTAATTGGTGGTAATTTCTTTCTAGATAATTTTTTCGTAAACATCTAGATGTTAAATGTCTTTAAATATATACCAAAATAAATCAAACTATATATAAATCAATAATGTAGTTATTAAAACTTATTTTATAAAACACTGGGACCATCCTTTCTATTGTGCTACGCTCAGAGCATATATAAATAATACAGCTTGTCATTATTTTATGTAATAATGTTATCGACTATCAATTAACTACTCGTTGATGAAGTTATTTAATTCCTGAAATTACTCTGACGTAAGTAGTGACGTAGTTTCGATTACAGAAAAAACTGAATGTCCATTATATATAGTTAAAAAAAATCATATGTATAAAAAAAATGACATTAGATAAATAACCCACAAAGTTTGATATAATATTAGCCCAATAAAACTAACACCCGACCAACCACGACTAGCTCTTGTGAAACCCGAGGTTAATTGCGAGCACACTTCAGAATTCTCCTGATTTTAGTAAGTATTCTGACAGTTTATATAAGCAAAGAACTTAAAATATTTACGTTTTGTGAACCATAAATTAAACCATTCTTTGAGTTTAATATTTGCCCTGTTATATTTATTTCTTGCCAGAAAAAGGGTCATTTGTATATTTCGAATATTATTCGCCAAAGACAAGAGTGTGCAAATATCAAAGTGAGCTAATAGATAATATTTACAGAAAGATGTTTGATTTGTTGTTCAGAGAAAACAAACGACACGTCATGGGAATATCTTTTTTGCGTGTGACCAACTGATAAATAAAGGGAAACAAAAATCTAAAGGTAAAACTATAAACCAAACGTGAAAAGCCACATACGAGCTGTTAATATATATATATATATATACATATATATATATATATATATATATATATATATATATATATATATATATATATATATATATATATATATATATATATATATATATATATATAATATATATATATATATATATATATATATATATATATCGATTATAAGCTGTTAAGAATTATGAAGGATAAAAGGATATAAAATTGTCTTAGAATAAAAATAAAATAAAATAAAATAAGAAAAGAAAGGAAAAATATTTTTCTGACATGTCTTTCCTTCATTGGAAAGAAAGTAAATCAACTGGGGAGCCACTTCAGCGATTGATCAAATATTTACTTGTCATAAGAATTGGCTTTTTACATTGTTTATTAATTTGTGATATTTTTGTCGATAACTTTTTATCTGTCAAAAGACGCAAAGCCATTGCAAACGAGAATTCCGATACCGTGTTGGATGACGACGATATATATATATATATATATATATATATATATGTGTGGTGTGTGTGTGTGTGTGTGTGTGTCTGTGTATGTATGTATGTATGTGCGTAAGTTACGTAAACGCTTTATATTAATTATTTATATATATATGTTTCGACTGATTATATACATACATACACGCACACACACACTCCGGCGCACATAATAGCAAACACACTCACACACACGCACACATACACACACACACACACACAC
>CM042143.1:107460078-107470078 GCA_023376005.1 Doryteuthis pealeii | reverse complement strand
AGAACTCTTGTATACGATAATTACTAAGAGCACTTAACACATATACGCAAATGCAAATACGTATGCGTGTACATTTATTTGAATGGTACACACTTGCCCGTCCATGCCAAATACCGTAGTATACCAATACATAAACACTATCGGCTGAGTGCCCACGCCTTTCGGTTAAAATCAACGTATCAAATTGAAGAGAACCCGTCAATTAATAATGATGTATTGGGAACATTAATAACAAATAAAGGTTTTGCTAACCTCGAGAGACATTGCTTCCGGACGAGAACAACAGCCAATCAAATGTCTTCGTTGGCATTCTGAATGCATCGCTTTCTCATTGGTTATTGGCGTCAAAGGTTTTGGCGCCAAAACCCCGTGCACTGACACCAAGGGGAATAGAATTTCGAAATGAAAAGTGGCTTGAAATTTTAATGGTTCGAGCAGATTAAAACATGTTTCTGTAGTTATCACTATACATAGGAAACTAACTATTACTTTCTATGGATATTTATATTAAGATATATTTGTTTGTTGTTTTTTATTAACGGCATATCAACTACGGTGGGTCATTTAATGCCGACAATGTTTTGAAAAATTCGGATCGATAGTTTAGAAGAAATTTTTTTAAATTCAATTTCTTTTTTGTAAAAAAAATTCTTTTTAACCCATGGATGGGACCTTAACAGGTATTACCACTCCGGGTCAAAGTAGACCTGGGAGCAATGTCTATGGATATGTATCTTAAGTTTTCTGTTTATCTATTTATTTTTTTTTTTTTTTTTGAGCGGTTAATGAATTTACTGCATGTCATCTCTTGTGGGGTGATTTTATGCCGATGACATTTTATATCATTCATTCTTGATAGTTATTGAATTTTTTAAACTCAATTTTTTAAACACATTTTTTTCTATTTTACCCATGGATGGGACCCTAACAGGTACTTCCACCCCGGGTCAGAGTGGACCTGGGGGTAATGGGAATGAAGGGGTACTGCACACTCCTCAGAGCTCTGAAATTGGAATTTCATTATTAGATGCAGTATACCCAGGACACTTATCTAGTTATATATCCATAAAGATACGCGCATATCTGTGTTTCTCTACTAAGATATGTTGACAGTTTATCTGCAGGGAAGTCTTCGTAACGAACTGGATAAAGTGCTGGACTCGTGGTAAGTGAGTTCGAATTCTAGTCGGGCTATTACGTTCACTTTCGGATTAATACTTTTGAGAAAGGTATTGTAGCGATTATTTTCCCTTGTTGGTTGCAGTTGACATTTGACAAGGGATTATCTTTCCTTGCCACCAGTGTTTGCCGCTAGGGCGCGTTGCAACCTACCAGACCGCGAATGTGACTTTCTTCTATCTAGGACCTCAAGAGATGTACTAGACAATGTGACTACGTCTATTTGGATTTGGAGGGCTTACAGGCTTATACGTTTGTCTTCATGCGACCCCATTTTTATACTCCATCTTTATTGAGGTTTGGGCTCACCGGCCCAGGATATCAGCGTAAGCACACGTTCCTTTGTACAAACCATGTCACTATGGAGTTTAGCTTCACTCGTGGAGAGAATAGCAAGAGACAACCTTTTGATGCATATAACTCAACCTTCTTCAATGACTCTTTTCCATTAGGATTTTCGCCATAGCTTGGATCGTACTGTATATGTAGGACTTTCCTCAGACAATAAAGTCTGTTTTGTTATAACTATTTGTTGGAATGTGTTTTATATAAATATGTAAATGTCCTGCGTGTGGTGACTATCTGAGGTCACCTAGCGTATTATAAGAAATTGGTGTTAGCTAAGTCGTCAACATCACCTTTATTCTTATAGTATGAACCCTCTCATCTCTCATCAATGGGTTATATCGTTCCACTACTGTTCTTCTATAATGGTGTCATTATATAAGCCACGAAAGTTGATATGTCATTAAACAAAGAGACGAAACCGGTTTATCTGCTCATATATATAAATACCCAACGACTCCTTCCTCTTTTACGATTCATGTTGAAAGCACCGGTTCCCGCTATAACCACTGTGATGGACCCATTTAAAACTTAATTGAGTGACTGCTTACGCAACAGCAGGTACTATTTGCAATCTGTCCTTTGTTTATCAAAAATGATTTCATTTGTCATCGAATGTCCCGAAAAAGATTGATATGCCGTAAAACAAACAAGTTCTCTTAACTTAGCTGCACATCTATCTATTTTTTCATATTTCTTATTTTTTTTTATCGTATATATATATATATATATAATATATATATTATATATATATATTATATATATTATATATATATATATGTGTGTGTGTGTGTGTGTGTGTGTGGTGTGTGTCCCTTCTTTTCTATACCAGTATTTCCTTCTATATTTACTCTCTCCACTATCTTTCCTTGCAATACATTGCTCCAGTCACTAATTTGTCAAGGAGTAGTGGTTCTCAACATTTGTGTTTTACTTATGGACCGCTAAGCTTCCTATTTTACTCGGGTGGATCCCATGACATTCGATGTTTAAAAATCTTACTGTATTTTTATAATTAAATATCTTTTACTTCCCGGGACTAAAAAAATATTATATGGTCCCTGGGGGCATGCAGCCCTCCACACCGTTGAGACCATCTGTCCCATATCCTATTCTTGGTGGGTATCGAAAATCAAAATATTGAGTAGAGTCTATACGAAACAGTAGCATAGTTTGGATTTGTGTGGTAAAATGGGGAGCTGATTGTAAGTGTGACGCTCCAACCCAGACGCGAAAAGTATCTCCCTGATTTAACGCTAGTGAAAAGGGGATAGACTCTTTTGTTTCTCAGCTGATATCGACAATAGGCTACTCTGCCGACTTTAGGTATAGAAGTAGTTATTTATCCAACACATTCGACACAGATAGGATGTGACACAAGGTTGCAAGTATGGGGAATCCAGTGAGGATCGAGCTTGCTATTCAGTCATAATGCGGGACTAGCCTGTTATCCATTACACCATGACGGAACCCCCTCTTAGCAACGAGCGCCTGGAGAATAAGCTTGATAGGACATGCACGAAAATGCTGCGTGCAATATTCAACAAGACGTGGAAACAACACCCCACGGGAAAACAGCTGTATGACCACCTGCCCCATACCACACACACCATCCGTGTGAGGCGAATAAGACACGCTGGGCACTGCTGAAGAAGCAAGGATGAACTCATAAGTGACGTTCTTCTTTGGAAGCCAACACATGGGTGCGCCAGAGTGGGTCGCTCAGCAAAGATGTACATAGATCAGCTCGGGGCGGATATTGGATGCTGCGCAGAGGACCTTCCGGGGGCAATGAATGATAGGAACGGATGGCAAGAGATTGATATCCGCGCTGCCAGCGCGACAGGAGGATGATGATTGGAGAGGTAGTAACTGTTAGGGTCCCATCTATGGGTTAAATAGATGAAAAATGAGTATCAAAAATGTGTTAAACAATCGATTTTGGAAAAAAAATAATTAAATACCTAACAAGAATGAAGAAAACAAAATGTCTTTGACATAAAATAACCTAACAAGGGTTGAGATGCCGGAAATCCAACCAACCAAGCAACCAAGCAGCCAACCAACCAATGAAATATTCTTGATACATTGAAGAATTCAGTACAAAATGTGCATTACGCCCTATGCTTACTCGAGGCAAGAGATTGTAGCGGCCTGAAACGAATCCACAATATGATTTGCATGTGTTCATCAAATGTTACCCACTTAAATTCGGGAAAAAGTTCTTCAGTTACTCCATAAGTTTTCTTCTAAAGTAGATAAAACTGAAGATGTGATACTTTTTATGTGTACACTATAAAACGGCGACAAACGTTTCTACCTTTTACATAGATGTGTGTATACGATTGCATCTTTATGGCTGTGGACGTACGTCTCTAAATCTACGTTAGCAGCGCACGTGTTTGCGTGAGAGTGCTTAGTTTAGAGCAGTGTACGCGTATCTCTCTCTTCTCTCCCCTCTCTCTCTCTCTCTCTCTCTCTCTCTCTCTCCTCCCCTCTCTCTCTCTCTCTCTCTCCCCTCTCTCATATATATATATATATATATATATATGTTGTGTGTGTGTGTGTGTGTGTGTGTGTGTTGCAGTAAAAAGTGTGTGACCCTGTGTATGTGAGCGTGAGAAAGTGTACGACATGATAAGCCTGTCATTACTTGGTAATAACAACTTAAGTAGTCTTTAAAACATTTGCAAAACATACATAACATCTTTTCGATGCTCTTGTTTCGTTATATCAGAGATTCATTGCCGATAAGGATAAACAAATACAAGTCACATGTATATTTTATATCAGCTAGGGTGTATCAAATGTATTTTCGTTTTTACACAACATTTCCTCAAAGCTTATTTATGTTGTGTCGGCGGAGATAAGAATACGCCGAGCCTCCTGAAAAGAAGGGTTTCTTCAGTATTAAAACTAAACTCCATCTGGAGGTGAGGCTCAGGAGAGTGTGTAGTATCCTTTTATTACCGTTACTTCCAGCTCTGTTCTGACGCGGAATAGTAGTTACTGTTCAGATCCTATCTATGAATCAAATAGATCTGTTTGACAATCATTTGTATTCAATAGGATATATATAATATATATATATATATATATATATATATATATATATATATATATATATATATATATATATATATATATATATATATATATATATAAGAAAGTTGCTTGATAAGTAACTGAAACTCACCAGAAAGCGAGCGGACTGTAGAATGCTCCACGATCCAATACCAAAATCGGCGAGAAGTTTAACTCTACGATTGTTTGTTATGTTTGTTTTAATTTGTTTAGGAGTCATCAGGAGAGAATGTGACCGTTTTGGGGCCTTCCTCCCAACGGTTTTATTTGCACATCGGCAAATATATATTTATTATAAAATTCATTATAAATTCATTATATATATATATATATATATAATATATATATATATATATATATATATATATATATATATATTAGAAACAGACGATGAATATTGTTGATATCATTTTTAATCAAGAACCCAATTATGAAGAGGAGTGATATCATTGCTCTTGGCTTATTTGAATATTGAATCTCTTGTATTTTTTCATGTTTATTTTCCTATGGTTCGCAAGAACCCAATACATTTATATATGCATATGTACATACAGCTTTCCAAAATTCATCATATATATTTTTAAAATTCCCATTTGATTTTAATCAGATGTTTTTCATTGAATTAATGGACTTGTCATTTTTACCAGAACATTTTTCTGCCCTATTTTTGTGGCTTCACAAACACTTTGAAAGCTTTTTTTTTTTAATATTCTAAAAATAATTTCTTTTACAAGAATTTTTTTTCTGACGATGACCGAGGGTCGAAATTTGTTGAGAACAATAAATAATATGAATATAAAATAAATATTCTTGTTTTTCTTATCATTTTTTTCAGTAATATTTAGATTATTCGGACTATTGTCCTCATCTTCATTGTTATCTGTACAACATTTCGGCCGATGTGCCCTCCGGCCTTCTTCAGGTATTTCTTGTCGGACTCGGGAACCTTCTCCGACTACGAAACCTTCTTTTCAAACTCGGAAACCTTCTTGTCGTAATCTGGAACCATCTTGTCATGGAGCCATCACAGAACTTTGAACCTAACCCTTTATTCAGTCCACGGGAGTACCCTGTTCTCATTCCGCTAACCATAGCTGGGGTACAGGTGTTAAGCTGTGTTAATTATTATTCTATGTTACTGCTGTCCCTGACCAGGATTGAACCTGAAGTTTAGAGATAACTGTCACTTAGAACTATCTTAACCTAATTCCTTTATCAACTATACTATGTGTCTAAAATTTCCGAGAAAATAGTATTTTTTTTTTTCGTTTATTATAAATGTATATATATATATATATATATATATAATATGTGTGTGTGTGTGTGTGTGTGTGTGTGTGTGTGTGTGTGTATGTGTGTGGTGTGTGTTGTGTGTATGTGTGTGTGTGTGTTCAGTAATAGAATAGCAGTGATTTGTGGCGCTAATCATTTTAGTCATAACACATTTGAGGTCACTTTAAAAATTACCTTGATAGAAATGACCTTTTGATACTTTAGACAATCGGACAGTACTCAGTGCGTTTTTGTATACCATTATGTAACTTCTTGAGTTATGTTGCAGAAATAAGAAAGTTCATAATGAGATCCAATTAACAAAAATATGTATACAAGAGGCGTCAGTACTAAGGAAGTAGAGTGAACTTGGCTGAACTCTTTAGTTATTCTGACCAAACAAAGAGACTGGATCCGAATATAAGCAATACATTTTTATTTGTTAGATAGAGTCTAACAACCATCCAAAGAGTACAGAATAGCCTGGGTCTCTACTGAGATAATTCGCCGTCCTTTTCTCGACTCCGGCGCCCATGTTGACAATAAAATTATACTTATTATAATTTGTCGTCCGATACCTTTTCCTCACAATCTGTTTTTCTAGATAATTTCGGACATTTCATTTCGCCCAATTTTTTGTGGTCACAAACGATAATATAAAAAGCTGCATCTGAAAACCAGCCAACCAGCCAACCAGCCAGGAGCTAATCCAAATCACAACGCTACACAAACGAAAAAGGCGGTCCTAAGAAAATACAATACAGTCATGCCGTCACAATTCGAACATTCCATTGTTCGAACACATTCGAATCCAAATATATTCGAGAAGATTTTTACCTGAAAGCTGAACACATTTTCAGAAACCGAACATAATGTTGCTTTCAGGATTGTTTGCGCGAATCTCCCTTCCCCTTTTTACCTACAACTGTTTTTTTGTTTTGTTTTTTTTGTTTTTTTGTTTTTTGTTCAGTTCCCCTGTGGGAGTAGTTGTGAAAGCATCTTTCGTGTATCAAACGCTAGGTTAACTTATCTTTGAACCTTGATTTGTGCTGGGGATGAGTTTGTTTTGTGCCTTTATCATTTCACCCACAAGTACATTTATTTCTTGTTTTTCTTTATTATTACTTGATATGTAAGTCATCTACTCATCTTATTTTACCGTAAACATGATTAATTTCAGAAGTGTTTTAAATGTGGATTTTCTTGGGGTCCAAGAGAGGATTAACTCAATTTCCATTATCTGTTATGCAAAAAATACTGTTGTAATCCAAACGATATGCAATCCGATCATCCTCTTGGATCGAATTAAATTCGGATTCAGGGGCAAACACTGTCAATCCAAATATTTGATTTTTTTAGAGTTTTTGAATTTATCTAGTAGTTTTTTATTGCACAAAGTAACAGATAGACACTGGATGTGCTATTAAGCTGTCTACACAAGTCGTTTCAGTGTCATTGTTTTTTATTGTAAAGAACGATTATAGAATCCTATCATTGTTTTGTACAATCCAATAATATCGAATTATCTAAAAATGGAGATAATATTAACTTGCTTATCGAATTTTTGTCCGAAATATGAAATATGTTTTCCCTGCCATTCACAAAATTGTATATATATATATATATATATATATATATATATATATATATATATATATATATAAGAAAATATATATAAGGGATTAAAAGAGGAAATTAATCTGACAGTATGTGGAGAAATGTAGAACAAACACGGGATGTTAAATGAAAATTTAGTCGTAGTGTCGATGTTCGTACATTTCGGTTTATAAAGAAACCTTCTTCAGAATAATATGAAATTAGTCAAGGAAAAAAGAGATTCATGGAGTTAAAAAGATAATGGATGTTTTGAATACGTTTAGTTTGGAAAATGTGTAGAAAAGGTTGGTAACCGTTCGCTGATTAGTGTTCATAATCGAATGTTAATGACGTGATTGGTACATGCGAAAGCGAAAATCAAAATGTGATTGGAACACGTGAAGCCGAAAAACCAAGACAAGATTGGTCCATGAGGTGATGTTGAGAAGGTGTGACGTATTCACACCTTTTCATCTCAGCCGACTTGCACTCATCTAATGACTGCCAGGACTTGCCTGCTTGATCAGCATTTGCGTATCTTGCACCCACCCACCCCACACACATACATTAGTATTTAGGTTATATCAAAACAGATTTTTTGAATACTAGCAAACATAAAAAAATACTTACTCTCAGCAAACTCGTATTATTAAAAAAATAAAATGTCCGTACAAACATTAACTACAGAGCCACATATGAACAACAAAAGACGATATCTTGAACACATTCTATTGAGTTCCTAACAAATCATCAAAAACAACACTTTTCAGGAATTCAACTATATGGCAGCGGCCTCACAACCCAATATAGATATTGCAATAATAACACAACCACACACACACACACACACACACCACACACACATACAGATATATAATATATATATATATATATATATATATATATATATATATATATAAATTCATAAGGAAGACCCAAACTTACAAATGCTGGCTATTATAAATATTTATTTCAACAAACCTCTTTTTGTTTAAAAGAAGTCAACATTGTCAAATAGCAGAATACATTGGGAGTACGAAACAAAAATTAATTCACATATATTTCTATTTGAAAGGAATTATATATATATATATATATATATATATATATATATATATATATATATATATGTGTGTGTGTGTGTGTGTGTGTGTGTGTGTGTGTAATTTTTTCTTTCTCTCTCTCTCTCTCTCTCTCTATATATATATATATATATATATATATATATAATTTTCTCTCTCTTTCTCTCTCTCTCTCTCTCTCTCTCTCTCTCTCTATATATATATATATATATATATATATATATAATATATATATATATTATTTTATCTATATATAGTGTAAATAATTTTATCTATATATGTATATAGTGTAAAAGAAGCATGAGGTAACTATGATTTTGTTTGTTTACCTTTGATTTATTCTTAATATTTCGATATATATATATATATATATATATATATATATATATATATATATATTATATATATATATATATATATGTCTGTGTGTGTGTGTGTGTGTGTGTGTGTGTGTGTGTGTGTGTGTGATTATTTCTTGAATGAATAAATGAATGAAAAGAGAGAGAAGAAAAGAAAAAGTGCAGGAAAGGAAAGGAAAAAAGAAACAAAAAGGAAAGATAAGAAAGAAAGAACGGCAGGAAGAATGAATAAAAAAGAACTAAAAAGAAAGAAATAACAAGAGAAAAGAAAAGGAAAAAAGAATGAAAAAAAGAAACAAAAGACTTGAAAAGAAAATAGAAAAAGAAATAGAGAACGAAAGAAAGAGAAAATGATAAAATAAAAGACATTAAGAGAAAAAGAAAAGAAGAAACAAAGAAAGAAGAGAAAGATGAAATAAATAACAAGAGAAAAACCAGCAAAAGAAAGGAAAGAGGTATGTAAAAAAACAAAACAAAGAAAGAAAGAAAGGCAAGAAAGAAAAGAAGAAAAGCAAGAAAAAGTATACAATCCCTGTAAACAAATTATATTCAGTTGTATAACTCAAATGAATATTCATAGAAAAGAAAAGTTTCAAGCAATTCCTTTTATTCTTTCTGACCAAAAATAAAATAGAGTCGCACGTGAAGTGCTAACATAAAACAAAAGATGCTTTTTTTCTCAAAAGAAGAAAAAGTTGGAGTGGAAAAGAGAATGAAACTGAAAAATATGAAAAGAAAAAATAGAACAGAGTCAAATGATGATGGAAGTTCTGAGTATAAAAAGTCGACACAAAATAAAGATTTTTAAATAGAAGAAAAAGTTGGAATGGAAAAAAGAACGAAATGAAACTGAAAAAAGTGAAATGGATTATTTTCTATAACTCCAACATAAACAAAGGGGAACCACTCTTGACTGATAAATTATTTGTGTATTTATGGATCTACTAGGAAAAAGAAGACGGGATTAGGGTAAGGGTTAGGGTTTAGGGTTAGAGTTGGGGTTAGAGTTTTGGGTTAGTTTAATGGGAAAATAAATAAATAATTTATCAGTCAAGAGTGGTTCCCCTTTGTTTATGTTGGAGT
>CM042143.1:107450078-107452578 GCA_023376005.1 Doryteuthis pealeii | reverse complement strand
CACCTAGCCCAAGATAGGTCCAAAGTGGAGTATTGCAAGTCATGAACTGCTCAATCACCTTGGTTCTATCCTTAAGCATCACGGGTCGCCACCCACGGCCAACAGGTGGCCCCATTTGGGAGAGTCTTACCGCTCTGTAGAGGTGCAATCGGTGCATTCTAACCCGTGACTGTAGTTCGAACTGGCTTACTATGATGTCGCAAATCATCACATTAGCCACTACACCAAGGGGATTCCCCCAGAGCATGGTGAAAAGGGAAAAAGAGAATGGGAATAGAATAGTGTATAGTGAAGTCACAGTTCATTTTCATGAATGAAATCATATTAAAAGCCACATTCGCAAGATTATAGGATACGTCTGTTGCAATAGTGTTTATTTATCTTAAAATCATTCATATTATCTTATTTATTATCTTTTTCCGTTTGCAATAACAGTTTCATTTTTATTATTTTATGTTCAACCTTATCGATAATATTATCAAATATATTCAATTACGTAATTTAGAAAGGGTTTTTACGGCAATGACATAAATTTGCCGCCTGACAAACACTGGCTAATAAATTGCTGTGCAAAAAAAAATGACTTTCTTATCGAGATTCAGACGGAAGAAAAAAAATGCAACTGCTGATACGCTTATGTTAATAAGTTTGTCCAAAAACATTTAAGTTTCTAAATCCATTACACAAAGAAAAATAGTATTTATAAAAAATAAACATTCCATATACGAGGGTGAGTAAAAAAGTAATGCCATTTTGTTTAGGACAAGTATAATTACAAACACAGGAACATGTATCCTGCATCAAAAGGAAGCTGGTCCTCTGTGGATCACATCCATACTTCTCCATGTAGTCACCGTTCCTCTTAATAGCAATGTTCCCCTTCGAATGAGAGCATGTATCCCCGCCCCTTAAAATTCTGTTGACTGTTCTTTGAGCCACTTCTTCACAACAGATTTCACTTCCTCGTCGCTGGAATAATATTTGCTCTCAAACCCTCTTTCATGGGGCCGAAGGGATGATAGTCTAAAGGCGCTGAATCTAGTGAATATGGAGGATGCGGTAAAGTTGTCCACACGAATGAGGCGATTTTCACCCTTTTCCCGAGGCTTGTGTGTTGCCGTGTATTGTCGGTTGGCAAGTTGGGTCTTACTCGTCGTATTCTTGCTCTGAGCCTCGTTAGGGTCTCAATGTAAGCCTTAATTTTTTTAAACTTCACATGAGATAAAGAAAATGGCATTAATTTTTGACTCACCATCGTATATAGGTATAAAATAATTATTTTACACTTCGAGTAGGATTACCCTCGAATTGGTAAGACAATGCAACAAGTAGCTGTTAACTCAATACAGATCTAACCTTGCTGTAATCCTACTGCAGAATGCCAGAGTATTTATGAAGCCTCATAACTTTATAGAAACAAAGCAGCCAATCAGGACTCAAGGAATGGTATCACCCAAATACACGAATGGACTATTCCTGAGTCCCATAAGTACCAGCTATCTTGGGCATTAGTTCAGTTCTGCTTAGTCATTTGCTGTTGTCCAACCAACAGTATAGTGATTGACTGACTGACTTTAAGGGGACATGCAGCAAGGATTGAACTCGCTCGCTGCGAAACTAGCTTGCTAACTTTTACACCACAACGCACGAATCTGTGTGTGTGTTCCCTTGTGTATGTGTGTGTGAGAGAGCGAGAGAGGGTGACAGTGTATGGGTGTGCCCAGTGTATTTGTGTTTGAGGGAGAGAAAAAGAGCGCACGCCCGTGTGTGTGTGTGTGTGTGTGTGTGTGTGTTGTGTGTGTGTGTGTCATCCTAGCCCAGCAAAAACGCCACATGATACCGATGTTTTTATTGGTGCAATACACTTAAAATGCTCTAACTTTGAGAATAAATCAATTTACAGCCCCATTTGCAAGTGAATAACAATTGGGGAAGAAGAACTACGATCACACTGAATGTCATTTTTTTAGTCATCCTAATTTTCGATATAATTGAGATCACTATGAAATGCTAATTAGAATATTTCCCTCCTTCCAAAATAGAAGCATCATTAGTTAATTTCTTCGATACAAATATAATAATGATATTATTATTATTATCATTATCATTATTATTATTATTGGTGTTAGTAGTAGTAGTAGTAGTAGTAGTAGTAGTAGTAGTAGTAGTCATTTGATAGAATTAAATAAATATTAAAGATATGAAATATTCACGTACCTCAATACGTTCATAGCTTAATGGTACCAAAAACATTTACTTGACAACAAATATTATAATAAACTTCTTCCTTATCAATGCACTTAATTCACTGATGAATATTAATCACATTGGTTGAATATTATAGAATGAAAATATCAACTCCAATCTGTGGTTGGGGGTGGTTAGTAAATTCTTCTTCTCTCTGGAATGGGGAGTGCTGGAATGGTGGATGGTGGTACCACCATTCCGGCACTCCCCATTCCAGAGAGAAGAAGAATCTACTAACCACCCCCAACCCCAC
>CM042143.1:107425078-107442578 GCA_023376005.1 Doryteuthis pealeii | reverse complement strand
AGGAGCTTTAAAAAGATATAGAGGGAAAGAAAGAAAGAAAGAAAGAAAGAAAGAAAGAAAAGAAAGAAAAGAAAGAAAGTTGTGTTGCCATAATCTAAATAGATTTAAATAAAAAAGAAAAGAAAGATGAAAAAAAGATATATTTGAAATGTCACAAAGCGAAAATTGAAAGAATAAAAGAAAAGAAAGACAGACAGACAAAAGAAAGAAAGAAAGAAAGAAAGAAAGAAAGAAAGAAAGAAAGAATCTAGATACAGATGAATTGCAAAAAAGAAATTTTAGAAAATGGGTGTTTGAAATTTGAAAAAAAAAACAAATGGGAAAATAAAAAAGAAAGAAAGAAAGAAAGAAAGAAAGAAAAGAAAGAAAGAAAGAAAGAATGAGTGAATGAATCTTTATACAGATGAATCGCAAAAAAAGAAATATTTGAAAATGGGTGTTTGAAATTTGAAAAAAAAACAAATGGGAAAAGAAAGAAAGAAAGAAAAATTATATAGAAGAAAAAAAACCAATTATGAAAACATGAACAACATATAAAAAACAAGGAAAGAAAAAAATTGAAAGACAAAAGAGAATTGAAAAAGAAAAGAAAAAAGAAAGAAAAGTGAGTAGCCTTGATAAATTGAAAGAAAGAAAACTGACAAAAAAGCAATTAAAAGATTTTTTTAAAAGAGAACTGAAGCGAAAAGAAATAAAACAAACAACCATACGATCACCAGTTCCAATCTACTCGACATGTTTATGGCACAAATACAAATAATTACTTTTTTTTCTTCCTTCCATACATTTCTTCAATATGCACGCGTCCGAACAGAACACTTGGATATCTCTTCGCACATCACTTGAGATAAATGCGTATTTGAAATACTCGTGCATATTTATTCAGGTCTAGATAGATATGAGCCAAACCACGTCTGGCACAAGGATGCGTTGCAGGAAAAAGAGGACTAATGTGCGCCAAGTTTACAACTGTCTTCTTGAACATAAACATTCATTCAATCTCTTTGGCTGTTACCATGGCTCAAATTCAGAACACTATCATTTAAATATACTAGCAAATATATGCACCCTCCGGGTGCAAGTATTTAAGTTTTAATGTAATAAAATATTGTATTAAATTAGAAAGGCTAATGAAACTAAATAAGAATACAGATAAAAAGATTTGAAACAGAGGGAGTATAATAAAAGATTTGAAACAGAGGGAGTATAATAAAAAATGGAACAACTGAAACTTACTCTTCCATCACTCTCGTCTTTCATTGTTTTTTTTTTCTAATTTAAGTATTTAGTTAAAAGAGGACGTAAAGAATAAAATGACAGTTATTTTATCTTGTTAATGAATTTCATTTAAGATTCATTGAAGAGATTTTTGCTTATATTCATTAAAATAAAACTAAACAGTTAGAAATCAATAATACTAAGCACATATTTATTAAATTCGATTTTTTAATATCAATATGCAAATTAGCCTTCCCGTTCACACTGTAAACCGCTATTTTGTTGTATATATAAATATAATTGCATGTTGTTAGTATGTAGATATGGTTAACAGTATTAATAATGTCAAACAATTTTATTAATAATTGAGGTTTAGATAAAAATAAAATCATGGAGAATGTGATGTCAATAACTAAGAGAATTTTGACTTGAGTAGGAATATAGTTTCGGTTACAGACAGAAAAACACACAATCTCCATTATAATAAGATATCCTTTTTTTTCCATATTTATTGTTTTATGTTCTCGCTGACTTCTAAAATATTCACATTCATTCTCTAAGCCCTTACCATGGCTCAAACGTAGATGACTACCATATATATACCGACAGTATGAAAGAAAACTCCCGGCTTTATAGATTTTAATTACACAATACAAAATTTTTACCTGGAAATAAAAATATATGAAAAAAAAAGACCAAATAATCTGCACTTCCTGAAAATAATCAGATGGTACGATGAAAATGGCCAAAAGAAAACAATACTGTAAGTGTTGCTTAGGTTAAATATTAAAAGTGCTCAATACAAAAGGTAGAGCCAATAAATAATAAAGTAAGCCTAATGAGTTAAAGAATATATATCTAGGTTTAGCCTGATGATCAGTTAGGCGAAACCTAGATAGATATTCTCTGACTCATTAGGCTTTCTTTATTTTAAATATATATATATATATATGTGTGTGTGTGTGTGTGTGTGTGTTGTGGATGGATGGATGCAATAATCATATATTCATATCGTTTACAATATTTATAGAGAAAGAGTACTCAATATCGGTGATAGACCATAAGTAGATCCAAATTTGAATAGCGTAGACACGGCGTCAGCAGGGCTTGGTGATTGTCAGTTTCTCGCCTATGCGATTATCAAACCAAAAGATGGTCTGATGATCACTATTCAAAATTGAACTAAACATACATACATGTGTATGTGTCTGTGCGCACGGGCGTGTTGTGTAAAGTATGAAAAGAAACATCCACTGAATATTTGTTTTTTCATACTTTTTATACTTACATACTATCGGATGTATTTACAGTTTTTAAACACACACAGACACAAACACACACACACACACACACACACACATATATGAGAAGTAAATACACAAACGATGTGGGGTGTTTTATATAGCTTTTTTTAGCCGACAATTTTTGGGAGAATATGTGCTTAATTGAAGTCGTACCTAATTTTGAAAGTTAATTAATCAATAATTAATTAATTAGGCGGACATACCTATTAAAATTTAAGGCTAAACAAATCGAGAAAAATCAATCTCTGTATGTACATTTCGGCCTATTAGGCCTCATCAGCAGAGCTATAGATAGGAAGACCGCCTTGTGCGTGATTCGAATATATATATATATATATATATATATATATATATATATATATATCCCTGAAGTGAGTCCTTTTCTCACAGCTAAAAAATAAAGGATTTATGTATTTACCAAAACTCCGGGGCGTGCAAGATGTCAATTTTTAACCAGCGGTTTGAATTTAAAGTCTTTCTTCTCTTAGACAAGTTGCCACACCAAGGTTAAAGAGGACCAGTCAGACCTACTATTTACAGATAGCTGAAGAGAGAAAGGTTGTATGCATACCTTTCCCGATGATATTAATATGCAAGAAGCCTCGTCCAGGATTTGAACTCGTGTCACCAAGATGATTTCCAACGACGATAACCATTATACCACACGCCTCGATAAAGGATGCTGTAGTATTTCTTAACATACCCAAAATAAAGTCGGTAATGTATTAATAAACGAATTCACTATATATTCACTTTGTTTCTGTTTATATATATATATATATATATATATATATATATATATATATATATATCAACTCCTCTGCGCGAACAGGAGGTGACAGAAAGTCAACTTCTTAAACGGGTTTTGCCAGGTTTTAATTAGGAGTTTTCCTTCTACTTGTCTGGTTACCTAGCTAAAGTTAAAGAACCCAGTCTGCCCTACTATTTACCCGTAACTGGAGGGAGAGTCCTTGGATGCATACCTTTTCTAAGGGTATTAGAGCTATGTAAAATGCAAACAGCCTTATACAGAACTCGGATCGACGAGTTCATTTCCTACGACTCTAACCATTACGCCACGAGCGTTCACTGTTCCTGTTTATATATAGTGTATTTTCCCATAGACCCCGACGCGTGAGGGAGAAAGTAAAGTTTGAGTAAAGATGCTAACATTTGAATTACCTACATAGGTGATTTGTTTAGAGCAAGGATCACCAAGCTTTTTTCACGGTGGGTCGGATAATTGAAAACGCGCGCGGGCCACATTATTATTGTAACAAGTCGTAACAAGTGAAAATTTGGGATCGCGTAAGTAACAAAGGAAATGCTCACACGTACGAAATTTTGTAACCTACCTCAAGTGCATAAAGATTTAGTAAGCTTAACATGATATTTAAATTTAAATGGTATCAGAACGTTTTGCGTTCTGTACGTTTTCACAAACAAACTCAAGTACCGTTGGTGACCCCTGGTTTAGAGTATGATGGTTTCTGTCGAACCAGTCAGATTTTCTGGATAAACGAATAACAGATGTACGGTTAAATGGTGTGGCTCAGATTCTCCGAAAAACACCCCTCGGCCTTTGGATTCAAAACTTTGTCCTTCTCCTAGATCGGTAGCTATATACTTGAGCTATCCCTGAGCTAGAGGACTCTAACCTACTTTTGAAAAACCCTAAAATTAGATAAATGTTTCGAATTAATATTTCATTTTATCATTTCACAGACTTGGTCGGTTAGAACTGATCTATTTCTAAAAATACATTTTAGGTCTGTCGAATGTTGAGATTAAATGGACTTCTTCTTTGCACTACTCCGGGCCGCGACAGAGTGGGTCTGAGTGCATACAGAGAATGAGAGCTACAGTATTCCTTAACGATTACCGAGAGAGTGGGTAAGTGCTATTAGATGGGCATCATTTGACAACTACGAGAGCAGTTTCATCATCACCCTCATCAACAGCAGAGATTACCATATCTCTCTCTCTCTCTCTCTCTCTCTCTCTCTCTCTCTCTCTCTCTCTGTGTGTGCACAGTATCCAGTGTCCGCACGTAGCTATTGTGTATAAGTTTTGCTGGTCAGCCAAACCTGGTGTGTCTCTGTGTAGGTGTCCACGGGAAAACGTCACGTATGAGTTCGTTTTTACTTCAGCAGTGTCGGGATGTCTTGTTTGCCTTACTTCTCTGGTTTGTAAGATAGAAAACAAGTGTATGTGATTGATCATCGATCATATGGAAATCTGATCTCTCTGATAAAATAAAGCGAGAATTCTTACATGCTGTAGCTGTATCAGTCCTACTCTATGGCTGCACCTCTCAGACTCTGATAAAACGCTTAGAGAAAAAGCTAGATGGGAACTACACCGGATGCTGTGCACTGTCTTGGACAAATTCTCAAAATAGCACCCCACAAGAAAGAAGCTGTACGGTTTCTTGCACCCTATCACACAAGCCGTCCCATTAAGACGGACAAGACATGCTGGACATTGCTTCAGAAGTAAGGACGAACTCATAAGTGACGCTCTCTTGTGAACACCTATATATGGACACATCAGTATTGGCTGACCAATAAAAACCTACACTGTGCGGATTCTGGATGCTGTGTAGAAGGCTAGCCTGGGGTGGACGGCCAATAGGGATGGGTGGTGAAAGAGTCATGGGAGGCTGTGCAGTTTCTGCGACGATGATGATATACAAGGCTACTAAAAAAAATTGTTTGAGTCGGTTGTTTTGGCGACACAATTTTTGTAGAACCCGGACATGACAAACATACAAACTCAGTAGTGTATATCTATAGATGTGTATGTGTGTGTGTGTGTGTGTTTGGAATAAAGAGACTCTTCTTTGTGTGCACGTGTGCGTGTCCAGATTGTATAGATAGAAAACGAACTACGAGTTTGATTGAATTTTTACTTGCAGCAGACACATGCTTTTTTGTTTGTTTGTAATCCCAGGAGTGTGATAAACATTCTATTTGCGATAAATTGTTAATGAAAAGAAAAATATTATTTTCACATGTTTCAGATGACTAAACAGTTATTACTACAATTGCAAATCAAACTTTAACTTCCTCTGATCATTTGTTCGAGAACCTTTTCCCACCCCAGTCAAAGTGAAAGACATATTTTAATCAAACTGAGGGTCGTTCAATAAATAAAGTGAATTTTGCACAAAAAAAAATAGACAATAGGAAACACTGTTTACAGCTGCACCTTCCTTTTTCAAGGCAATCAATAGTGATAAGTTCTTTCATGTCTCAGAATTCTTTAACTTTTTCTTCTTATTTACTAAGCTTGGTTTAGTATTATTTGTATTATTCGAACTATTGTCTTAATCTTCATTGCTATGCGTACAACGTTTCAACTGATGTGCCCGGTCTTCTTCAGGTATTTCTTGTCGGACTTGTGAACCTTCCCGAACTCGGAAACCTTCTCGGACTCGGGAACCTTCTTGTCGTAATCGGGAACCTTCTTGTCGTAATCGGGAGCCATCACAGAACTTTGAACCTAACCGTTTATTCAGTCCACGGGGGTATCATGTTCTCATTCCGCTAACCATAGCTGAGGTACAATAGTCCGAATAATACCAATAATACAAAATATCAAGCTTCATCTCAAAAATTCAGAGAAAAAGCCTTGTTTAGTCTTATATATAAGCATAAGACTGCTTACAGTACACGCTGTTAGTAAGAGATCACTCATATAAGTATTGGCTATCATTGCTTTACTTTAGCCACCCATCTAAGCAATGAACAGACTCGTCTTTGCTTAACTTAGATTAACAAATAACAATAAAAACTTTGTTTAGTCTAGCACACATGCCTCAAATTTCTTATAGTATTTACTGACGGCTGCGCCCGGAAATTTTTCTTTACTTGAGAGCCGGTGCGCTTTCACATTATGCCCGGTCTTTTCGACTCAGGCTCTTAGTTTCGACCCCATGTTTAGCCTATGTGCAAATATTTTTTTTAAACTAAAACATGTTTCTCTACAAACACCACTCATTCTTCTATAAATTTCACACGGTATGCACTTCTCATCCACTAAAAACTGATGGCAGACCTCTGTTTAAGCCTGGAATTTAATTTGCCACCATTTTCAAATAACCTTAAAACAAATATTTTTGCGAGATTTGAATAATATTAGCTATAAACTAATTCCAAACCATATGAAGTTTATATTTACAGGGGAAAATTCTGAAAGAAAAATCAATTTACCTTTTTTTCCCAAAAAGTCCCCTTATTTATTAAATGACCCTTGTATTTCAGAAATCACGAACCCACAACTACAACCTGAGTTCAAATCCTAATTGCATTTCACATAGCACAAATACCCTTGGGAAAAGTATGCATCAACTGTTCTCTCTCCAGCTATGGATAAAAGGAACGACAGACTGAGCTCTTTAACCATAGAATGGCAACCGGTCAAGAAGAAGGAAATCTATGAATTCAAAGCAATTGACCCTGTGTTGCATCTTGCTCGAGAAGAGGAGGTTGATAAGTAAACTGGTTTGTATTAAAGCGATTGGGAAACGTATCAATCTGATTTCCCAAACTGTATTCTACTTTCACACACACATACATATACACATACACATACATACACACATTATATATATATATACGAAGAAGGTGGGAATGGCAAGCTAGTGTAACGGTTAGAGACTTCGCCTGTCAGCTTGACAGTCGAGGTTTCGAGTCACACATGGAACAGTCTCCCATGTCTATAACCTTGCTGATGAGACCTAATAGGTCGAAATGTACATTCAGGGATTGACATTTTCTCGATTTGTTTAGCCTTACATTTGAACATATATGCCCGCCTAAATTCATTAATTATTAACTAATTAATTTTCAAAATTAGGTATGACTTCAATTAACCACATATCCTCCAAAAAATTGTCGGCTTAAAGCCATATAAAAATAAAAACATTTGTTTGTTTACTTAACCTCATATATATATATATATATATATATATATATATATATATATATATATATATATGTGTGTGTGTGTGTGTGTGTGTGTGTGTGTGTTGTAGGTGAGTATATCTGGTTAGTCTAGTTCTCAGTGTATATATTATATTTGTATGTGAACCATTCGGGTGAAACCTAGGTAGATAGTGTCTGTCTTATGTAGGTCCTTATAATCCTGCCCTATTTAATGTATTGAGCACTTTCTATATATAAAACTTAGAAAACTCCTCTGCTGTTTTTTTTTTCCTTCTTTGTTAGTCTTTTCTTTGTTTTAATATTTTGTCAGTTTGAAAAAAATATTTTGAAAAACTGAATTAACTGTTTTTTTTCCATACCGGTAGAGTTTTGAAGTATATATATATATATATATATATATATATATATATATATATATATATATATGGGGGGGATTTTGTGAGGAGCATAGGTGTGAAATAAATGAGAAACTCCGTTAGATGTTATGTGTTCAGTTTCATTTTATTTCATTCAATATTTCTCAAGAATGTCTAGCTATTTTACAGTTCCCTTCCAGCTTTTTCCCCCAAGCATTCCGTTTGAGTCCATGTGGTGCATCGTTACAGTAGCTCTGACACGGCTACAGCTTATAAGAATACCTGCTTTGTCCTATGAGGGATCAGATTTTCACATATATATATATATATATATATATATATATATAATAATATTTCAGCTGGGAAAATTTGTCTCAGGACTACCCTCGGTGGCCGCAGGCTCTCTTTAGAGGACTGTTCACCCTGGCGCAAAACCATGAAGCTATGAGGTCCAGAAGAAAGCACCGGCAACAAAGCACCGGCACATCAACATCTTCAGGGACTGCCTTCGCATGCGGCATCTGTGGTCGAGAATATTTTTCTAAGATTGGACTTTACAGTCACAGCAGCCGCTGTAACTTCAGGAGCACAAAAACTATATTATAGTCTTAAGAGACTGAAATGCCAAGAAGAGAGAGACAGACAGATAGACAGATAGACAGAGAGAAGAGAGGGAGAAAGGGAGGGGAAGAAAATGAAAGAGAGAGTAGGAGTGAGATAGGTGCGTGACTAGTGCTTACCAATCCCCTATGATAAACCAATTTATCTATAATCGATTTTGAAGAGAATTCGTTGCTCACTGGATGCCTTATTATTAAAGACTTGTTCCTGAATTGGTTGACGTAGCAATAAGTGTCTATCTGTCTGTCTGTCTATTTGTCTACTTAGTACTATGGGGGTAGAATGTGAATTTAATCCAACAGTATGTGGGGAAATGAAGAACACACATGCGATGTTACGATGGATGAAAATTTATTAGTCGTAGTGTCGATGCTCAAACATTTCGGTTTATAAAGAAACCTTCTTCAGGACCATTTAATAACTACTCCAGGAGAAAAAACATTTATGTAGTTAAAAAGATTGTGGATGTTTTGAATGAGTTGAGTTAGTAATATATGTGTGTATCTGTTCACTTAGTTATGTGTGTATGTATGTGTGTTTTGTGGGAGAGAGAGACAGAGACACAGAGAGAGAGAGAGAGACATAGGGAGAGAGAGATTAAATCTCGTTGTATTGGTAGGTGAAAGAGAGATAGGAAAGTAAAAATGCAGTTGGCTCACAGTAGTCTCAAAATTGGTAGACAACCGCCGAGTCGTCTCGTTAAGCTCAATCCCTTAAAATGTCTCTCTGTTTCCATATGAATGTCATTAAAGTCTCTTTTAAAAGCGTTTATAACCCTTCTGGGCTTGGCGCTCTCTACATCTGCAAGATTCTACTGACTCTTAAGTTGGCTCGGGACAGACGTGAATTTCCGATTAATACACCCCCTACACACATACACACACGCACACACTACTACACTCTCAATCACGCACACCCACACGCCTGAACGTTCAATACACCTGACGCGATATCTCAATACTAATCAAACCACGTCTTAGTAAAAAAAAAAAAATATTTTTCATTTTTTAAAGATTTTCCTACTAAATGCTAAATGTGTACCTGGGGATGTGATAATGTATTAATTTGGTTTTTTGTTTTATTTTATTTTTATTTTTTTTTTTTTATTTATTTTTTTTTTTTAATTCATTTATTTCTTCAATTGAATTTGTGAACTTCTATTGAGCTTATGCAATAGTTTCCAGCACTTTCGATCAAGTTACACTAAAAGCACTGGTTCCCGCTAGATCACAAAAGTTAAGCAGCGATGATGGTTGGTTAGATTTTACGGCATGTCAACTCTTTTTGGGTTATTTTATGCCGAAGACGTTTTGTTTTATTCATTCTCGATGGGTATCCATTTTTTTAACTCAATTTTCTAAACAAATTTTTTAAAACTGATTATTTCCATTTAACTCATAGATGGGACCCTGACAGGTACTACCACCCCGGGTCAGGGGAACCTTGGAATAATGATGATGGAGGGGTATTCCACACTCCCTGGAGCTTCAGAAGTGGAGCTTCGTCACTAGATGCAATTCAACATCATACCCAGGACACTAATATATATATGATAAACATGTATTTTAAAGAGGCAAGAAGTCTGGGACAATCCCAAATGTGCTAGTGCTTGACGTGACCAGCCGATTGGTCGGAGGGCTCCACTCCGACCACCCGCTAAGCAGCGATGAGCCTGTTCAATAATTAGGTTACCATTTAAGTAACAGCAGGTACCGTTAGTAACTGGATATCATAATGATTTGATTCGGCATTAAATTAAAAAAAAGAAGGCGTGGCTTATTGTTAGTATCAGCAAGCAGAGAGAGAGAGGGAATCAATCCTCTTTTCCCTAACGCTAGACAAGGGAGATTGTTTTTGCGTCTGGGGTTGAGCACTAGATTACCCAAAAACAACCAACCATCCAAACAGAACATTCTCCTAAACTCTTCGATTCATTTGAAGTTCTAGTATGTGAGAATAAAATAATTAAAATGAAATAATAAAGTATTAAAATGAAATCAACAGTTTGCCATTATCTAAAAAATAAAATAAGAAACGGAGGGGGTCTTTGGTTATCTTACCATATTCATGGCCCCACTCCCTAAAAGGAAATAATCTCCATCTTTTACTGAAGCGGACGGCCACGCTTTCAAGAGCTCCCCCCAAAAATGTGCCATCAAAGAACAGAAACTTAAATTTGATATTTGACTTTCTTCTCATTTCAGTGCCAGGCTGACTTGATCTCAACCAATAACTACATTGCTATGGACATTATCCAACTTCATGCTTCATAAGACTAACAACATAAAGGATTCCGAACTAACACGAAAAACTTTAGGAATTTTATTTTCCTTTTTAGCTCACCAAAAGGAATCCGTATAATTTTGTTGCTTCGTTTGTTGAACATTTTTTTATTTAAACTAGAAAAATAAAAAACACCATCCGGGCGATGTAAAAATAGACTTTTGAAACATATTGCCTGAGGAGTGGGAGTTAAAAATTCAATGTCAGCGAGTTTGTACCCTAAGTAAAATCATCAAATTCATTAAATGATTAAAAAATAAAACAATTTGAAATGTAAACTTTAAATATGTATTAAAATAAAACAAACTATATATAGATATATAATACCAGTCACGTATTTATTAAAACTTGTTTTAAAAAGCAATGAGGACTGTCTAATGTTGCCTGTTCAAATTTTGAGTGTATTTATTCTATGTTATGACGATTTTGGGTATGTGACGTAAGCAATGACGTAGTTTTTGTTACAGACAAAAACCCGGAAGCGAATCTCCATTATTAATACACGCACCTACTCCACATTCTCCTGTTACCATCATAGGTTAGAGCCCATGTATAGGAGACAATGAAACCTATACTAGCATCATTGTGTAGTTGTCAGTATATTTCCTGTTTTTAAATAATCTTAATTCACTCTGTCGGCGCGGTTTAGAATACGCTGAGGGGTAAGACCCACCATCCGAAAAACAGTTGATTCCTGGATATGTCACTAAACTGCATCTAGAGATATCCAGTATAAGGAGTACCATTTCATCGTCATTACTCCCAACTGTGGTGTGGGAAGGTATGCCTTAATAATAAGTTAACTGCTCTTTCCAATATCTTACATCCGGGCTAATCATACTCAGCGCTGCCCGAGCTGTGCTAAATTTGCATATTCAACAAGGGTGACAATAGTCTGACTACGAGCAACTCATGATGAGGAGGCTGTGACATCAAAATCTGTAGTCACCCACTACACACACACCTTCGCACAGGCCAGACATATACGGACGCGCTTAGTTCTTGGACGTAGGGAATCTTCTAGATTACACTATGATGGTATGTTGTGTTGCATTTCAACCAGAGGAAACACGTTCCCAATAAAGCAAAATAAACATTTAATTCCCTTGCACAGGAAAATATATTTTTTGTTCTAATATGTCAATCATTTTGCTCACTGAATTTTTACGTGCTAAAACTTCCTTCAGATTTCATCAATTTGTACTACCTGTTGTGTTACAATTCTGTGGGCCATCGTTTAGGCTTTAGCAAGAGCGCTTGTCCAGCGGAAATTCTTTGATAAAGAATCCTTTGATTTTATCCTTAGTATTACAAGTTCCTCGTCAATGATTGCAAATGAACGTCGGTCAGTATCAGTGATTAAGTTGTCAACCAGCCACGCATTATGGCTGTTCATTGGCGGAGGAATAAACCACGTGACCCCGACTAGTCTAGTGAGGTGAAGAATTGTAGCACACCTTATATACCAAAAATATTCCAACATGTTGTGGATTGGTTCTAATAGAAAACGGAAATGTCGTTTCGGCCATTGTTCTACGAAATGGAAGTATCGTTTCGGCCATGTTTCACTTGTTCTAATAAAAAAAGCCGAAGTGGTTATTCTGCGAGCAGAGCACAACTGGAATACTACCCTGCCAGCTGGGGGAGAAGAATACATCGACTGCAACTCTGTATAGGGGTAAAATCCCCCCTAATGGGCCTAACTGGTCATGTGGAAACTCGTGATGCTTAAGAATGAAACCCTGGTGGCTGAGCAATCCATTAAATGCAATTCCACTTTGGTTCTTAATTAGGCCTCCGATTAATTGGCTGGTCACATCCAGCCCTAGCAATGCATTATTGTCCTAGACCTATTGCCTTTATAGCAACCCCACAATCCTATTTATCATATATGTTCTAGAAAATGGTATCTGAGGGTCTTAGTGTCCTGGAATGGCGTTAAACTGCATCTAATGGTGAAGTTCCAATTTTGGAGCTTTAGGGAGTGTAGAGTATCCCTTCATCACCATTACTCCCAGGTCCACTCTGACCCGGAATGGTAATATCTGTTAGAGTCCCATCTATGGGTTAAAAAATAGCAAAAATAAGTTTTTAAAAGTTATGTTTAAAAAATATTGAGTTAAAATAAAATATTGAATTCAAAGAATGTTTTGAATACCCATCAAGAATGAATGAAATGAAACGTCTTTGGCATAAAATAACCCAACAAGTGTTGACATGCCGTAACATCCAACCAACAAACAAACCAGCAAATATAACATTGATATATATATTAGCTAAGGCAAATTTTATCCCTCTGGTAAATAACAAAATACAGATTTCCATAAAGTCTGGGGGCACTTCAAATAGTTTTAAATTTTAATGTGCACGTGGACTTTGTGGACATCGTGTAGATAAATAGGTAAGTAAAGTCATCAGGGTGGCCTAAAGTCGGTATTAGCCAGACAGCGAGGATATCTATCCCCTTTTCACAAGCACTAGACCAAGGAAATTGTTTTGGCCTGTGAGGCGTAACACAAACCTACCATCAGCTCCTTACTTTACCGCACAGATTCCTGTGCTACTCAATACGTTGAGTTAGCGAGGACTGGTATCGAACCAGGAACTTTGAGGTTCTTAACCCAACTGACGCTGCGAGTGACAGCAACTTGACCAAATTCGGAATTTCGGCGCCTTTTCATATTAGGTCACTATCTTTTACTTTTCTCTTTCATTCTATCCATTAACCAGACTGACAATTTCTTTTCTTTTCTCGAGCAGCCCCCAACCCTCGCGCTGTTCATGTGACTGACCCTTAGTTGATGCTAGTCTGGGTGTTAGTGTCCAATGATTGTCAAAAGATTGCGTCTGTTAAATTTCTGTTTGGAGTATTGAGCTGTCGTTGGTAAGGAACCTAGCTTGTCTTTTATCTCACTCGGTAGGCAAAAAGGAAATGAGAAGGTCTCAAGGTCAGATATCAAGACACATCTTATATTTTTATATCATCAGGAGATCTAGGTTTCTCTCCGCCTCTCTTTCTCTTGGTCTATCTCAATTACTAGACGAACACACAGATACAGACACAAACATTCGGTCCCTGTCTCTGTCTGTCTGTCTGTCTGTCTGTCTGTCTGTCTGTCTCTCTCTCTCTCTCTCTCTCTCTCTCTCTCTCTCTCTTATCTGCTCTCTCCCAATATCTATTTCTCTCTATCTAACTATTTTCTATACATATTTAATAATACATATATCTATCATCGTCATATATTGGATTCTATCTCAATTTATTTTCTTGCTCTATCCCAATTACTTTTTTAAAGTCACATACACACTCTCTCTCTCTCTCTCTCTTCTCTCTATATATATATATATATATATATATATATATATATATATATATGTGTGTGTGTGTGTGTCTGTGTGTGTGTGTGTGTGTGTGGTGTGTGCGGTCATATGAGTATATATCATTGATATACATCTGTTAACATTTACAATATGTATCCCTATTTGGGAATATACACACTTACATATTTTCACGTATATATATATATATATATATATATATATATATATATATATATATATATGGGCATTTATTGGCCAGGTAAATTTTTGCATACACTTATATACAAGCATGAACATATATATATATATATATATATATATATATATATATATATATATATATATATATATATATATTTATACATATTATTACACACACCATATATATATATATATATATATATATATATATATATATATATATATGACTGTATATATGTATATGCAAAAATGTAGCTTGCCAATGAATAATTCAAGCAGTCAGTCGTCTTCGATTGCAAATCTTAGCCCTACATGACCTCCATCTTTCCTAACCGACACGCACGCATATCACAGTGACGACACTGATCGGGCCAAAAGCTGTCTCGGTGTCTGTGTTCATGCATATGGATACTATCGGATGACATCCTCCGGAGTAGACAGTTGCTGGCATTTCCAAATCATGCTTGTCAAACGGAAGTTTTTCAGTCTCCACTTTCCGACCCTCCTGTCATGTTGACTGGTGCCGTAATTTTTAAAATAGCATCTATCACTTCTTGTATTTTGCCAACGAATACAACGGTTATCTTTTCCAGGAATTGATTCTTTTTCTTTTGGCTAGGTGAGGTTTTTGAGTTGCTTTCTGAGCGGTGCGTTTTTACTAATAAATGATTCTCTCTTTTTGTATTGTTCTGTGTAACTTCTATTCTAAAATGACAAAACCCTATTGACGCAACTTTTAGCATGAAGACTCACAATACTTTTCCCGATGACATAGGATATGTGAGGTTGATGTCGAAAGTCAATAGAGGTCAGCAAAGGTCAAACAACAATTGTTGTATACCCACTCAATATCTCGGGTATATAATAGAGACAGACAGACAGACATTTTTTCAGGTCATTTCATTTTTACCCCCCCCCCCTTACTTTGGGGGTGTAAAGTCTTGGCGAGTTAGTCATTGTTTGATACTAATTACAGTATAAATAAAAAAGATAAAAGACCGAAGTTGCAAATAGAAAAAAAAATTTTAAGTGGAATATTTTATAAGAAAATAAGTACCGAAAATCGGAAAATAAAATGTAAAAAAAATAATAAATAATTAATTTTTGGAGATTTCTTTTTTACTCATTTCGATAATTATTTAATTGGCTATTATCTTATCAAAGAAAAAAATTATACATCGATATTCTTTCTGCTTAAAAAGGGGGTGGCTACATTTTCAATAGTGTTTTTTCTTCAAAACGTATACTTTGTTTGACTAAAATAAGGTTTGCTTTAAATAAGTATTTATTTCTAGAATCTAAAAATATAACATTTTAAACTTAGTAGAGATCGGATGATAGGTGATGGTTCTAACTTGGTTACATTCTGCTTACTGGTTCTAACTCGGCCGCCATGTTCTTCCATCGATCTAGTTTGTTTGTTAGTTTAATGATTTTAATGACATATCAACCCGTCTGGGTTATGTCATGACTAACGGTTATAAGAAGTAATATATGTTGTGTATTTATATTTATACTTTTTAGTAATTGGTTTTAACAATGTGTTAGTACCATTAGTGATCATGTTGTATGGTATTGATTAAGTTCATGTCTATATTCTATGGTATAATTTTATTTCACTCAAAAAGGACAGAATTTCCTCCATGTTGACATTTTCAAATAGATCTTTCATATTGTTTGCATTAAAATAACGGTTTCTGATGTGAGCGAAAGACCTGCATTCCATGAATAAGTGTCAAAGATCTTTAACATTGTCGTTGTTGTTCTTGTTTGAGTATATAGGAGTGCGTAATCTGGACACAATGATTTGTTCCTTTCTAGACTTTCTTAAAGTTGGTCTCCAGTCTCCCAAAATGGGTTTGATTAGAAAGATTCTATTGTGGATATTGTTATTCCAGCATTGTTGCTATTTTGTATGAGGGAATCTAATAATTTTAGGTTTCCAGTCATTATATGGAATTTTGAACTTGTTGGGGATCAAATCTAGAGCAGATTTAGTTAGTGAACTTCTTAATGGCTGGTTCTTCTTTCTTCGTGTTGGGCTGATCATTGCTTGTTTTAATATTAACTCAACAAACAAGACATGGTTCTTTTCTGATAAAAGCTTTTATTTCCCAACCATGCCCATAATCATCTGCCGTGAATTGAGACCGGCTCAGGGCGAGCGACCTACAGGTCCATTTACTCTGAATTCTCTGCCGCATCTGAAACTAATTATCACGAGTCTCTAATGGCGCGTTATCCAATGGAGAAAGTCAAAGGTTAATAACCGCCAATAACTATCGGGTAACTTTCCATTGGACCCTGTTATTCAAAATCTAACGGACCCTAATTAAAATATTCTAATTACAGGTACGTACATAAATCATAAGCTGCTCATGAAATTTTGTAACACAATAATCTCCGATTCTCAACATTGGTAACAGATAATATGGGACCCATATTTTATTTATATGTTTATTGAGCTATCCATGCGAATTCTACTCCACAACCAGTGGTCCTATATATATATATATATATATATATATATGTGTGTGTGTGTGTGTGTGTGTGTGTGTGTGTGTGTTTGTGTGTGTGTGTGTGTGCGTGAGTGTGTGTGTGTGTGTGTGTGTGTGTGTGTGTGTGTGTGTGTGTGTGTGTGTGTGTGTGTTAATTTTTTTCTAAACCCGACAGTATAAAAAAAAAACTCCCGGATTTACAGTTAGTAATTATACAGCATAAACTTTTGCGTGGCGAAAAAATATTTATGATAAAAAGAAAAGACCAAATCATCTACACTAAAAAATGGCCAAAATAAAAATACTGCAAGAGTTGCCTAAATTAAATATACTAAAGTGCTCAAGACAAGAAGTAGAGCTAATGAACAATTATTTGTTTATTTTTTTTAAAGAGATTTTTCTGTATGTGAGTACTTGATAAAAACTCCATATAAAGCAAATAAACAACAATGGTTTGCTGTTGATTTATGATGATTATTCTATTTCTTGAGAGCTAAGTAATGTTCATCTTTTTTTTAATACTAATTCTTATTGAATTACTCATTCAACAGATACAATATAGTTCGAAACGTGTCATTAGAGTCTCTGAAAATGTATTATATTGTTCGAGTAATCTAATAACGCAACTCGGTTTTTTGTATTTCTAATTCAATTTTTCAAACAAACAAGTCTTCTTTTTATTTAGACAGTCATTGTTTAAAAAGAAGTGTAGAGATATGTACGTCTGTTTGCCAGCGATTTGCCGTGCG
>CM042143.1:107357578-107420078 GCA_023376005.1 Doryteuthis pealeii | reverse complement strand
ATCAACCAGCATGTCTACAAAGAGATACTGCTGCGTTTTCTTCGTTTAGTGCGCGAGATGTGTGAGATGTGTCAGAACAACATGGGTCCTTCACCATGACAACGCACCTGCCCACACGGCCCTGAATATCCGTCAGTTCCTGGCCAAGAAAAATATTACTGTGCTGTAGCCACCTCCCTACTCGCCCGACCTGGCTCAATGTGATATTTTCCTCTTCTCCGAGCTCAAGGAGGTCGTCAAGGGAATCCGTTTTGAGGATGCGCACGAGATAAAAAAATTTTTTTTTTAAAAGCCGTGACGACAGAGCTACGGAGAATCCCGGAAGAATCCTTCCAGAAGTGCATGCAGGCGGGGCAGAGAAGGATGGGAAAGTGCATTAGACACCAGTGGATTACTTTGAAGGGGATAACTTGTAGTTTGTAGTTTGGATTTTAAATAATTTTTTGTGACACCAGTCCTTGAACTTTTCTGGCATACTTCGTATACCGAGTTGTATGAGTGAAATGTGCTATCATAAAAAGGAAAGTCTTTAGCAGCAGTTGAATTCTTGATATGTTACTGGTAGTGAGTTAAAGTTTAAAGACAGACCTGTTTGGCATGCTATCGTGTGCTATGCGACACAAAGTTGCTTGGGACTCGACCCACCCACGTCTGTGGACAAGAACAGAACACGTGCGTTGCTACTTCTTGTCGAGGCAAAGAGGTAAAAGGCTTTGGTTTTGGCACGTCTTCCTTTATAATGCTGTCAACGCCATTTAGTTACAAGAGGCAATTGCCATTGGTGTCTCCTACCGTCAATTAGGAGAACCGTGGAAAATAAGGGATGTAATCCCTACAGTCTATTCTTTTGATATATGAAAACGTAAATTATTACTTTCAAACTTCTTTTGATAGATATTTACTTTTATTTACATATTTTGAACCAAAATCTGTGCTTATAAGGGATTCAGTTTCTCTCTTGAGGTTTCCTCTTCTTAACCATGTCCATGTATTCTCATGTGCGATCTCTCCAGTGTGTCGCTTGAACTGTCCGTGTAGTTGTTTTTCTTCCCACTTCTGTTTTATTGTTTTTCTTATATTTGTGCTCGTTCATATGTTGCACTTGTTTTTCCTGGCTGTTGCTATCATTGTTTTGTATTTTTTGCACTTTTTAGTATATTCTTCGAGTGGTCAAACTGTCGCATCTGCACAGTCTTCAATGCTGGCAAGACTCTTCCTCCTTTTCTTGAGACGTTTATTCTGTGTATGTCGTCTCTCGGCTGTAATGCTTTGTGCATTGTTATGTTTCCCTGTCTTTTGTTCCATCTTTCGGAGCTCCTCTTTTGTCCATTTTAAGAATGTTCCAAAGTATCTTATAAGGGGTATAGCCTAGGTGTTTATTCCCCTGATGAGATTTCTGCTACAGAGTTCAGTTTCTAAAAGTTTTCTTATCCCTATGAGGTACCCTTTTCTCACTTTTCTTTTCATCTCTCTTTGTTTGATTGTGTCCGCTTTCACTAGTCCGAAGTATTTGCAGTTTGTTGTTAATATATATAATCAACAATACAGAAAGATTGTTGGGCCCAGATTTATTTCTAATTATAATTCTATCAAATAATGACGTGGTTTTTCAACCTGTCTCCTTATTTAGATGAATTTATTCCAAATAGTGAAAATATCCCTTATTTAAAGGGGCCGGGTTGGCTCAGTCGGTAGAGCGTTCGGCTAGAAACCACAAGGTTCCTAGTTCGATACCGGCCCTCGCCCACTAAGCGTATGTGTAGCACAGGGATCTGTGCGGTAAGGTAAGAAGCTGATGGTAGGTGTGGCGCTCCATCTCAGACGCAAAAAACAATCTCCTTGGTCTAGCGCTAGTGAAAAGGGGATAGACTCCCTCGCTGATTGGCTGATACCGACTTTAGACCACCCCGACGACTTTTATTAATCATTTACTAAATGATGCTTACTTTCCATAGTTTCGATATAATTTATAATCAAACTTAAAAAGAAAAACGAAAAATTGAGGAATTAAAATTAGAAAAAAATAACGCAACAGCAGCAGTAGCAATTGTTGTAGTAAACAATAAACATTTTAATCCAATATCAGTTTTAAAAGAAGCAATTTAAGATGAAATGAAATTTTTAACTATTAAACAATTGTTCTGTTTAGAAATAAGATGTTAACATTTTAAAGACTTAACATCACTGCAATAATCAATAAGTAAACATTTCATTCATCATGTTAGCATATATCTTTATAATATGCTGATAATCTTCAGAGCTTGTTTATACTCCATGTTGTTAAGAGCGGAGACAAAAGTCATAAGACTTTTATGACTTTTGTCTCCACTCTTGACAACACGGAGTATAAACAAGCTCTGAGGATGATTTTTATAAAATCGAAATATTGTTCAATATCAGCTATGAATATGTTATATAATTTTTTCACTTTAACAGCATTTTGTGGTATTTTCATATCCTTTTATCTATACTCATACCGTCGGATTCATTTCTTTTTTTTTAACATATGTATATATATATATATATATATATATATATATATATATATATATGTGTGTGTGTGTGTGTGTGTGTGTGTGTGTGTGAGTGTAGCTTGCTTGATCAGAGAGAAACATTAAAATAACAATGGAAGCCCTGATTAATGGTGTTAAATGGATAATATTTTTATTTCATTGAACAGTTACAAGAAAATTAGATTTTTAATAAATATTGTTCACCTGCCATCTCAATTATTTTCTGATTAAAAAAAATGTACATTAATGGCGTTAATTTGTTATACTCGGCCAGAGCCGGGTATCCCCGCTAGTTTTTGAATAAATACATCTCTGAATATTTTTTTCATATTCTCAATTTTACACACGTACACACACAGGCACACACACACACACACACACACACACACACACATATATATATATATATATATATATATATATATATATATATATATATATATATAAAACAATGTTTTTGGTGTGTACGTGTCGAGTTATAATTCGGAAAAGAGAAGTTATTCAGATTCGAAATCTTGCATATACCATAATAACTTTCTAACTAAGAAACACACCAAATATGGTTATTGATCTTTACTGATTAACTGATATGATTAATTAATTAATTAAACCAAAATCAACCGATTTGCCGAACTGTTATCATGGCACTGCTTCTGATCAAATTTAAATGTTTTGCTTGGCTGCTGCCTATTGTAAGCATTGCTAGTTGATTTTAGTAAACAAATTTTAGTAAACAAATAATAGGTTCAAATCGGAATTTCTTGTATGTATGTATGTATGTATGTATGTAAATAAGAAAAACAAGGTATTCCAAAAGATACATTTATTTGTAGATGATCAATTCAACGTTAAAATGTTTTGGTTTGTTATAAAACTTAATCAGAAACATTATTTTACATTAGGAAAATATGTAATATTTCAAATATTCTTTAAAATACCAATCACGTTACATTTTTATTTTTGAATAGAGCGCTTCTAAGGGGAAAAAGAACATTTTCTTTATTATCTTCTCATTTTTCGTTTTCATTTTGAAAAGGAATCTAAATCATGTTAGACAACACCATACTCAACCATTGTCCTGATGAAGGTTATATAAAAAACCGAAACGTTTCAATGTCAAATTAACCATCTAGAAATTTATCTTTTGTAATACTTTTCTTTTCTTATTTACATTTCTACATACCACCGCATTTATTTCCATATTTTACCACCTACACACACACACACACACACACACACATATATATATATATATATATATATATATATATATATATATATATATATATATATAACAGTTTCAGTGGGGTTATTTCGTTTTGTTTTATTGCTGTCTGCTGTCCTTGTCACACAACGTGACTCCGCCCTTTCTTACTGTCACCCTATTGCGTGTCCTATTCCCCCACCCCCAGATGTCAGGCTTTTTCTGAACGCTTGTCAGATTGTCCAGTCATTGTCTACTCCCCGCCCAATTCGCCATTTTCTTCTTCTCCTTGGTGAATACCTGTCAGCTGACACAGTCAAAGATGCACTGAATCTCTTACATCTCCCCTTCCTCCCTCCTCTTCCTCGTCCTCTTTCTCCCCTTCCTCCACCAAACCAAACCCTTCACAACAACACATTTCAACTAGAAATACAGTGGGCTGCATTATCGTCTAAAAGGAACAAGGTTGAATCATATACGATCAACTCATTCTCCTCAGCTGTGAGGTTACAAGACACTCTAGATAAATAAGTCGACACGTCACGAGGTCTAAATAGTACAAATGAAGTTTTTGTTTTTTTAATCAATAAATTTCAATAGTTGGTCATATCAGCTTGGTTTAATTAATGTTATAAACAGCTTAAATTAAGAAGAAAAAAATACTCAAAACTTTTTTCACTTTCCGCTAAATCAAAAAAAAATATATTTTTCATTCCCTTCATATCAGTCCGTCTTAAATATTTAATAACTTTTATTTATTAATATATCAACACTGAAAATTTCATTAAAATTGGTAAAGTCCCTAATTTTTGTCAATTTTTTTTTCTTTCAGAGGACTGACACTATTACTGTTAAATTTGACTTTAACGCTTGTATTGGTTGTACCTATTTAAGTAAAAGTAAAGTCTTCGGGGCGGCCTAAAGTCGGTATCAGCCAATCAGCGAGGGAGTCTATCCCTTTTTCACTAGTGCTAGACCAAGGAGATTATTTTAGTATCTGAGGTGGATCGTCCCACCTAACATCTACTCATTCGCTGATTTGGCGAGGGCCGGTATCGAACCAAGAACCTTGTAATTCCTAGCCGAACACTCTACCGACTGAGCTAAACCTGCCCTCCCATATTCGAGAGGATGCTGAATGTTTCTGATGGTGCTGTGGTTTCGTGGCAAGTGGCTTTTTATGGAGTGAAATAGTATTATCATTCTTATGCGATTTTTTTTTTTTTTTTGCATTAGCGTTAACTGGTGGTCTTTCACTGGAGTTTAATATTCTGGGTATCCTAACCGATGTTAACAATACTGTTATCTGGATGGTCTCAATTATTCCTCTAATTTTCATTTCCTCCAGTCTCAATTCCAGACCCTTGGGAACAATTCCATGGCAACCAACGACAATTGCTACTATTTTCACCCTTATGTTCCGCGTTTTTGGGGTTTTTTTATGTCTCTCTCTCTCTCTCTCTCTCTCTCTCTCTCTCTCTCTCTCTCTCTCTCTCTCTCTCTCTCTCTCTCTCTCTCTTTCTGGCAAGGTCTGAGTATTTATCCATCTTTTCGTTTTCTTTCATTTTTACCCTATGATCTGCCGGGACAGTAAAATCCACTAGTTGACGAGTTTGTTTTTTTGTTTTTTTTTTTTTTTTGTTTTTTTTCTTGTTACTTGATAATATATCGTATTTTCTGGCTGGGATAAAGTCTTTATCTCAATGTCGCAGAAAATTCTACACGTCTTCTTCTCTAGAATGGATTACGGTTTGTACCATTTATTAGCATGGTCAAAATTTAGTTTCTAGTACAATTCACAATTATAATTATCACAGACTTATATAGTGATGTTTATTTTTTATGACTAAGAAAACGGGTTTCATTTGTATCGTCGGAACTGCACCTGATTCCCCATCAATTTATGTCAATCCTATTCAAAACCAACGTTCAATCTATATCGTTTTTTGGTATTTTTGCTTACATATTATTATTATTATTATTATTATTATTATTATTATTATAAAAATCACTCTTCGAGTAGTGTAAAGATTAGTTTCTGATACCCACTTTCGTAAGAAAATGTAATTATGTTTATATTATTTTTTTTTCAATAATAGTCATAAAAATAGTTTTGCTGTCAAAATTCAAATAAATATATTTTCTTTCTAATAAAATCTATGTTCTAAAAGTTGAATTCAAATTAATTCAAATATTTAAGGTTTTTCTTGAAAGGTTTGGGTTTTTTTCACCGTATAACAAAATATAAATTATTAATGTCAATAAGATTATATTGTAATCTTATTAATATTAATAAATAATTTCATTGCAAAATATTAAATTTAACTACAGAACATCTTTTTATTTTTAAAAAAAAACTGTGTCATTGAATCTGAAAAAAAAAGAAGCAGAGTAAGCATGATTGATGAAACTGTCGTTAGAGGGAATTATATATTTTTACCGTGTTTATTTTTTAATAAAACAAACTATATATAAATCAATAATACCGAGCATATATTTATCAAAACTTGTTTTTACAAACAATGTGGACCGTTCAATGCTGCATACTTAATTTCTGAATATATATAATACAGGGTTATTTTTATTCTATGTATTAATGATTTTGACTATAAATCAAATACTCATTGATAAACTTATGCAATTCCCGAGAGTGTTGGGACGTAAGCAGTGACGGAGTTTCGGTTATAAACAAACAGACACCGAAACTCCATCATATATAGATTATTATTATTATTATTATTATTATTATTATTATTATTATATCACCCCTTGCGCATTTTCACACGAGCCTTAGCTAATAGTCGTTCATTGGATTCTGAGTAACAGCAAGTTTGCTCAGGTCTCCGAGATTATGCTGAGTATTTTTTGCTTTCCGTGTCTTTCCTATGCGTACATCGCTTTCTGTAGATGAGATATTACTACCTAGCTATGTGGACTGGTCTACCAATTTCAGAAGTTTAAATACCATTTTAATCCGCTGCATCCATTTTCTTTTCAGCGCCAAATTCATAATTATTTTCTTCATATTATCCACCCACCCTGCCACAAAAATGTTGTAATGGAATATTCCACATACACACACACACACACTCTCTCTCTCTCTCTCTCTCTCTCTCTCTCTCTCTCTCTCTCTCTCTCTCTCTCTCTCTCTCTCTTCTCTCCTATGTGGTTTGACTATATATATAGTGAGCACAGCATTATGCTGAGCTGGTTTCGAGGATTAGAAGCATACCTCACTATTCCTCACTATTCCTTATCTGGCTTATTGTATCTCTCAGCAATAAAACCCACTGTCTTAAATCTACGAACGTGTTGACTGGTTCTTCCACCCGACTACAACCTTTTCTGATTGTATCTCTTTTACGGACACAACAAAAAAGGAAACACCTTATTTTCTACATGATTGGTTTAGCTCAGTCGGTAGAACGTTCGGCTAGGAATCACAAGGTTCATGATTCAATACCGGCCCTCGCCAGCGTATGAATAACACAAGAATCTGTGTGGTAAAGTGATGAGCCGATGGTAAGTGTGACGCACCACTTCAGACGCTAAAAAACTATCTCCTTGGTCTAGCACTATTGAAAGGGGGATAGACTCCCTCGTTGTATGGCTCATACCGACATTAGGCCACCCCGTTGACTTACTTATTGTAAATACGTTGGCGAATATTTGCAGTTGGCGCGGTTTTTGTCACCTTCCCAATTCATCAATGAAGAAAGTAAAACATATTACCACCTGCAAATAAACAATCAGGACTCCGAGTACAAATGATCTCGGATGATTTATTATTCATAACTTGTTCAGTTTTCGCGGGTAAATTCAATCAGCAAATCCTCGACGCCTGTTAGGTGACATAAAAGGAATGAGACTTAGTGAAAAAAGGCGCGAAAAGTCGCCATTGTTTTAATGATGATTTGTTCCTTCATTTTTACATCTTTAGGAATTAGTGGAATTCTTTACATTATGAGGTTTCAGAAAATAGGGCTCACACATACACACACGCACGCACACACACACACGCAACACACACACACACAAACACACACACACACACATATATATATATATATATATATATATATATATATATATATGGGTAATTCAATCATCAAGGTCATGTCACCCAACCCCTTCAATTTTGTACAGGCGTAGACTAGGCTAAAGTTAGACAATCCCCCAAATTTGAGCTTCCAATTCGAAATATTCACCGAGTTATGTCGATTTTAAACTCGAAAAATTTGAGTGGGGGGGGGGCAGAAAAATTGCGACATTTTGTAATCTATTTTTGTCTATAAAATTTGTTCTAGAGCTTACCTACTCCTAAAAATTGGTTTATAGAAGCTTTTAGGCCTGAGGAATCAAAAAAATTTATCAAAATAGGCATAAAAATTAACCCTTTTTACGTTATTAATGATTTCTGATTTTTTCAGTGTAAGATCAATAAGTGAAAAAATCACAATGTGGCACTAAATATAATTTTTTTTTCCTTTAAATTATTATTCTACATATATTGAACATTATAGCTGGAAAAGAGAAGTTGGATTCATAACTTTTCCAAAGTGAAATACAGCCTTGTTACGGATTTGAACCTGGTTCACCGATTGTATTTCCAACGACGATAATCCTTATGCTCGAGCGCCTCCTTTCTCTTCGTAAGGGCAGATGGCGTAACTGATAAATACACACACACACACACACACACACACACACATATATATATATATATATATGTGTGTGTGTGTGTGTGTGTGTGTGTGTGTGAGTGTTTGTGTGTGTGGTTGAGAATAGAGGAAAGTGTGGATATAACAACACAGACAGCATAAATTATATTGATATTTCGCCTCATTATTGATTCTCAACCACATTCAAATCCTTCTCTCCTCATATATATATATATATATATATATAGTCACGTTGTATATTAGGTATAAATAGATTAATTGCCATAAAAAATAAGTGCTGTACTCTATAATTAATATTGGCGGGCACAAACCCGGAACACATACTGTTATTATCAAATTGCAAATTGGATTGAACGTACCTTATTCTCTCAGAATTGTTTAAAAAGTTATTGCACTAATAAATATTCCACTGTGACGTGTCATTTTTGCTGTATTAGAAAAAAGATCAGATCAAGATTATATAGATTACACAGGAAATACAATTTTCTGTTGTATCTTATATTTGTTTTTGACTATTTTTTTACCCCTGTATCTAAAAATTACCCCAGTTTCTGTATATCATATCAACTTTTTGAGCTACAGGATACCCTCGAGTTTTCACTAAAACCATAAAAGTACAGCACCTAACAAATCTGTGCATCATTTATGGAATGTTTTAAAAATTTACAAATGTTGGAAAATAATAAAACATTACACTGAGCCACACTATTTTTGTGGGGTTAGATTTGACACTTGTTTTTGGTTAACTTTTGAACTCTGAATTCAAAGATTACCTCAGTTTTTCTCTATTGCATAAACATTTTGAGTAATAGGATACCCTCGCTTGGTCTTAAAAAAACACTAAGATACTGCATGTACCACTTCTGTGCTTATTTTATAGAATATTTTAAAGATCTACCATGAAATTCGTTTTAATTGCTTGTCTGTAATGTTTATATGAATTTATCTTGTTCATACAAAGAATATTGTTACTGTAAGTCAAATTGTGCGTAAGTAGTTAAGGTAAGAATTTATACATATAGTCTTTTCTAGAGTATTCGATCTGTGGAAAATTTCACTTTATGCTCTGACTAAGAAGGAAGCATACCATTTTAAGTTCAACACAGATGATCCAACTGCATTTGGGATATTGCAACAACTCAATTGCTTTCTTTATGTTTTTATATTTTTCATGAAGACAAACTGAATACATAATTGGGACTGATTCATATAAATTACCATAGTGGAAGAGGACACACTTTAAGCTCTGATTTGAGATATTGATGAACAGTCGCTATTCAGTTGAGTTGTAGATTGGAATTCCCAATTCCTCCAGTAAACCCTGTATGTCATGGCAATGCATAAACCCATTGTCATTTCGAAAGTACAGCAGAAATTCACTTTCTCTCAATCAAAAGAAAGATACTGTAATAAGTAATTGAGAGATACCTCTCCTACTTTATTATTACCTCCCCTTTGGACAACTCTCTAGGGAATACTAGACTATATACACTCTTAGTAAGTATACCAATTATTCTAAGTAGAATAAAGCTTTCCAAAGTCTATTGTTTGTCATTACAGATACCTTCTCTCCTTTTTCAAGCAAGTTTTCTTATTCAGCCTTGTCGCTAGAAATTCTGAAGCTTTTTTTTTTGTTACTAGTCTCAAAACTTGTGCAAACTCATTCAACTAATGCTTATCGAATCCCCGATGAACTGTGTCATCTTCGGTTTAAATTATTGCTGTTACCGAGTTCTTCATCATAATTGAGATCTTTAAGTGAGGGAGGTTGAATGAAAACTGGCATTGTGATTTTACCTGAATAAGACACTGGACTACGATACTCAATTGTAAATTTATTCTTGCAATATAATGAGCTTTTCAATAAACAAAAGTAACAGTCCGTGCAATGATATTTTGGCTCTCGCGAAATCATAGGTATACGAAACGACAACTTATCACGTTTTCCCTTGCTCCATATCCATAATCTCACAACTCACTGCTTGCAAATCTTGTGAGGGGCCCAAGACTTGTCTGAATCATCAAGTTTTAATTAAAAATATGCAAAATAAACGAGCTTCTCAAATGTGCTGATGTTTGTTCTTTGACTTGGAATCAACCTAGTCACCAGATCTGAAAAATTATCCTTCCTTTTTATTGCTAATCAATGCAATCAGTTGAGATGTCCTATTACTTACTGACAAACAATACAATTGTGCTAATCTGTAGAGTAAGCTGTAGAGAAAAAAAAACTGATGTGAGAGAAAAAAAATTAATTGTAGTTTTGAAATCAGCATGCAATTTTAGTCTAAATCAAATGAAAAATCAAACTCAACAGAAATTATGTCCAAAGTTTTTCCTAAGTGTTATTCGCACTTTATGCGAGTTTTTCAAACCAGTTTAACAATTGTTTTTTTTTCCTGAATTCTGAGTGACAGCAAGTCACCTTAGGTTTCCAACATTCTTCTAAGTATTATAGCTGATCTTAGTGTTGTACTCTAGACGGTCTCGATTCTTCTCTGCGGAGTGTGGAGTATCTTTCCATTGACATTACTCCCCGGTTCACCCTCACCCGGAATGGAAGTACCTGTTAGGATCCCATCTATGGGTCGAATAGAAAAAAATATTTGCATTTTTTTACGTTGACTTTAAGAAAAAAAGTCAATACCCATCAAGAAGGAATAACAAAATGTTGCCGGCATAAAATGACCAAACAAGGGTTGACATGCGGTAAAATCCAACCAACCAACCAACCCAATTCTTCTCTTTCTTAGTTTCTTTTCTATGCCTCAGGGGACCGATCTAAAGGCACCGACTACAATTGGTATCACCGTCACTTTTATGTTCCACAGCCTTTTCTGCTCTCTCGCAAAATTCAGATATATGTCTATATTTTCCCTTTCTTTTATTTTCCCATTATGGACGACTGGAACGACAAGATCCACTCATTGACAATTTTCTTTTCTTTATGTTAATAATACTATGCCTGGTCTTCTGACTGGGATTAGGTGACCCTTTTGTATCTCAAAATCCCAGAGAACTTTATGCATTTCATTTTCTAGCACAAATTCCGGTTTGTGCATATAACATTTGTCTGCATGATCAAAATTTGATCTTTTGTACAATTCCCAATGATTTACTTTTCCCAATCAATTATACCTACTCTTGTATTGATTTGGACACATTTTCTGCATTCATTTATGCGATTAACTGATTCATCTCTGTTAACACATAACTTGCATTCTATTCTTATGTGTATTTTTTTATTGTTTTGTTTTGGGTTTTTTATTTATTATTGCTTTGATAAAAAAAATTGTTCTTATGGAATTTATTGCTGTTGATTCAGTTTTCTCTCTTCAGATTTCCTCTTCTTATCCATGTCTAGGTCATCTCTTGAACAATTTCCTTAGTTTGTCGATTGAATTATCCACACTGTCGTTTTACTTCCCCTTTTTGCTTTCTTCGGGTTTGTTTTTTTTGTTGTTTTTGTTTTGTTTTTGTTTGTTTTCTTAATTGCCCTTAATTTAATTATAGTGATATTTCTGATATTGACTACTCTATTATTATTATTATTATTATTATTATTATTATTATTATTATTATTATTATATAACTAGAAATTATGAGAAGTCTATCCACAAATAGATTGATATAAATAGTTTTATTGTTAGAAACATAATGAGCACGGCTTGCGAGAATAATTTCCTATTATTTTATTGCAAACATACTTATGTGAGATTGTGATAGATCTATATATAGAAAACATATAAATATGCATATATTCATACATACAGTTACATATATATACACACATATACATACCTTACTTTTATAGATATAAACCCAATCATAGACATAAGTCCGCGCGTGCGTGTGTGTGTGTGTGTGTGTGTGTGTGTGTGTGTGTGTGTGCGTGTGTGTGTGCCTTTGCTGATTTATATATATATATGTAGGTGAGTTACATTTTAAGTCTTCGTGAGGTCGCCGATCGGTTACTGATGCCATAAAACTCGTTAATCCCCCCTCACACGTTGCCTCAGAGGTCACCCAGAGAAGAAAAAATGGCCGCCCGCTTATTTTAAACTAAGCAAGGCAGACGGTCGTTTTCGCGTCTACTTGCGAAAAGTTAGAGCTCATGTGTCAAGTTTCATCGGCCTTTTTTTTTGTAAATGCCAGTTGTTTTCCCAAGCAACTCGCCCGCTCAAGAACGATCGTGGCAATACAGTAAACCTCCTCGCTAAATAGAATTTTGCTACATTTACTATGATCTTATTATTTTTTTTAAACAATAGCAATTTTTCTGTGGCACATTCAGTAATCTTTCTATTCATTCTACTAACAAAGCGTACCATCATGCTCACACCTAACATCGGCAGCTGCTAATATAAATTTCAACTATGCTGGAAATATCAAATCTAAAGGTGCTATTCGCAGAATTCCGTCCTGGCCTTCTGCCTTAAAAAACGCTAGGCGGTGATAGTTGAAAAAACCGTCACTGCAAATGAAGTCCCTAGCTGAAGCGGCGCCTGCTGGAGCGCTTAAGACGTTTTTCCCGAAAAGTTAATACGATATTTTACCCTCTCCAGTGTTTTTTCGACAAGTAAATGTAAATATTTTAACCCTCACCCTAATATTTCAATGGAGGAGGCTAAATATTTACATTTACTTGTCGACAAAAATATGGCTTACTTTTAACGCCTTCAAACCACTAAAAAAGAAAATAATTTGTTGATAAAAACGCCTTCAATCCTCTAAAAAAATATATCTTTTTTTTTTCGGTATTTTCATTTTATTTACAAATAAAAAATTAAAACATTTTTTTCGGTATTTTCATTTTAATTTAAGGAGGGTTGTTTTTTCAGCTATCACCGCCAAGCGTTTTTTAAGGCCGGAATAGCACCAATCTAAATCTTCAGTAATAGACTCACTTCGTTTTTTTTGGCGGGGTTAAAGATGAACAGATACTACAGTCTAGTCTTAACCTAAAAGTGGGGAGCTACGCTCTGATCTAAGGTAAAAACTTCGGTTAAAAAACATTTGATCCTATGAATATGACACAGTCAACTCAGAGCATGAGTGGCACAGCTTGGCCTGTGCGGTAAAGTTTGAAGCTGATAATAGATGTGGCGCTCCACCTCAGATGCAAAACTATCTCCGTGGTCTAGCGCTAGTGAAAGGTGGATAGACTTCCTCGCTTTCCGGCTGATACCGACATTAGGCCACTCCACTTATTTTACTTTCTACTGATCATACCGAGTGATAAACTTAAATATATATATTTACCAACCCCTCCGCACGAGCAGGATGGGGCACAAAATCAATTTCTTTAGCGCGGTTCAACAGGTTTGAATTCAGAGTTTTCCTTCTCCTAGACCGGCTGCCTAATCAAGATTAAAGAGCCCAGTCTGCCCTACTATTTATCCATAGCTGGTAGGAGAGTAAGATTCATACCTTTCCTAAGGGTATTAGCGCTAAGTGAAATGCAATTACCACACCCAGGATTTGAACTCAGGGCGACGAGTCCATTTCTTATGACTTTAACCATTTTACACCACGCGCTTCCATGAACTTAAATATAAGAATATGATAGCTGCGTGGAATACTTTTTTTTTTATAGAAATAACTTTAGATACAGACATATTTTATCTTTATTAGTGACTGCGTGTTTATTCATTTTCACTTTTTAACTATAAGTTCTGTCTGTGGTTGAAAGAAGTAAACATATTATCTAGTAACTGTAACTGTCTAAATCCATTAAAATTATCTTTATTAGTGACTAGAAGCGGCTACCCGGTATCGCCTGGGTATAAGGGTGATTTTTTAAAAGTTAGTCTCGCAGAACCATTGTTACTGTATCAGGAGTTGGGTCCCTGCAGGACGTTCCATCAAAATCCCCACGTAAAAAAGACCTTGCGTTGATCCAGCAACTCAAAAAAAAAAAGAAAAATTGATGTCTACTACTTACAATATTAAATGCAAAACGAAAAAAAAAATTCTATGCTGTGATAACAGCATAGAATTTTGAAAGGAAGAATCCAGTTGATCTTTTTCTTATTCTCTTGAAGTAAATATATAAATTGTTACGACAGTTTAAATTTTATTTTTTAATTATCTTCACGAATATAGATTTTCATTATTTTTACTCGAAAACCAAGCCATGGTGATATTTAATGTGTATATATATATAAAGTCGTCGGGGCGGCCTAAAGTCGGTATCAGCCAGTCAGCGAGGGAGTCTATCCCCTTTCCAATAGCGCTAGACCAAGGAGATTGTATTGGCGTCTGAGGTGGAGCGCCACATCTACCATCAGCTCCTTACTTTACCGCACAGATCCCTGTGCTACTCATACGCTGAGTTGGCGAGGACCGGTATCGAACTAGGAACCTTGTGATACTTTGTCGTTAATTGTTTTATTTTATTTTACAGATACACACAACTGTATATATATAGACTACATATTTATTCATTTTTACTTTTTAATTATAATTTTTGTCTATGGTTTGAATAAGTAAACATATTATTGAGTGTCTCTTCGAGTAACGTTAAATGTTTAAATCCAGTGAAACTTGACATTTCATCCAAATGCTTTTATCTCTTTTTCAAAAAATAAGGCCGATATGATTAGAGCTGAAAGGAAGAATCCAGTTGATCTTTTTCTTATTCTCTTGAAGTAAATAAATGAATTGTTACGACAGTTGATATATTATGAGACAAATAAACCAAACCAAATTAGATCCAATCTAATCCAGAATGGTATTTAATGTCCCATCTATGGATTAAATGGATCAAAAAATGAGTTTGAAAGAATCGAGTTGGAACAGAATTTGAATACCCAACAAGAATGACTAAAACAAAATTTCTCCCGCATAAAATAACCCAAATGATTTACATGCAATAAAATCCAACTAACCAACCAAACTAACCGTCAAGTCAATAATACTCGATTAAGATTAATAAAAATTAATAAGTTAGATTCCAATCAAATTTGACAAAATTACATGCTTTCCTTTTAATTAATTCTGCCTGGGTGTTATTTTGCTGAAAGATTTTGGCATTTATTCTCTTCTGTCTTAGCCCTTGTGACAAGCGAGTGACAAGACGTCTTGAGATGGAATCCATCAGCAGAATTAATGATTTATAGTTTGTTGTTTTCTTGTTTCTTTGTTTTATCAAGTAGACCGCTACTGAGTATGAACACCTAAAAAATAATACGTCACATGATCAAGGTATAAGGACATGACTTACAGAGTTCCTACTAGATTCACATAATCTTTTAATGTTTCGATTTTAATGGCCATTGATTAGGCTTCAAGCAAGAGCGCTTGTCCAGTCGGGGACCCTTTGCGTTAAGCAGAGCGTACTTTTGATCTACGGGGGGAAATCATTTGGTTGTTCCTTGGTGCTCCTCAGTATTGCAAGTCCTCCGTCAATGATTGCAAATGGACGTCTCTCAGTATCAGTGATTAAGTAGTCAATCAACCACGTACCCAGGCTGTTCTTTGGCTGAGGTTTAAACCACGTGACCTAGCTTAGTCTATACATTTAAGTGGTGTATTGTAGCACGGCTTATATACAACAAAATAATCCAGCAACCTCTTGTTGAGAGAAGGATATGACGGTTTTTATGGACAATTGCAAGACTGGATAATACTCAATGACTTCACAAACAAAGCAGGCACAAATATTACATATAAAAACGTAATACCATTCGAAGGGGCAGGGCGTCCAATCGTGGTAATAGTTAGCAAGCTAATCACTCAAATCCATTGCTACTGAATAGCGAGTTCAATCTTCACTGTATGCCCCATACTTGCGACCTTGTGTTAAATTCTACGCGTGGTGAACGGATTGGCTAAATACTTACTATTCGAAGGAATATTTTGATTCATTTATTTACTTATTTGCTGTTTATTTTTGTCATTATAGATTCATTTTATTTATACCGGCAAATGGAACATTGTCGGTTCAATCTCAATAAGACTCACCAAGAGTAACCAATGCAAATAGTAATAAGGTATCGATCTATCAGTGGCCAAGTTGCGTGTGACTGGACAGGTAATATATATGCAGATATGAAAAGACCCTCGTGAGATGAAGAAGAGAAGAAATGGGATTAGTGGTAACACAGGTTCCAGATTCCAAACTCAGAAACTAGGTTATCTCACTGGACAGAAAGGGGATAAATAATAAGATTGTTGAATAAAGAAGACACGAGGAAATGGTCAGCATCTAAGGTTTTATTATTGAAATGTGTGTCGATGAGGAAGTAACAAAATGTTATGCATAAATGATTAAAAGTACAACAACAGACAAAAGCAAAACAACGTGAATTGTTTTCTTTTATGCGTTTGTTTGTTTGTTTTTATTTTTTGTTTTTGTTTTTATCAAATGTATTTTTTGGGGGGGGTCAAATGTATTTTTTGTTTTTGATATTATCGTACACCGTTAGGTTAATCAGTCGACGTTAACTGCAAGGAAGTCCAGATATGGAAATTTGCCATATATATATATATATACATATATATATATATATATATATGGCGGGGTATTTATATATATATATAAATATAAATATATATAATATATATATATGTGTGTGTGTGTGTGTGTGTGTGTGTGTGTGTGTGTGTGTGTGTGTGTATAATGGTTTGGTGGTTGTTTTTGAAAGCTATCACAATGCAAGTGTAAAGAAAAATAAGGTAACTATGGTATTGTTTGTTAACCTGTAATTTTTTATTCTTAATATTTCGAGATAAAATCTCTTCGACTGAAATTGAAGGTGTTGCTAGTAAACGTCCATTTTATATATATATTATATATATATATATATACACACCTTGATATGAGGTCTGACATATATATATATATATATATATATATATATATATTATATATATATTTTGTGATATAAAAGGCCTTAAATACCATGGTATCGTGATTATGGACCATTTCCACTCGTGGGTATCTGGGGCCCACCGAGCTTCTTCAGACCACGTTTTTATTTTATTAAGACTGGCAAATGGTCAAATTCAGTTTACAATTATATTTCTAAACTCAACCGGTGTGAAAAAAAACCAGCTAACTCAGTTTACAAAAATAAAAGCATTTACAAACTGATACCTGGGTAAAAGAAAATTTTTTAAAAGAAAAGACCAACACCCCCGTATTTTGTGAAAATAATCATTAGTATCGTTTGTAGCGGTCAAAAGAAAAAAACACCGAAGGAGCTTTCTAAGTTATAAATGTAAAAAGCACTCAATACGCTAAGTATGTGTGTGTGTGTGTGTGTGTGTGTGTGTGTGTGTAGTTTGCTATATTTATAGAAGATAATTTAACGACTAGAAGCGGCTACCCGGCGCTGCCTGGGTAGAGGGGGTTAAAAAAGGTAATCTCGTAGATCCATTATTGTTGAATCGTGAGTTTGATCCTCACAGGATGCCCCATTAAAATACCTATGTAAAAAAGACGTTACATTGATCCAGCCAATTTGAAAAGAAAAATTAATGTCTTCTATTTAAAATACTAAAGGCAAAAATTCCATGCCGTTATCATTTAAATTTTATTTTTCTAATTATTTTCACAAATATAAATCAAATCTTCATTATTTTTGTTAAAAAAAAAACAAGCCCTGGTGATATTTAATGTGTATATATATTTACTTTGTCGTTAATTGTTTTATTTTTGTAGTTTCCTCCGGACATACACATACACACAACTGCCCTTTATATATGTATAGATAAAGACTGCTCACTATCCGTCCTAGACCATATATATCTGAGTAAGGATAGCATAGATATGGTCTTATGGTATCATAAGTGAGAAACTAACAGTCACCAAACGCTGTTGACTATGAAATTTACAAGGAAATATGAAAATATAATACATTTGCTGTTTTCTCCTTAAGTATGGTTTGGTTTCTTTGTTTAATGGCATATCAACATTCGTGGATTATTTAATGTCAGACACTCTTGTAGAATAACACTAGTGGTACTATATAACCCTTAGATGGGGGATGAGTGAGTTCATACTTTAGCCAAAAATATTAGTCGGAAAGTGAGCGTTATAGCGCAACTGATGTTCGAACTCTCTTACAACGATATCCCAGTTCTGGACGTTAGCCACAACACCACGGGAACTTTCCTTTCTTTGATAGATAGATAGATAGATAGATACATACATACATACATAGATGCCCAACGACTCCGCATGAACAGGCTAGGATACAACGTTAATTTCCAGTTCAGTTTAACAGGTTTGAATTCAGGGTCTTCCTTCTCCTAGACTAGTTGCCATATAAAGAGCCTACTCTGCCCTACTATTTACTTATAGCTGGAGGGAGAATAGTTAGATGCATACCTTTCCCATTAGTATTAGTGCTAAGTGAAATCCAAATTGCCTCGTCCATGATTTGAAATCGGTTCGTCCACTTGCTACGACGATAACCATCACACATCGAGCACCTCCACTAGAAATAAAAAGGAAGAAAGAAAGAAATCCCTGACAGAGATGAATAGATAAATAAAAACAAAAATACTCACAGATAGACAGACAGACAGATAGATAGATAGATAGATAGATAGATAGATGTAAATAAAACACTGAGATAGATTACCAGATATATAGAAACACAATATATTATATATATATATATATATATATAGAGAGAGAGAGAGAGAGAGGAGAGAGAGAGAGAGAGAGAGAGAGGTATGTATCGGGTTTCCAATTAAAAAAAATGAATTTCGAGACTGGTCAATCATGCACCTAATATCAGATAAGACTAGAAAAACAAACTGAAAAAGTCCACGGAATATGAGAAGATGTAAAAATTGCTTCATTCAAAAAGAACCCACAACAACAAAAAAAAAAAAGGAAAATTAATAGAGAAGCACATTAGGGCCAGAATCTTTTCAATTAGACTTAATATCGTAAAATAGGGCGGGAAAAATAAAAACAAACAAACACCCAGTTTTCAATCTTCTGAGGCGTTAGTTTAGATTCCTAAAGTCCAGAAAATTTTGGCCAAAGCAATTACTTTTCGGTAATTTACACACACTCATATATATATATATACATACATACATACACGCACACAAATGTATATATATATATATATATTAATATATATAATATATATATATATATATATTAGCTCATAAAATTTTTCGTGCTTCTCAAGTTTCACGAATGTCGATTATCAGGTATACAGCAAAATACACATATATATATATATATATATATATAAATTAACAGATTCCATTTACTAACTTTCACGTCTTAGCCCTTCTTTATGTGTCTTCCTCATAAAACTTGGCCCCGATGTAACTTTATAAGTTCATTAAGCGTAATTGTATTATTCCTCTGGATAGAGGAAAACATTTCCGTTGAAAGTTGTGAAAACTTATAAAATCTACATAGACGAAATGAGAGGATCTTGTTCAAAACAATATGCACCATTCCAGTGAATTACAACTTATTCTTACCCAGGATAGACGATTAGGGGGACTGAAAAAGATCCATTTTCAACATGATGAATCGAAACACTGGGCTTAGTAATGACTTATTCTTTATGCGTATATATATATATATATATATATATATATATATAGAGAGAGAGAGAGAGAGAGAGAGAGAGAGAGATACACTATACCAACGTGACCCATTGGGTCACCCATTCAGCTATGGGTAGATAAATAAGATTAGGGAAAAGGGAGTTAGCAAATCGAATAAAAAAAATTTCAAATTATCCCGCCCTCTCTCTCTCTCTCTCTCTCTCTCTCTCTCTCTCTCTCTCTCTCTCTCTCTCTCTCTACTCTCCAGAGAAATTAACATTATATAACGAGGGGGTAATCAAGAGATACATAGAGGGGAATAAAGAGATACACACAGAGTAAAATTACGACTAATTAAACCCAATTAAAACAATTTTTTTCAAACGCAATCTTAAAAATAAGGAATCATTTAGTATAATTTTCGTGTCATTAAACTAAACTGTAAAAAAACTTTTAGGAAGCAAAGATTGATTAACTCAGCTTTAGTATAATATATATATATATATATATTATATATATATATATATATATATATATATATATATATATATATTGATTCTAAACTCTTGAACCAATTAAACTGGATTTTTTTTTAAAACATCACTAAAAAGTAAGGAATAATTTACTATATCTTTCGTGTTATTAAACTAAATAGTAAAAAAGCCTTTAGGAGACAAACATTGATTCGCTCAGCCTTAGAATAATAATAGATATATATGTATTATATATATATATTATATATGTGGGAAAATTTTTGGTTGTTTTAGAACCATAGAAAATTAAAATCAGAAACGAAATGATGAATATTGTGTTCTTTATCTTTTTTTATTTACCAATATTTCGAGAGTTGAGCCTCTTTCTCAAAGGTTTGACTTATCAGATATATCGACAAAGAAGCATACGTGTACTCCATACCATCATAGATAGATAGATAGATAGATAGATATAAGTTTAAGTGCATTTAGAGCAACAATTATTAAATATACCTGATTAATAGATAAAATTCGTTTAAAATGCGCATAATCTTAAGTTTTAACATTCATATTTTTAGATTCTGAAAACAAATATTGTTTAATAACAAGCTTACTTTAGTAGGTAGAGAAAATAATTAATGGAAAAATCTCAATTTAAAAGTTAGGCCCCCACCCTTTTAAACAGAACAGATATCGATGTATAGTTTTTTCACTGATAATCTAAAAGAAAAAACAATCTCGAAAACGGAATAAATTTCCTTGCTGTTCGGCTGTAACGACAATACGCCTCTCCGCCGACTTTACTTTTTCTTTACTGTTCTTCTACAAGGATGGATTTGGCATTAAATAACCCACGTAAGTTGATTGACATTAAACACAATAAACTAGATATGTACCCTATGGCGCATCAAGCCCCTCGTGGAGGGGTTGGGTAAATACATACACACGTAGATATGGAAATAAATTACAAATATAAATTTCTCTTTGTCGTTCATCACGAAAACCAAAAAAATTTGCTGTCTGACTATATACAATCGTTGCAGACGAATTCCAAGTTGTGTTCCAATTGGTTTAAATTTCACATCATTGGCACAACGAATATATATCCGAACAGTTATTTCGGCTCAAAGTTTAAATAGTATAAATAGTAAAATTTATTGATATAATCTTATCAGTTATATCATTTGAGACGTAACAGGTTACGATGGTATATATTAATGTATCATAAATAGTTAAATCTTATATATATATATATATATATATATATATATATATATATATATATATAATAATCAAAAATTAGCTGTATTTACCAAGATAGAAATGAACAATGAATGGAACATTAATTTTTTCAAAATACAAGGGGTGTCATAAAAGTGCCGAGTTTGAAGCTGTATTTACTTAGATAGAAATGAAGAATGAATGGAACGTTATTTTTTTCAGAATTCAAGGTGTGTCAAAAAGTACACGAATCTCGATCCTTTTTAACACACACACACATATATATATATATGTGTGTGTGTGTGTGTGTGTGTGTGAACTTTATTTTCCTCTTGAGAGGAGTTTCAATCGTGTTGGGTTTTGTAATAAATAAAACCTAAATGTATACATTTTGGTTGCATATTCTTCCATTAGAAACAGTTATTTTATCGAATTTTATACGATATATGCATTGTAATTGCCTTCAAAATATAAATAATAATATACTTTATTTAACAATGCTTCAAAAGCAAATTATCAAATACTATATATATATATATATATATATATATATATATATATACATGTGTGTCTGTGTGTGTGTGTGTGTGTGTGTGTGTGTGTGTGTGTGTGTGTGTGTGAGTGCATATGATTATTTACTAAGTTTAGTATGTATTATTCCAACCACTCTTCCATGAACAGGATATGATCTAAGGTTGACTATCGAAGGCTAGAGAATCTAGTCTACCCCACTATTTACACATAACTGAGAGGAGAGAATAAATTGATTCATGCCTTTCTCAAAGTCATTGGTGCGTAGTGAAATGCAAACAGCCTCATCCACTATTTGAAATCGGATCGCTGATTTTATTTCCTACGACGAAAACTGTTGCTAAGTGTGGCTTCTTTTATTAGCCCGTTACAAAGCTACGAGACGAACACATTTCACAGCAACACACATGTCTGTTTATATATATATATATATATATATATATATATATATATATATAGTCATCCACAGACACGTGTTTCGACTTATCAAGTCTCTTCATTGAAATCCGATCGGTCAGTAAGACACCTCAACCGCCAGGCTGTCTTCACCTACAGAATGCGAAGGGGATTTTAACTGTATCAATACACACATCGCTTTGTATGTAAAGGCCGTCATAGAGTGCACCATCCCTTTTATAGGAGAACGTTGCGTTTACGCTTTTAGTTGGCGGTCGTCAGCGAAATCCCCCAAAGTGCTCAATCCTAGGGGGATGGGGAGCATATATATATATATATATATATATATATATATAATGTAATCGGACAGTTTAACGTAAAGATCTAGAAAAACAATAGTATAGACTGTGCTAGCAAGCGCCCGTTTCGACTTAATGACGTTTATAAAATATAATCCAAAAAAATCATTTTGAAAAATAAAATACAAACAATACTAGAATGCATTGTATAAACATTAGTCTTCATCAGAACACATCTTTTTTGTTGAATGATGAAAGGTAATTTAACGGCTGACACGAGAAGTTCAACTAAATCTCACATTCCGGGCTGGAATGTCTTTTAAAAAATTATATAAAAAAAACGTATTAACTTAAGAAATTATGTAAATTTTATTTTTAAACCTTTAAGCCTCAAAACTCGATGAGAAAAAACTCATCAAAGTTTAAACTATGAAGATGTATAAAAAAGCTATTCAAAAATAATCCTGCCACGAAAGCAAACTTAAATAGGAGTCCGCAATACATTTAAGAGATATATGACGCGATCCGTATATATATATATATATATATATATATATATATATATATATATAAATTATATATATAAAGGAGTGTCCAAAAGTAAACATAAACGCACAAACATACACAGGATCGACCAACAGACACGCACACACGCACAGAAACAAACACACACACTGACACACAGACACACAAACATACACACGCAGAATTTGAAGGAAGATATTACCAAGAAAACAACAAAATGGACAGATTCTAGTGACAGGTTAACAACGCCAGGACTCCTGCTTTCAAAAATCTTCCGACGACGTGATTTTTATCCCGAAATATTAAGAATAAATCAAAGATAAACGAACAACATCATAGCTAATTTTTCTTTACAATTGCATTGTGCTAGCTTTCAAAACAAAAGCCTTAAAAACCAAACCAATATAAACACAATGTTTCAAGCGAATTATAAAACTCTTTTGTTTTAAAGCGGCGCATTATCCTGAAAACAAATAACTTTGAATATAAGACAGCAAATTTTCATTCAGTTATGTGCGTGGATGAATAGGACAGGAATGGCTCACCTCTATATATAACTGAATGAAATTTTTTACTTTTATATTCAATGTCATCTGTATTGGGAATCAGCGGCTAATACGCTGCTTTGAAACCAATGGTAACTCTCTGTAACCAAGCGCTGTTGACTTCATGTCCACGCTACCCTAACGTACACACACACACATATATAAATATATATATATATATATATATATATATATATATATAATATATATATATATACCATCCCACACACACACTCATTTTCTTCAGCAGGGTTTAACAAGTTTGATTCAGTTTTCCTTCTATATTGGTTACTTAACCAAGGTTAAAAAGCCCAGCCTACCCTACTATTTAACCATAGTTAGAGAGAGATTATTTAGATGCATGTTATTCCCAAGGGTATTAGCGCAATGTCAAACATAAACAGCCTCGTCCAGAATTTGATCTCGGGTCGACGAGTCCATTTCATACAAAAAATGAAAATGTTATGTTACTGGATGAAACATGAATCCGTTGGATTCGGCTTTTAACAGTCGTCCAAAAGACTATACGAGGGTAATCCCAAAATTTAGGTTTCCACAGCGCTGGGGCTCAGGGAAATTTGTTGTGCGGCTTTTTGAAACCCTTATGTTGGTTGATCAAGTGCCTGTGCATGCCCCTGCGCTCGACTCGCTGCCACGCTCGGTATTGGCTTGGTAGACGTTTCTGATGGACCTTCCAATTGATACTACCAGCGAGTTGGAAGTTAGCACTGTTATTCGGTTTTAGAATGCAAAATGAATTAAACCGTTTGAAATCTATCGCCAATTAACGTAAGTGTATGGCAACTCATTCATGAATATCAAAAAATTCAGCTCGAGGTTTTGGGATTTTGCAAAGATGATGAGGTTCAACGCGTCCTCAACGACATGACGGTGAGCTGGTATGACACGGGTATACAAAAACTGCTATAGTGCCTATAAAAATGCAGCCACCGAAATGATGATTATGTGGGAAAATAGATACACGTTGAAACTTTAAAATGATGTAAACATCATTGACAATAAACAATAAACGTTCCTATGTTTCTTTTTTTTTTTTTGTGGGGCGGGGGGTGGTCTTACATTTGAGATTACCCTCGTATTAAGGTTAATATGTCATTAAACAAAGAAAGCAAACCTTAAGAGTTAAGTTGTTTTTTTTTTATTTGTTTTGTTTTTTGTTTGTTATTTTGTTTATTTTTGTTTTTGTTTTTGGCATACAGTCCTATTGAATAAGAATATTTTTAAAGAGATCTATTTCATCCATAGAAGGGACCCGAATGATTACTTCCACTCCGGGTCAGAGTGGACCGGGGAATAATGCTAGTGAGTATAATTCCCAGTTAATAACCCATACTTCTTGCGTTTTGCCGCAACTAAGCCGTGCTTAGTAAATAATTAGCGAGCTAGGCTGGTGAACCATTGTTAGTGAAATTGATTCTTCACACTTCTAGCCCTATGCTAAGCATAATAAATGACTTTTGGACACCTCACGTGGTGTATGAGTTAGCGAGCCAGGCCAACAGACTATTGTTCGTGAGTTCAATTCTCACAGTGTCCCTTACTTTTGGCTTTGTGTTAAACTATGCTAAGTTTAGTAAATAACGACTAATGATTCTGATTAAGATCTCCACTAGGAACTCCATTCTTCTGGCCTTGTGTCAGACAATCCTGAATTATTCTATATTTACCTTTTTGATGTGTTTATTTTCTGCTATATTAGAGTTATGGTTAACAAGCTGATCTCATAAATAATTCATCGCTAATTAAATTAATCAATTAGGTCTATGAATTTAATCAATTATATGTATAATTAAGTACATTATTATTAATTATTATGTATACACAAGGTGTGTAAAAAAAAGTATCGAGATTTTCTGTACTTTTTGACATACCTTGTATTCTGAAAAAAATAATGAATAGAACGTTATTTTTTCAGAATACAAGGTGTATCAAAATGTACAAAAAATCTTGATACTTTTTTGACACCCCTTGTATATATCATGATATAATAATCAATAAATAGTTTATATAATATGTAATTAAAAGATAGTTTATATAATATTATATAGTTTACATATTATTATTATTATTACTTATTACTTATTTTATATTATTATTAATTATTAACTATATATAATTAAGTATATTATATGTATACTTAAGTACTTGTGAATTGATCAATTATAACTAAATTTTGAATTAGCCAAATGGTACTTTCCAAACAGCTTGACACGTACCTTAGCCATGGTTTAAAGCGTCCCATCGTTGTGTAATGGTTAGCAAGCTCGTCTTGCAGATCTCTTATTAGTGAATAGTGAGTTCGATCCTCACGGGACCCCATCCTTATGACTTGGGAAAATAATGGCGTCCCATTGTGGTGTAATAGTTAACAAGTTAATCTCGGAGATCCATTTCTACTGAATAGTGAGTTCAATTCTCGCAGGATGCCCCATAGTTGCGACCTTATGTCCCATCCGATCAGTGGCGAACGGATTGGGTAAATAACCACCATGGCTTAGTAAAGTAGCCTTTTACGGTCAAGTCACACTGAAAACACTAATTTCCGCTAGATCGTCGAAGTCAAACAGCGATAAGCCTGTTCGATACTTAATTGGGTGACCACTTAAGTGACAGCAAGTACTGAAAGCAACCTGATTCTTTTGTTTATCAAAATGACTTTATTCGACATTAGATGACCTGAAAAGGGTTGATATGCCGTAAAATGAAACAAACAACCATGATGGTCTTGCAAACTAGTGATCGTAAATTCGATAGTCATGAGGAACCCAATTATTCTGGCCTTGTGCCAAACAATGTTGAACTTAATAAAGAACCACTCTTGATTCTTTTTTATTCTTTTTGTTTTGTTTGTTTTTAGTAGAGGGGGGCTTTGTTTATTTTCTTTCATTTTCTTTTTCTTTATTTTACCTTTTATTTTTCTTACAGGTCATTTTGTACTATTATTTCTTCTTCGTTTCCTTTTTCCTTTTTCTGTGATCTTTCTTTCATTTCCTTCATTTCCTTCTTTCTTTCTTTCTTTCTTTCTTTCTTTCTTATCTCGCTCATTTTCTATCCTCTATCTTTCCTTCTTTCCTATGTCCATTGTCTTCACTTTAATTTTATTTTTTTTTGCCCTTTCCTTTTTCCTCTCCCGCCACAAAGAGGTAATCTATTTTTCCCTACCACCTCCACCAACACCACTAACAATAACAACAACAACAACCCACTCGCAAGAATACTGTCTCTCCATCTTCACTATTTTTGGCAAACTCTCACAACTTGAACGGCTGCCCACCAAGCAATCCATTCCACTACTTCTTCAGGCCGGACAATAACCGGACGAAATCAGCTTAGTCGTAAGTGACAAGATGGCAGGAGTGCGCCAGGAGACGTTCAGCCAACAATACGGCCATAAAACCGACCGGTTCACTCACCGGACCGCGGGAGGATGGCAAAGGCCCGATGGTCTTGCCCCATAGTTCCGGCGTGAGAGACTGGAGGTGGTGGAGTGGAGTGATGCGCGCCAAGGACCTATTTTGCTTTGGCTTCCGCATGGCTGGGCCACCACAGGAGATATTCCCCTGATATGAGACGGTAGATCTTAACTGATATAGAGAAGAAAACGCGGCCTTCATAAAAGTCACACCATAAAAAGAGAAGAAGTTGAGTCCAGTTGAGCGCTCATCTCTTTGGAGTTTGTCTTGCGAACAGCCGACATTTTTGTCACACCCCTTTTAATCCCAGTCGGACACTTGCCTTGCTTATTTGTCTACTTATCGATTTGTGTGTGGGTGCAAGAAGAAGAGACCTATATAGACATTCAAGATTATGTTTTTCTGTACTCTCCTATTTCTTACCTTTTCTTCTCTCTCTCTCTCTCTCTATATATATATATATATATATATATATATATATGTGTGTGTGTGTGTGTGTGTGTGTGTGTGTGTTTCAATCTTATCATGTTCGTACCTGTCTATCAATCTATCTGTGGGACTGTCTACACACACACACTCTCTCTCTCTCTCTCTCTCTCCTCTCTCTCTTCCTCTCTCTCTCTCTCTCTCTCTCTCTCTCAATCTCCGTCAAGCTCTCTGTGTCTCTCTTCTTCTATCTGTCTGTATCTCTCTCTCTCTCTATATATATATATATATATAATATATATAATATGTGTGTGTGTGTGTATGTATGTGTGTGTGTGTATGTGGTCATGTATGTATATAACTATCAATCTCATCATGTTCATACCTATCTATCAATCTACCAATTTATCAGACTGTCTACACCTCTCTCTCTCTCTCTCTCTCTCTCTCTCTCTCTCTCTCTCTCTCTCTCTCTCTCTCTCTCTCTCTCTCTCTCTCTCTCTACTTTTTTCATTTACGCATCTATTTATACACCCATAATAATTATAATAATAATAATAATAATATAATAATGATAATAATAAACAAATTTTTTTATGTGTCACCTCAATCAGACGAATATATATATATATATATATATATTTATATGTGTGTCTGTGTCTGTGTCTGCGTTTGTCTGTGTGAGCGGTGAACTAGATTAATTTGGCCAGCGTATTTTCATTCATACAAATTTGTTGAATACCAAAAAATCAAAATTGTTTTAAATTTTTGTTTCCCTTTTCATTTTCAATCTTTGTAATAATTTTCAGAATCTTATCATCTCGAAAAGAATTCATAAAAAAACGAAAGAGTAATTCTTCCACAGAGAAATTAGACACAACTCAATACAATTTATATAAACAAGATGAACATAAGTGAATAGACAAATGGGAGTTGTTTCTTTCGTGTTTATTTCTTAGTGTTTTCAAATAGTATTATTTGTATTATTCGGACTATTGTCCTCATCTTCACTGTTATATGTACAACGTTTCAGGCTGATGTGCCCTCCAGCCTACTTCAGGTATTTCTTGTCGGACTCGAGAACCTTCTAGTCGTAATCGGGAGCCATCACGTATCTTTGAACCTAACCCTTTATTCAGTCCAAGTACCAGGTACAGGTGTTAAGCTTGTGTTAGTTATTATTCTATGATACTGCTGCCCCTGACCAAGATTAAACCTGCAGTCTTGAGATAACTGTCACTTAGAACTGTCTTAACCTAACTCTTTTATCTACTAGGCTATGTGTCCAATTGTACAATAATAATACTAATTATCAAGCCTCATCTCAAAAATTTAAAGAAATGTTTTCAAATAGTTTAAACCATAGTTCATCTTAAGGAGAAAAGGTTTGTGGAATAAAGTTAGTTAAGAAAGGTCTTTTTCTTTAAGTTTTAAAGGAGTTGATATTCTATAAGAGAAGCGATAAAATCCATTGTAGAAAAATCTTGTATTTTTAAATAAATAAAATTTTCTATTACTTTATTTATCTGTTAAATTACTTTAGTATCAGGATATTAGATATAGCTGTCATTTTGTTTTGGTTTTTTTTTTTGTTTTTGTTTTTGTTTTTTACGACATGTTTAAACTAGTATTGAATATTTTGTTTACATTTTAGCTAAAATGTACCCAATGATAAGAGATATATGTAAAAAATATAGGTGTAATTTTCGTCCGGTCGGTAAGTAAGTAGATTACACTTTTTTTTTTAACCAAGTAAATTATAATGATATTTGAAAATTGATAAACATGTAATTCGTTAAACTTACTCTCTGTGCAACTATAATAAAATTCCTAATGCCGTGCAATGTACAATTATAGTCAAATTCCTAGTGCCATACTCTAGGAAATTAAAGCTGACGTGGCATATGCATTCGTCGAATGAATATCAGTTTCCCCACCTGTATATGCCTACCGCACAACTCACTCTCATTGTCATTTTACTCTCTCTCTCTCTCTCTCTCTATATATATATATATATATATATATATTATTTATATATATATATATATATGTACCCAAGCCCTCCTGACCAAGAAGATTGCAACACAAAGTCAATTTTGAATTCAGTTCCCCTTCTCCTAGACCGGTTACCAAAGTTAAAGAGCAAGTGTGTTATTCAATTTTACCATTACTGAGGGAGAATAGTTGGATTCATAATTTTTCTTAATGGGTATTAATGCTATTTTACAAGTATCATATATATATATATTATATATATATATATATATATATATATATATATATCATAACTAGGCGTGGGCAAATGGAGGTCGAATTTCTGGGACGAATTTGTACTATGGCCATTTTTGGTGCTGATTACGATTCTGATGATTCGGTTTCCAACCCAGTTAGCAATTTGAAAATAATAATATTAATAATATGTGGGTGTCCACTTTTTTATATCACCTTTTTTGGGGAATTTGTAAATTGTTTTTTGTTTACATTGAGAATAATATTTTAAAAAGTAACTTGTGAACGTTTTGAATTATTTTCTCAAAAGCTTTTTCGTGCGCAAGACAATTTTAAATTCAGTTTCTAATTGCTTGTTGAGTTAGAAATAAAATATAAAATTGTAATTTCTTTCTTTTTTGAGCCCAAAAACAAAAGTTACAAGAAGCTAATAACTAAAACATTAGCTTATTTGTAGGTGGAATATTTCGCGTATTAATTCAAATTTCTTTATTATATGAATAGTTTCTTTTTTTTTCAAATGTTTTGAGTTTCACTGATTAAAAATGGATAATATTTATTCTAAGAATATGAAAGTAATTCTTTTAAAAATATTAGTAAAAATGTTTTTATTTAATTTTTGTTTGTTCGCTATACATTTTTTATATTACAATCGATTTTTTTTTTTTTTTTTTTTTTTTTTTACATTTTAAAAATATTAACCTGGTGTTGAAAAGTTGTTTTTTTCCAGTTCCCAAAAAGTTAACAGTTCGTAACTTAGTAGAGAATAGAACAATGTTTATATTTTTAAGGTCAAAACGAAGTAATAATTGGGAGCTGACATTTTGGAAGGACTGCTGATAATACCCAGTAGCCAGGTAGCTGCCATGCTAATATATTTGCAGCAAGCGACAGCCTAGCGACACTTATTGGAAATTTTTGATTTTTCGTTTAAATTAATTAATTATATCGCTGTATCAGTAGAAATTAATAACCAAATTTGATGAGTTTCTTAGTTATATGGGATATGAAGGGATATGCAAGATTTCGAATCTGTGTGACAGTCTTTTCCTGGTTATATCGGTCACACGTACATACCAAACTTTCTTTTATACATATATATTATATATATACCATTTGTGTGGTGGTGTGTGTGTGCTGTGTGGTGTGTGGTGGTGTGTGTGTGTTGCGTGTGTGTGTTGAGAGAGAGAAGAGTGGTGGTGTGTTATGTGAGTTTAAATATATGATAATCTTTTATTATCATAACGATGGCGATGAAAGAGTCACGGGAAATCCGTTTGTCCGTGGCGACATGATGAATGGATGATCGTGATGAGATGATAATCTTGTCCTGACTCTAAGCCTGGCAGAGGAATGTCTTTAACCGCCAACCGAAAGACTACAAGACGCTCCGTCAGATTCTTATTCTCCCTGTTTTCCGATTTCAATGAAAGATTTGCTTTCTCATCGTTCTATCAATATAAATGTCAATGTAGATTCTTACTAGACGGATCGATATCAATCGCATGTTAATCGAATCCATATCGAATTTGTCTCTGGCCAAGAAATTAGTGGTTGGAAATTAAACACTTGAAATTGAAGAAAAGCCAAGTTTCTTTGGTCGAAAATTTTGCAAGATCAATGTCTGTCTGTGGCATGATATTTTAATTCTTCATTTCAGTTTTGTAAGTAAAAGATATTGACTAAACTTACCCAACTTTTTCCTGACAGAGTTTCTTTCTAAATATCATGAATTGTACGAAAATATAAATTTTTGTTTGAACAGTCGGTAGAGCGTCAGCAAAGGAACCACAAGGTTCCGGGTTTGATACCAGCCCTCGCTAACTCAGCGTATGAGTAGAACAGGAGTCTGTACGGTAAAGTGATGGGGCGCTCCACCTCAGATGCAAAATAAAATCTCCTTAGTCTAGCGCTAGTTAAAAGCGGATAGACTCCCTCGCTGTCTAGCTGATACCGACTTTAGACCAGCTCGACGATTTTACTTATTTCATTTATGATCAAAATCATTAATGCATTGTTAAATTTGCATCAAAACAGCCCATGTTGTTAGTACGTTTAAAATCCTGCAACGTGTCTTATACATCACCAATGAATAATTTTTTTTTTTTATAGAATATGGTGTGGTTAATTTACATACTGGTTTTAACAAAACCGGATTTGACGAATAATTACTTGGTGATATTGATCTATTCTATTATTGTTTTATTCTTCAAATTAAACTTTGACCATACTACAAAATGGTCTATGCACAAACCAGAACACGTCATAGAGAATGCGACTCAAAAGATTCTCTGAAATTATGAGATAAAGACGGATCACCTAATTCCGTCCAGACGACCAGACCTGGGGTTAATTAACAAGAAGAAAAGAACTTGTCATCCCGGTGGGCTACAAAGTGAAAATAAAAGAAAACAAAAAGATAAAGAAATACTTGGACCTTTCAAGAGAACTGAAAAGAAACAATGAATCATGAAGATAAAGGTGGTACTAATAGTCGTTGGTGCCCTTGGAATAGTCACCAAGAGTTTGGGAAAATACTAGAGGAATTGGAAATCAGAGGAAGAATTGAGACCATCTAAACAACAACATTGTCAAGATCGACTAGAACTATGCTTCTCAAACTTTTGAAAGTTGCTGACCAGTTGAAAATTGTTGATCGATGCATGGACCGGTGTATAAAATTAAAGAATTTGTTAAAGTTCGAATAAAAAGTTTGTTTTTTTCCTTATGAAAGCATTTTAAAATTAGCTTTATTTAATACTCTGAATTCAAACCAGCTAAACTCTACTCGTGTGCATGTGTTGATATATATATATATATATATATATTATATATATATATATATATATATATATATTATATATAGGCTAGAAGCTCTTAATGTACTGGCTATGACACTAACTGCATCTAGTGGTGAGGGTCCAATTATGGAGCTCTGGACAGTGTAGATTACACCTTCACTGCAAAATTTTCAAGGTCCTCCCTGATTCGGAGTGGTAGTATCTGTTCGAGCTCACTCATGGNGTTGTTGTTGAGGGAGAGATCCCCGCAATGGAAATGAATGTGACACAAGGTCAATTTTTTAAAGCAAGTAATGCTGGTATAAATTCCTTTCTCTTAGCCTGGTTGCTTAAGCAAGGCTAAAAGAACCCCATCTGTTCTACTATTACCCAGAGAGGGAGAAAGTAACATATAAGATTCATGCCTTTCACAAGTGGCTACCGAAAATAACAAAAGAACGTTGATGTTATTTCAAGTTCAAACTTAATTTGAACTGGGAAACAATTAAAGAGAAGCAACGGCTACAAACGGCTAAAAGAATTGGCACACGAAAAGGAATGTAGTTACATTGCAATGTCAAAAAAATACGTTATTGATGTTGAAAGACCAGTATTGATGGTTGAATTCATTCATATTGTTCGCTGTTTGTTTTGTTTTTAGTTTGGTTTTTGGTTTTTTTGTATGGCTGCAGATTTGCAAACCGATTCGATGATTTTTCGTGCTTGGTCGATTAAAAATTCACAAATGAATGGTTGTCGTTTGCTTTCTTTAAGAGAAAAAAAACTGCAGATAAAACCGGCCATGGCTATCCAAGAGGAAGCATCCTGTAAAATAAAGCCTCAATATAATAGCTCAGAATATTACAAGGCTAACTTATCAGTTATAATCTTGTTTTTTTCTGTTTGGTTAAATTTTACGGCATGCCAACTCTTGTTGGGTTATTTTATGCCGAAGAACTTTTCATTCATTCTTGATTGTTTCTGAAATTTTAAAAAACTCAATTCTTTAGAATACATTTTTCTTAACTCATTTTGTTCTATTTAATCCATAGATTGGACCCTAACATGTACTACCACTTCGGGTCTGGGTGGACCTGCGAGTAATGACGATGAAGGGGTACTCCACACTTCATAGAGCTCTAGAATTGGAACTTTACCACTAGATGCAGTTTAACGTCATACACAGGGCAACCGATCCGCAGCCATTGCCTTCTAGCACAAATATGATAAAAAGGGTTGGGTGTTGTCATAAGGGCAATGGGGTTGGGATACTCATGGAGGTGATAGGGTTTGACATGATCAGCCGATTGATCGGAGGGATCACTCTGACTACTCGTCAAGCCTAAGTAAGGGCCAAAGTGGACTTTTGTATATCATGGACTGTTCATCCACGAGGATTCCGTCCTTAAGCATCACTGATAATCACCCACGGCCAACAAGTGGCCCCATTGGGAGATTTTTACCCCTCTGTCGAGGTGCAGTCAGTGTATTGTTCTGACCCAGCCGACAGGGTGATTGTTTTTTGTCAAAAGAAGATAAAGATTAATGATAATAAAAGAAACAATCCTCTTCACACATACATATTCAGCAGTATCTGAAGGCTGGTTGGATTTTACGGCATGTCAACCCTTGGGTTATTTTATGCCGAAGACGTTTTGTTTTATTCACTCTTGGTGGGTATTTAATTTTTTTTTAACTCAATTTTTTAAAACACATTTTTTTAGTTCATGGAGTCGGTTTGATTCCAAAATGTTGGGCTACGGCCTCAAGCATTAGCGTTGAAAAAAATGTGGCATACTGACACATTCCTATTTATAATTTGATATTTAACGAATTAAACAATTTAGACTTTATAGATAGATTGAGTACATATCAAATTTTATTAAACAATATTTTCAAACATTTAACAGTTTTCATCAAAACAATGGAACTTAATGCAAACCTGCATGATAAACAGTTTGGGTTTTCCCATTCGGGTCTGTATAAATAGCTTGTTTCAATTCCCAACCATTGAACAATCAGCATAGAATCGATTATCACCAAATTTATTTCCAAGTTTTAAAAATTATCGTACAAAAAATTGTTCATGTAACCACGTAAAAAATCACCGAAAATAATCATCGTAACTAAAACTTGGGAATCCAAAATTTCAGGCTTGCTGGTCCAGCCTGATAACAAAACGGTATCATATTTTGGGCTACGGTGACAGTTCAAATTTGTTTTTAGATTTCAAAATGTTTTTTGTCATAAATTAATAGTTTCAAAGTATTCATTTCTATCGTTAAAATGACGAAGTTGTGATAAACTTGATCTTAAAAATTCAAATATTGTTGAAAATAGTAAGCAAAATTAATCATAATATTAATGATATACTATGATATACACTGAATCATCTAATGAAAAAAAAAAAAAGGAGAAATAAATAAAAGGTGCAAGTTTTTATTCTTATTTTTTTTATATATCAGAAAACATTTTAAAACAAAAAAAAGAACATGTTTTCTGTTCATGCATGGAGGCATTTAAAAGTATAAACGTCATAAAATACCTGATAAACAAAAAGATAATAGCAGAAAAGAAAATGCTAAAACAGGGTAATTAAAAATCAAAACAAAAAAAAAAGATAAAAGAAAAATGAAATATGATAAAATCCACATTTAATAGATCTAGCATGTATAAAAATAATAAAAATAGATATGTTGGGTCTAAGGGAAGCAACTGCCTGGATTAAGGAATTGAATTTGTTTTGTAAACAGAGTTGTTGCCCTTAAGCTTTATGAAATGTTCAACACTGATTTCGTGACAGAACGAGCGTGTATGAATTACCGTATTTGACGGCATATAGGACGAACTTTTTTCCCAAAATTTTGGCTAAAAAAATTGCCCTGCGTCTTATACATCATAGGTGAAGTTTGAGACCTCCCGTAGTCCTAGGCTAATCTTCTCAATGATGCTCACTAATCCAGCTTACGCTCAGTACTTTTACCTACCCTTAACTCCATGCATCCTTATTTTATTGTTGGTATTGTTATAATCAAGGTTAAACAGACTGTTTTCAACAATATATGCTTATTTACACTAAAAACCTTTATTTTCTGAATCTGATCTGCTGAAATGGGGGTGCGTCATATGCCCGTGCATCTTATATGCCGTCAATTACGGTATATTATATAATGATTTATATATATGTTTTTTACATTTTAAGCAAAAATATTAGAGAAAGTTCCCCTTAATTCAACATAGGTTTAAAGAGTTTGAATAGCAAAAGCTTGCCCCGGTCAGTGTACCATCTATAGGTTAAATAGAAAAAATGTATTTTAGATAAATTGAATTAAAAATGTTGAATATCCATCATTAATGTATAAAACAAAACGCCTTCGGCATAAAATAACCCAGCAAGGTTTTAACTTAAAAACAACAACCTGTATAAGACGTAAAGAATTTGCCAAGTTTGGTGGATGTTGGTGCGTTTGCCCATGCACTGTAAGGTTGACAAGTTACATTAAAACCACGCAAACGGTCCTCAAAATATTCACAATGCCTTAGTAGTTCCAGTGAGAGAGAGAGAGAGAGAGAGAGAGAGAGAGAGAGAGAGAGAGAGAGAGAGGAGAGAGAGAGTTGGCAATAAAGTGTTGGCAATAAAATGAAACTGTTTACATTGTAACTATTTCAAGTAAATCAATATTGATAGGTCATTTCATGTCCCAGAAGACTGGCAACCTGACCTTATTTACTGATTGCAGCACCCGGAACTTTTTATTTACCGGAGAATCAGTGTGTTTCTACTCCATTTACTGTCTTTTTCACTCCGACACGTAGTGGAAAACCCATATCTAACTCATTTGTAATGTTTTTCTTTTACTAAGACATACTCCTCCATACGCGCATATCCTGTTAATTTTACATAGTTTGCACCTCTCAGACACCCAAGATTTCATGACAGATCTCTGTTCAACCCCGGAGTAGTCTGCTTGATTCACCACCATCTTGAATTGCCTCAAAATAGATAACTCCTAGATACATATATAAAGAGACAAAGAGAGAAAGAAAAGTAAAAAGAGAGTAAATGATAGAGAGGAAAAAATTAAAAGAGAAAGAATAAAAACAAAGAAAAGATAAAGGGAGACATAAGGTGAGGGTAATTCCATATTAAATAATCCAGAAAAAAGTAAAATTGTCTCCCACTCCCTTAAATTTTTCTGAAATTTTGTCCAGATGTGGATTATGTTAAAGTAATACAATCCCCAAAATTTGCGCGTTCAATTCCAAAAATTGGCAAAGTTATGTTGATTTTTAGCTCTCCAAATTGTTTTGGGCGGGTGTGTGTGTGTGAGGGGGGGGGTTGTTGGCGATTTTTTGTAATATATTTTTGTCTGTAAATTGAGTTCAAGAGTAGGGAATACTCCTAGAAATTGGTTTATTAAAGCTTTTTAGCCCGAGAAATCAGACAAAAAAAGAAAAAAATGCTATCAAAGACATCTTAAAGTTAACCAATTTTAAATTATTAATAATTTCTAATTTTTCATCTCTCTAATAATAGGTGAGAAATCTCAATGTGGCACTATACTAATTACAAAAATATTTTCTATTAATATTCTACATATATTGAATATTATTTGTACCAAAAACATAGTTTGATTTTTGCCCAGAAATGGAGCAAAATAACTGTTAGAGTATAACAAAAGTGATCAGGATGGTGTTATTGGTTGGATATATCTTCTGATCTTATTTCTAAAAAATATTTATATTTCTAAATTATTTCTATAAAAATATAGATTGCAAAAAGTCGTCATCTTTTCCCAAATTTGGAGAGCTAAAAATCGACATAATTCGGTCATTTTTTGGAATTGGAAGCTCAAATTTTGGGGATTGTCTTACTTTAACATAGAAAACAGCTGAACAAAATTTCAGGAAAATTGAAGGGGTTGGGTGATATAGCCTGGATGATTTGACATGGAATTACAAGTAAAAGAGAGGGAGGGGAAGAGAGAGAGAGAGAGAGAGAGAGAGAGAGAGAGAGAGAGAAGAGAGAGAGAGAGAGAGAGAGAGGAGGGAGGGGAATTGATATTAAAAATTGGAACAAAACCGGTGATTGAAAAAATAGATAGAGCAATGAAAAAATAAACTAAAAGAGGGATATATATATATATATATATATATATATATATATATATATATATATATATATATATCATCATCATCATCATCATCATTGGCAATTCAGTCTCGAAAGACTATGATAAAAGTTTTTGTGTGCCACTGAGGTTACAGCGCCTCCTGTGACTATGAAGTCCTATGTTTGAGAAACATTCTCGACCACAGATTTTGCATTTGTAGGTTGTCCCTGTAGATGATGATGTCCCGATGTTTTGTTGCCGTTGCTTTCTTATGGACCTCTTAGCTTCATGATGTTGTATCAGGGTGAATTCTGACGTGTACAGGCCTCTATGGAGATTCTGCCGCCATCGAGGGCGGTCTTGAGCCAAATTTTCCCAGCTGGAAGGGACAATGCCAAAGCACCTGAGATCATTTTTGCAGACATCCTTGAATCGCAGTAGGGGGCGACCAATCTGTCTTTTACCAGATGTTAGCTCTCCATACAGGATGTCTTTCGGGATTCGTCCATCATCCATCCGACGTACATGACCCAACCATCGGAGACGACGTTGTCTCAGTAGAGAGTACAGGCTGGGGAGTTGAGCTCTCTCTAGGACTGCTGTGTTAGTGATTCTGTCCCTCCAGGTGATGCCCAGTACACGTCTAAGGCAGCGAAGGTAGAATGTATTTAAATTCATTTCTATTTGTCGCGTCCCGGATTTTAACGTATATTACTATCATTTATTCATTAAAGCTATTTTCTATCATTCAAGTAACCTAAAATAATATTAATGAAACGAATTAGTAGTAATAATAATAGTAATAATAATAATAATAATAATAATAATAATAATAATAATAATAATAATAAAAATAATAGTTAATGATAATAATAATAGTAGTAATAATAATAGTAGTTATAGTGATAAAATAATGTTAATAATGATAAATGATAATACTGATAATAATAGTAATAGTGATAATAATGGTAATGATAATAATAATGGTGATAATAATAATGTTGGTGATAATAATAATAATGATGATCTACTTCCATTTCGTATAATAAACTACGATACATACTTCGACTGTCAACGTTCAGAAATTAACATATGTATGCACTTGTACATATATATACATTTCATGTCAGGTCGCATAAAGCGCTATGGGTATTATGTAACCCCGTACAACCTGCTCCATAGTCGGATCATCGGCGACTAAACCGGTACCCCCACCAGGATTGCCTGGTGAGGAGGGTGGCTAGACACCCAGCAGGACGAAAAACAAAACCTGTGAAAGGGCGGAGGAAGCTTCCCGCTCAACGGCCATATATATTATATATATATATATATATTATATGTGTATAGAGAGAGAGAGAGAGAGAGAGAGAGAGAGAGAGAGAGAGAAGAGAGAGAGAGAGAGGTTGAGGCATGAAGATAAAAAGACAAAACAGAAGAGTAGAGAGATATGGTAACAGAAAGAGAGAGGAGGTTGTGGTATTAGGACAAACAAAAAAAACTGAACAAAAACAGATTTTGAAAAAAAATATAGAGACAGAGTAATGAAAAAAGAGAACAGAATTGAGAGAGAGAGAGAGAGAGAGAGAGAGAGAGAGAGAGAGAGAGAGAGAGAGAGAGAAGGGGGGGATTTGTAAAACGTGAATAAACGAAAGACACAAGCGCAGAGAGAGAGAGAGAGAGAGAGAGAGAGAGAGAGAGAGAGAGAGAGAGAGAGAGAGAGAGAGGGGATTTGTAAAACGTGAAGATAAAACGAAAGACACAAGCGCAGAGAGAGAGAGAGAGAGAGAGAGAGAGAGAGAGAGAGAGAGAGAGAGAGAGAGAGAATAATGAAAACTTGTTAATTCACTCACAAATTGTTATCTTATTGTCAGATTTTTGTCAGAGACACAAAATTAAGTATGTCTACGGCTTTTGAGTTTTTTCTTCTTTTTTCCCCTTTTCCTTGGCGCCAACTGACAGGACTGAAAAGACATACATCAGACGCCGAGATTTTTATGAGCAAGTTGGGACTTTTTTTTTTTAAACACTCGCTTCTTCGATCACGATTCTAATCCCTATACACAAACGGAATCATAAACCTACATGTGGGCCTGTTTATACCCCATCATACCACTTCCCGGAACACATTAGAGACCCTGCATTTACGTACAGCGAAGACAAATAGACTTAGGATTATAAATTGATAATTTTTTGAATTCGTACCATAATAGGGTACCCTAGGGTACCTAGTAAGGATCAACCTTTTGTAACCAAATTTAACCAAAATCCTCAAGGTTGGCAAATATTACGACAGGGCTGCAAATAGAGTCAATATTAGATGATAATCTCTCGGTGAGACTACAACTCATGTCTAATTTTACTTAAGGGAAGCCTTGTTATCCGTTACAGCTGGAGTACCACTTCATTGCCGTTACTCCCAGTTCCACTCTGGTATGTTGTAGTACCTGTTAGGATTCTATCTATGGGTTAAATAGATCAAAAATAGAATTAAAAATATGTTTAAAAATGAATTGATTACCTAACAAGAATGAATAAATGAAAATGTCTTCGGCATAGAATAGTCCAAGGGTCAACATGCCGTAAAATCTAACCAACCAACCAACCAACCAACCAACCAACCAAACCAGCCAACCAAACTTTACATTGACTTTACCAGTCTACATCTTATTATAATGGAGATTTGGTGTCTATTTGTCTTTAACTGAAACAAAGTCATTGCTTAGGTCACAATAACCACAAGAATTACGTAAGTTTATCAATGAGTATTTAATTCATAGTCAAAATCATTATTTCATTGAATAAATCTTATTTATGTCTCTATGAAAACCTGAGTTATATTTGCCCCTAAACAGCCCATGTTATAAGTGAGTTTTAAAAATCACTGAGAAATAAAGGATATATTGTGTGGTTAATTTGCATACTGGTTTTAACAAAATCGGGCTTAATAAATAATTATTTGGTGTTATTGATCTCTAATATTATTGTTTTATTCTCTAACGTATTAAAATCAGACATACGAATGATTTTATATAGAAATCAATTAAGATATAATTAAAACAAGTGTAATCTTTTATATTCATTCTTATTTAATTTCGTTAGTCTTTCTAATTTAATGTATTTTATTACATTAAAACTTAAATATTTACGCCCAGAGGGTGCATATTCTTGTTAGTTAATAATTCCTCTTGACAAATACTTAATATAAAAAAGCAAAATAACATTAAAAAGATAACTTGTCGAGCTTTTCTTGCACGACTCCTACTTGAAATATCAAAGAGGTCTCCTGATAAAATGTCGAGTGACACATTTTCTTGTAGCGGAAATAAAAATTCTTAGACATAGCAGTGATTATCTGCTTCCTGTCCTTAACAAAAACAACATTTTAGTCAGGTTAGTTTTGTTCCTTGAATTGCGGGGCTTTTGTTCTTCCAGATACCAATGTTCTTTTTTTCTTGGTTGGTTAGTTGATTGTATTGTTCAACGTCCATCTAGCCTAAGTAAAAGCCAGTTTACTATTACATGTCATGGACTGCTCAGCCACTAGATGTCCTTATACATAGCAAACTGGTGGACTCACTAGGGGGTGGGGACCCTTACCCCTCTGAATTGGTGCACTCGGCATATTCTACAGCGCCGGTGTTCATTTGTATTAGATTCAGCAATCACAGATACGCAAATATGTAAAAATAAATAAATAAATATGTAAAATATGTAAAATGAATATGTAAATAGATAAATATCTATTTCTATTAATAATGGAGATTCGCTTCCGGTTTTTGTCTGTAACAAAAATTACGTCACTGCTTATGTCACATTACCCAAAATCGTCATAACATAAAATAAATACACTCAAAATATTGAACATGCAACATTAGACAGTCCTCGTTGTTTTTTAAAACAAGTTTTAATAAATACATGACTGGTATTATATATCTATATATAGTTTGTTTTATTTTAATACTTATTTAAAGTTTACATTTCAAATTGTTTTATTTTTTAATCCTTTAATGAATTAGATGATTTTACTTACTTAGGGTACAAACTCGCTGACATTGAATTTTTTTACTCCCACCCCTCAGGCAATATGTTTCAAAAATCTATTTTTACTTCGCCCGGGGGGTGTTTTTTATTTTGTACTAGTGTAAATAAATAAATATGTAAAACAAATAAATAGATGAATATGTAAGATATGTAAAAATGAATAAAAAATAGAACTACCAACTTAAACACTCCAACTAGCACCAGCAATTGACCACCCCTCCCCTATTCACGACCTCCTAACTCACTAGTATAAAAATGTCCACCGTTGAAGCAAGGACTCAATCCAACGTCCCGAAGAAGGTCTAACAGACCGAAACATTATAATGTTGACATCACTACCTACAATAAACATCCATCTTGTACAACATCCCATGTTTGTCTACTTTTCTCCACATAAATAAATAAATAGATAAACCAAAATATTAGAGACATTCTAATTAGATTTTCATTAGTCTTAATATTCAATTATAAACCAGATACTTTTTCAGCACCTACTAATCCTACTAAAACAATAAGTTGATCAGGTCAACCACAGCAATCTACCAGACATCCAGAAATTGTTTAATATTAACACTGGACTTATATCTTTAAATAATTGTATAAATGTTGTTATAGGAATGGAATTCGGAATTGAAAAATGTGCCATGCTAATGATAAAAAAAGGGAAAAGAAAACTAATGGTCGGAATACAACTATCAAACCAAGACACTATAAAAACACTTGGAGAAAAAGAAAATTACAAATAGTTGGGAATTTTAGAAACAGACACTATAAAGCAATCAGAGATGAAAGGAAAGGTTAAAAAGAATACATCAGAGAACAAGAAAACTCCTAGAAACCAAGCTCAACAGCAGAACTCTCATCAAAGGAATAAATACCTGGGCTGTCCCCATCATAAGATATTCTGGTCCATTCTTAAAATGGATAAAAGAGGAACTCAGACAGGAGGGATGATGTAAGATCATAAAACGTTATTTGGTTTGGTTGTTTTGTTTTACGACATATCAACCTCAGTGGGTTATTTAATGCCGATAAAGTTTAGAAATAATGTCATTCTTAATGGATATGTTTTTTATAAACACATTTTTCTTTTTAACCCATAGATGGGACCCTAATAGGTACTACCACTCCGAGTCAGAGTGGACCAGGAAGCAATGGTGATGAAGGGGTGCTTCACATTCCCCAAACCTCCAAAACTGGAACCTCACCATCAGATAGAGTTTAACGTCATTCCCAGGACATGTAGCCACCGCCTTCTAACACCTTTAACACATGACAAGACTTATCATGTGACGAAAAGTTAGATAATAAAGATAGAAATTATTTTCATGAATCCTAATTGCGACAAGTCAAACGATCCTTGCTCTACAAGGTGTTGGGGATAAATTTGACATACTTATATTTGGTTATTTCTCTCCGTAAGTTGATGATATTGACGCACACTACGCATCATTTAAAATCTTGGACCCTTCTTCATTCATATACGTGATGACTCGTGTCATGCAGACCTAATTCCCCCAAACCGTGATGGTTTTTGGATGTGTGCCTCCGTATCTTTTCACAGAGGGTATCAGGTTGAATTCAGATGCCTACGTGGAGTTGCTAAACACTGTAGTCAAGCCCTGGATAACAAGGTAGTCAATGGTAAGCCATATGTATGGCAGCAGGGTTCTACCCCCTGCCACACTTCTGGGAAAAGTCAAAAATGGTTGTCGGCGAATTTTTACGACTACGCCAGTCCCAATGTTTGGCCTCTGAACTCCCCAGATCTTAATCCCATGGATTATTATGTATGTGGTGCTGTTGAGAAAGACACCAATCGCCGTGCCAGTACTACAAAAGCCCAGTTGATCGACAGAATTAAGGTAGTTTTTGAGACTCTTCGTAGGGAAACTGTAACATCAGCTTGCTCCAGGTTCCGGAGCAGGATTGAAGCTGTGATCTACGCTAATTGCGGTTATTTTGAGTGAAACTTGTTGACAGTAGTGTAATATCCGTGCCTGTTGAATTTCTTTACAATCCATTAAATTTTGTAGTTACCAGGCACATTTTCTTTTTCCTTATGAAACTGTTAAATTTATCCCGAACACCCTGTAGATTCGAATCAAAATTTTTAGAATACAGTGGTACCTTGACTTACAAGTGTCCCAACTTTCGAGTTTTCCGAGTTACAAGCTGCCACTCGGTCTATTTTTTTTTGCTTCGTGTTGAAAGCTAATGTTTGAAGTACGAACGAGCTTCAGATATGCTTATGTTCACAAATTCACTAAAAAAATTAATTTTCCAAATTTATTACGCCAAAGAAAAATATTATTTATAAAAAATAGACGTTAAAACATATAACAATTAATTCATTGATTTTTATCTTATTATGTTTTTATACAATAAAGGGATACTTTTCTTATTTAAAAGATATAACAAAAATTAAGTTTTTTTTTGGGTGGGTTATAATGGATCAATGCAATTTCAGTTTAATTCAACGGGAAAAATTGATTTGATATACTAGGAAATTAAGTTATACTTACCTAGTTCTTCGGGGCCTGTGCATAGTGGCCTCAATCGTTGGACTACTAAAAGGGATCCCATGGGAATATTCTCCAGGCAACACATGTCGATTTAAAGGGGCAGAGCTGAGCTGATTGCCCAGTACCTTAAGAACCTCAAGAGTGTAATGCCGAGGGGATTCGCGTATTTTTAAAAAATACCAGCCACGCATGAGCTTCGGTTTGTGCGTGGTTCTCCACTATAATGATCCTTGAGTTCGATTGACATGAAATTTCCCTAGTAAGTATTTACTGACCGTAAATACTTACTAGGGAAATTAAGTTACGAATGAAATGAATTAAACTCGTAAGTCCAGTTACAACTGTATTCGAATTCTTTAGGATTTTCCACCAGCCAAAAATTAAAGATCAGAGCTGCGTGCAGCTAGCTAGTCACGCTTTGGTTTAAGACTCCTTGTATACATATATATATATATTTACCAACCCAAGCAGGATGTGACACAAGGTCAATTTCTCAAACGGAGTTCAACAGGTTTGAATTCAGAGTTTTCATTCTCCTAGACCGGTTGCGTAACCAGGGTTAAAGAGCCTAGTCTGCCCCACTATTTATCCATAGCTGGAGGAAGAGTGGGATTCATACCTTTCTCAAGGGTATTAGCGCTAAAGGAAATACAATTACCACATCCAGGATTTGAACACGGGGCGATGAGTTCATTTCCTATGACTTTAACCATTACGCCACGCGCTTTCATTGTATACATATACGTATGTGAATGAATAAGAAGTGATTAGTGAGTGAGCGTAGTAAGTTATGAATTCTATTCAAGATACCATTGTTAAATATTTAATATTTGTGAATAGTGCGTTTAACGTAACGGTTATCATCGCATGTAATGGAATCGGTGACTCGAGTTCAAATCCTAGACGAAGCTACTTGCGTTTCCCTTCGCACTGATGCCCTTACGAAAGGCATGAATCCATCTATCTCATAAGAGTTGTTAAATCTAGTGAATAAAGGTGCATTACCTTTATTCACTCTGATATATTTTGATAGGAACTACAACAGATACAAGGTGCATGATAATACCGCTGGATAGAGCATGTTTTCAGCTACTAAAGACTATTTTTCTACGTTGTCCCCACTATTAAGTATACATTTCCACCCTCAATAAACAAGAGCCTGCAGTTTATCTTTCATCAATTATAGTTTATTAGAGGAATAATAAGATATTCTTATAATCGATAATTGACATTACTTTCTGTAGATGAGATTCTCGCTGACAAGATAAACTGATAATTCTTCCAAGCCGTAGCCGTGTCAGTGGAACTGTATGGCTGCACCACCTGGACTTACGAAATGCTTGGAGAAAAAGCTGGATGGGAACTGTGCAAGGATGCTGCGTGTGATCTTAAAATCCTGGAATCAGCACCGCAACAAATTCCTGGGGGTATTGTACTGTAAGCTGTGACATAGTTTTGGTTACTGAAAGACAAACACTGAATGTCCATTATATTAAGATTACAACAATTTTTCTAGTAGGTGTATAAAGATTTTAATTGATGATTACCATTCAAATTTTAGAGTGAAACTCAAAGGACAGTTATTGAAAGCATTCACAGATCAAAGTTTTTTTTCTCTGAATTTTTGAGATGAGGCTTGATAATTAGTATTATTTGGATTATTCGGACTATTGTTCTCCTCTATATTGTTATAAAGACAACGTTTCGGCCGATGTGCCCTGTGGCCTTCTTCAGGTATTTCTTGTCAAACTTGAAAATGGCAGTTGTGCGGCCACCAAGCTGCTGTCATACAAACTCTCCGATTAAAACAAGACTTGCTGAACACTGCTGGAAAAGCAAGAACAATATCATGTGATGTTCACCTATGGGCATCTTGTTAGGTTATTTTGGTACATACAAAGTGTGCTATAGTCCACAACTTAAACTTATAGACTCTGCGTGGGCGCGTAGATTAAAACCAGCCAATCAACACACTCGAATACGTGGTTAGTTAACTATTTGATCCCCGATCTTGAAAGCCGTTCATTTTACACGTATTCAACACTGACGAACTGATCTGCAACCAAAGGATTCTGCCTAACACCGAGGAACAACCAAGGGCACTGCTTAACACAAGGATTCTTCACTAAGGAACAACCAAAGGATTCTACCTGACACAAAGGAACACAAAGAATCTCCACTGAAAAGTGCTCTCACTTGCAGCCTAAAAATGGCCACAAAAATCGTAACACACTTACACATGAACATACCAGTGTGGGTCGGCCAGCAAAAACCTACATCGCTCAGCTCTGTGTGGATATTGGATGCTGTTCAGAAGACCTATGGCCCATAAGGACGAGTGGTGAGGAAGAGAGATGGAGATCTGTCCTGTCGGCATGATGATGATGATGATGATGATGATGATGATGATATCGCGGCTTTGTCATTAGAGATTCAAAGTGACCCGATAACGTCTATTTTGAAATATCATTCATCGCCTTTTTTCCAAGATTTCACCGCTTGGCCCCTCATTTAACGCCTGAGCGACCCAGAATATTTAATGGATCGGGTGGATATCAGCCTTTTCAGAGTTGAGCGAGTACAGATTTACTGAAATGTTAATTTTATAGGATTTGTCATGATTTTAAGGGCTTTTTTGCTATATGGATTATATATATATATATATATATATATATATTATATATATATATATATATATATATATGTGGAGAGAGAGAGAGAGAGAGAGAGAGAGAGAGAGAGAGAGAGAGAGAGAGAGAGGGAAATTGTTGGGAAAGTGTCTAATTTCACTTTATAGGATTTTTCACGGACAGGTGTAGTATGGAAAGCTTAATGAAAAAAAAAAAAAAAAAAAAAAAAAAAAAAGAAAATAAATAAGTAAATATGTAAAAAAAAAAAGCCTGTAGGCATATTAGAATACTTTTATTGCAAAATAAGACGAGTCATTTTTCGTTGGTTGGTCTTCCTATTATACGCATAGTGAGTTTTTACACTAGTAATTGGTGGACTTTCCCGAAGTCTGAGTGACAGCAACTCCCATTAGCTCTCCATAGTTTTTAGCAATTGAGCTCTGTTTTGGACAGTCAAAATCATTAGGCTGATTGTTTGGTTGGTTGGATTTTACGGCATGTCAATTCTTGCTGGGTTATTTCATGCCCAAGACGTTTTTATTTTATTCATTATTCATTATTCATTATTGGTAGGCATTCAAACGTTTTTAAAAACTCATTTTTTCAACACATTTTAAAACTCATTTTTGATCAATTTAACCCCTAACAGGAACTACCACCCCGACTCAAAAGAGGCCCGATATTAAATGTCAAATACTTAAAGTGACTCCGGGCGGTGTAAAATATTTTTTTCAAAAGATATCGGCTGAGGGGGTGGTGAATTAAATTAAATAAAATGAAACGTTTAATATTTAAAAAAAAATTACTTACTTAAAAAGCATCATATTCACTCCACTCCACTAAAATATTTGTTTTCTTTTACAACAGCGGGGACCAACAAAACGTTTCTAAACATTTCTGATTTAATTATTCAGAAAATTTTTTAAATCGTTCGAGTAAAATGTCTTTCGTTCGGATTTTATAAAATTAAATAGTGTATGTGTGTGTGTGTGTGTGTGTGTGTGTGTGTATGGGGTTGGGGGTAGACCTAGTAAAAACGTTTTTCTTCAATATATTTTCGGAAAAACTATTTTAAACATAAAATCATCAAAAAGGTCAATAAGTATCGAAATGTTCGTGAAAATTTGACAATTAATTGATTTTTCATAGAATTTTAATATTTTTATGTAGTAATGATACTGACTATAAATTAAATACTCGTTGGTAAGCTTACTTGATTCCTCAAATGACTGTGACGTAAGTGTTACAATTAATGTGGTAGAATAAATTGTTGACAGACCCTGTAGCTGAATATGGGAGCCGTTGGAGAGTAGAAATTTATCAGTAACGGTTATAGCTCTCTGACCCCTGGAAAACACGTGACTAGATTTAGATTTGAGATATAACTTGACTTTTGAGGAGAGAGGATGTGCTCATCTCTGTTGGGGCTATTATCTCCTCGCGCGGAAGAACATGGGCTAGAAAGATAAAATCTTGATCACGAAATAAAAGTCTTGTAGTTCATTTAATTAATTACAATGACTAGAGTTAGTTCGAAGAAGCCCTTAGTTAAGAAAAATAAGAAGCATTTAGAAGACTAGACGACAAGATGACGGCCAGACAAATTAGCAGAAGCATTAAAGCAGAATTGAAGCAACAAGTAAGTCTCTACTCTGTATCTGTCTCTCTCTCTAACCCCTCTCTCTCTCTCCCCCTCTCTCTCTCTCTATCTATCTATCTATCTCTATCTCTCTATCACCGAGAATTCCCTGAAGTAATACTCTCTCACACTCTCGTTTATATACCCGACGATGGGGATATATAACAGTAAGCAGTTACACAGTTTTCGGTACAGTCAAAAAGATGTCAAATCTCTATTATTAATACTAGCAAAATAAAAAAAACACCCTCCGGGCGATGTAAAAATAAATTTTTGAAAGATATTGCTTGAGGAGGTGGAAGTTGAAAATTAAATGTCGGAGATTTTGAACCATAAATCATGAAATCATCAAATTTATTAAAGGAGTAAAAAAAAAAAAAAAAAACAATTTGAAATCGAAACTAAATTCTATTAACTTTGAATATCTATTAAGATAAAACAAACTGTATATGAATATATGATACTGGGGATGTATCTATTAAAACTTGTTTTAAAAAACAATGAGGACTGTCTAATGTTGCATGCTCAAATTTTGAGTGTATTTATTCTATGCTATGACGATTTCGGGTAATGTGACGTAAGCAGTGACGTAATTTTTGTTACAGACAAAACCCGGAAGCGAATCTCCATTATTAATAGATATATTAAATAGTTTAAAGTAATAGTGAATAGTTTATAATTCTCTCTTATATTTGCTTCTTAAGAGATGAAGATGCAACATTTTTCTACTTTTGATATTTCTTTGTTCCTGATTCTTCTGACTGGTTATACAAAACCAGATAACAGAAAAAGGTTGGTTCGTTAGTTGGTTGGTTGGATTTTACGGCATGTCAACCACTGGGTAGTTTTATGCCAAAGATGGTTTTGTTTTATACATTCTTGTTGGGTATTCAAATTTTTTAAACTCATATTTTATCTATTTAACCCATAAATGTAGCCCGAACAGATACTACCACTCCGAGTCAGAGAGGACCTTGAATAATTTGCAGTGAATGGGTAATCCACACTCCCCAGAGCTCCAGAATTGGACCCTCACCACTAGATGCAGTTTAGTTTCATAGCCAGTACATTAATACCTTCTAGCCCATATATATATTTATATATATATATATATATATATATATATATAAATGTGACATTGAGTAAAGAACTCCAACAAACACCATAGGATCTTGCTCCTCAGCCTGATGATTGCTATTTAGCATGAAACCGCGGTCGCTGATAATGAACATTGATCTATGAAAACATTGTAAAATAAATAAATATTAGCTCTTACAAACTGTGATTGAGCACTGTATTTTCTTTGTTTCATCGCAAAAAAAATTTTGTTTTTACATATACCTATATATATATATATATATATATATATATATATATATAAACAACTTTTTATTCGAACTTTAACATATTCTTTAATTTTATGCACCGATCCATGCACCGATCAAAAATTTTCAACTGGTCAGCAACTTTCAAAAGTTTGAGAAGCATTGTTCTAGTCGATCTTGACAATGTTGTTGTCTAGATGGTCTCAATTCTTCCTCTGATTTCCAATTCCTCTAGTATTTTCCCAAACTCTAGGGGACCATTCCAAGGGCACCAACGACTATTGGTACCACCTTTATCTTCATGATTCACAGTTTCTTTTCAGTTCTCTTGAAAGGTCCAAGTATTTCTTTATCTTTTTGTTTTCTTTTAATTTCACTTTGTAGCTCACCGGGATGACAAGTTCTTTTCTTCTTGTTAATTAACACCAGGTCTGGTAGTCTGGACGGCATTAGGTGATCCGTCTGTATCTCAAAATTCCAGAGAATTTTTTTTGAGTCGCATTCTCTATGAAGTATTCTGGTTTGTGCATAGAGCATTTTGTAGTATGGTCAAAGGTTAATTTTTACACAATTCCAAGTGGATCACCTTTTCCACCCAGTCGGATATAGCCTTTTACTCCCTTTATTATTATTATTATTATTATTATTATTATTATTATTATTATTATTATTATTATTAGCAAAAATATGCACACACCTTAGATAAGAACGCATATAAAAAGATAACACTTATTCAATTATATTTTAATATGTTTCTCTATAAAATCATTCATAGGATTGATTTTAATACATTGGAGAATAAAACAATAATAATACAGATCAATATCACCAAGTAATTATTTATCAAATCCTGTTTTGTTAAAACCAGTATGTAAATTAACCACACCATATAGTATGAAAACCATTATTTATTGGTGATATATAAGACACGTTGCAGGATTTTAAACGCACTAATAACATGGGCTGTTTTGAGGCAAATTTAACAACGCATTAATGATTTTGATCATAAATTAAGTAAGTAAAGTCGTCGAACTGGTCTAAAGTCGGTATCAGCCAGACAGCGATGGAGTCTGTCTGCTTTTAACTAGCGCTAGACTAAGGAGATTGTATTTTGCACCTGAGGAAGAGCGCCATTCCTCACTTTACCGTACATACTTCTGTGCTACTCATATGCTGAGTTGGCAAGAGCTGGTATCGAACCCGGAACTTTGTGGTTCCTTTGCTGACGCTCTATCGACTGTTCAAACATAAATTTATATTTTCGTACAATTCATGATATTTAGCAAGAAACTCCGTCAGTAAAAAGTTGGGTAAGTTTAGTCAATATCTTTTACTTACAAAACTGAAATGAAGAATTAAAATATCATGCCGCAGACAGACATTGATCTGGCAAAATTTTCGACCAAAGAAACTTGGCTTTTCTTCAATTTCAAGTGTTTAATTTCCAACACTAATTTCTTGTGCCAGAGACAAATTCGATATGGATTCGATTAACATGCGATTGATATCGATCCGTCTAGTAAGAATCTACATTGACATTTATATTGATAGAACGATGAGAAAAGCAAATCTTTCATTGAAATCGGAAACAGGGAGAATTAAGAATCTGACGGAGCGTCTTGTAGTCTTTCTTTCTGGTTGGTGGTAATGACATTCCTCTGCCCGGCTTAGAGTCCGACAAATCATCATGATCATCATGATCATCATGATCATCATGATCATCATCATCATCATGTTGCGGCGACAGAACGGATTCCCCATTCTCGCCATCCGATATATATATATATATATATATATATATTATATATATATATATATATTATAAACACACACACACACACAATATATATATATATATATATATATATATATATTATAATATATATATAATATATATATATATATAAGTTTGGTATGTACGTGTCGACGTATAAGAAAAGACATGTCGCTCAGATTCGAAATCATACATATACCTTCATATCCCTATAAATAAGAAACACATCAAATTTGGTAAATGATTTTTACTGATTAAGGGATATAATTAATTAAACAAAAATCAAACGATTTCCAGTATGTGTCGCTAGCTCTCGCTGCTGCTGATATAATTAGCAGGCAGCTACCTGGCTACTGGCTATATCAGCAGTCCTTCCAAATGTCCGCTCCAATTATTACTTCGTTTTGACCTTAAAAATAGTAAACAGTGCTCTATTTCTAATAAGTACGAACTGTTAATTTTTTTGGAGAACTGGAAAAAAAAATTTCAAACCAAGAGTATCTTTTTAAATGTAAAAAAAATTTAAAAAAATCGAATTGTAATATGAAAAAATGTACATATGCGAACAAACAAAAGTTAAATAAAAACATTTCTATCAATATTTTTAAAGAATACTTTCATATTTCTAAGAATAAAATATATCCATTTTTAATCAGTGAAACTCAAAACTTTTTTGAAAGAAAATATTCATAAAATAAAGAAATTTGAATTAATACGCAAAATATTCCACCTACAAATAAGCTAATGTTTTAGATATTAGCTTCTTGTTACTTTTGTTTTAGGGCTAAAAAAAGAAATAAATTACAATGTTACATTTTATTTCTAACTCAACAAGCAATTAAAAACTGAATTTAAAATTGTCTTACGTACGCAAAAGTTTTAGAGAAAATATTTTAAAAACGTTCACAAGTTACTTTTTAAAATATTATTCTCAATGTAAACAAAAAACAATTTACAAATCCTTAGCGATTAAAAAAAAGGGGGATTTAAAAAAGTGGACACCCACATATTAATATTGTTATTTTCAAATTGCTAACTGGATTGAAAACCGAATAATTAGAACAGTAATCAGCACCAAAAATGGGCATAGAAGAAACTCGTCCCAGAAATTCGACCTTCATATATATATATATATATATATATATATATATATATATATATATTATATATATATATATAATATATATATGTGTGTGTGTGGGGGGGGATACATGTATGTAACATAGCATTAATACCCTTAAGAAAATTATGAATCCATCTATTCTCCTCCAGTAATGGTAAAAAGAATAACACACTTTGCTCTTTAACTTTGGTAACCGGTCTAGGAGAAGGGGAACTGAATTCAAAATTGTTTTTGTGTTGCATCTTTCTTGGTCAGAGGGCTAGGGTACATACATATATATATATATATATATATATATATATATATATATATATAAAGAGAGAGAGAGAGAGAGAGAGAGAGAGAGAGAGAGAGAGTAAAATAACAATGAGAGTGAGTGTGGCGTAGGCATATACAGATGGGGAAACTGATATTTCATTCGACGAATGCATATGCCACGTCAGCTTTAATTTCATAGCGTATGGCACTAGGAATTTGACTATAATTGTACATTGCACGGCATTAGAAATTTTATTATAGTTGCATAGTGAGTAAGTTTAACGAATTACATGTTTTATCAATTTTCAAATATCATTATAATTTACTTGATAAAAAAAAAAGAGTAATGTATTACTTACCGACCGGACGAACATTGCACCTATATTTTTTACATATATGGTATTTGCCTCTCATCCCACTTATGAGGGCGTGGCACAAGGAGATTTTTATGTGGGCCCACCCACAAGCCGAAGCTCATGGCTGGTAGGCACAAAAATGCATTGATCCCGTCGGCATACCCTCTCAATGGGGCGCCTCAGGTTCTGGGCAATAAACCCAGCCCTGCCCCTTTAAATCGAGGGGGCAGGTGTAGCCTGGGGGATAGCACCCTGGGATCAACGCTGTTAATTTACATTAACAAACACAGGCCTCGAAAGGCCCATGTTATTGATGCAGCTAAAATGTAAACAAAATATTCAATACTAGTTTAAACGTGTCGTCAAAAAAAAAAAAAAAAAAAAAGTGACAGCTATATCTAATATCCTGATACTAAAGTAATTTAACAGCTAAATAAAGTAATAGAAAATTTTATTTATTTAAAAATACAAGCTTTTTATACAATGGATTTTATCGCTTCTCTTATAGCATATCAACTCCTTTAAAAACTTAAAGAAAAAGACCTTTCTTAACTAACTTTTCTCCGCAAACCTTTTCTCCTTAAGATGAACTAAGGTCGAAACTATTTGAAAACGTTTCTCTGAAATTTTTGAGATGAGGCTTGATAATTAGTATTATTATTGTACAATTGGACACATAGCCTAGTAGATAAAAGAGTTAGGTTAAGACAGTTCTAAGTGACAGTTATCTCAAGACTACAGGTTCAATCCTGGTCAGGGGCAGCAGTATCATAAAATAATAATTAACACAAGCTTAACACCTGTACCTGTTAGTGGAATGAGAACAGGGCACCCCCTTGGACTGAATAAAGGGTTAGGTTCAAAGTTACGTGATGGCTCCCGATTACGACTAGAAGGTTCCCGAGTCCGAGAAGGTTCTCGAGTCCGACAAGAAATACATGAAGAAGGCCGGAGGGCACATCAGCCTGAAACGTTGTACATATAACAATGAAGATGAGGACAATAGCCCGAATAATACAAATAATACTATTTGAAAACGCTAAGAAATAAAGAACACGAAAGAAACAATTCCCATTTGTCTAATCACTTATGTTCATCTTGTTTATATAAATTGTATTGAGTTGTGTCTAATTTCTCTGTGGAAGAATTACTCTTTCGGTTTTTTATGAATTCTTTTCGAGATGATAAGATAATGAAAATTATTACAAAGATTGAAAATGAAAATGGAAACAAAAATTTAAAACAATTTTGATTTTTTGGTATTCAACAAAATTTGTTTGAATGAAAATACGCTGGCCAAATTAATCTAGTTCACACGCTCACACAGACAAACACAGACACAGACACAGACACACACACACACACATATATATATTATATATATATATATATTCGTCTGATTGAGGTGACACATGAAAATTTGTTTATTATTATTATTATTATTATTATTATAATTATTATGGTGTATAAATAGATGCGTAAATGAAAAAGTAGAGAGAGAGAGGGAGGGAGAGAGAGAGAGAGAGAGAGAGAGAGAGAGAGAGAGAGAGAGAGAGAGAGAGAGAGGGTGTAGACAGTCTGATAAATTGGTAGATTGATAGATAGGTATGAACATGATGAGATTGATAGTTATATACATACATGACCACACACACACACACACATACATACACACACACACATATATATATATATATATGTATATATATAGAGAGAGATACAGACAGATAGAAGAAGAGAGACACAGAGAGCTTGACGGAGATTGAGAGAGAGAGAGAGAGAGAGAGAGAGAGAGAGAGAGAGAGAGAGAGAGTGTGTGTGTGTAGACAGTCTGACAGATAGATTGATAGACAGGTACGAACATGATAAGATTGAAACATATATACATACACACACACACACACACACACACATATATATATATATATATATATATATATATATATATATAGAGAGAGAGAGAGAGAGAGAGAGAGAAAAGGTAAGAAATAGGAGAGTACAGAAAAACATAATGTTGAATGTCTATATAGGTCTCTTTCTTCTTGCCACCCACACACAAATCGATAAGTAGACAAATAAGCAAGGCAAGTGTCCGACTGGGATTAAAAGGGGTGTGACAAAAATGTCGGCTGTTCGCAAGACAAACTCCAAAGAGATGAGCGCTCAACTGGACTCAACTTCTTCTCTTTTTATGGTGTGACTTTTATGAAGGCCGCGTTTCTTCTCTATATCAGTTAAGATCTACCGTCTCATATCAGGGGAATATCTCCTGTGGTGGCCTCAGCCATGCGGAAGCCAAAGCAAATAGGTCCTTGGCGCGCATCACTCCACTCCACCACCTCCAGTCTCTCACGCCGGAACTATGGGGCCAGACCATCGGGCCCTTTGCCATCCTCCCGCGGTCCGGTGAGTGAACCGGTCGGTTTTATGGCCGTATTGTTGGCTGAACGTCTCCTGGCGCACTCCTGCCATCTTGTCACTTACGACTAAGCTGATTTCGTCCGGTTATTGTCCGGCCTGAAGAAGTAGTGGAATGGATTGCTTGGTGGGCAGCCGTTCAAGTTGTGAGAGTTTGCCAAAAATAGTGAAGATGGAGAGACAGTATTCTTGCGAGTGGGTTGTTGTTGTTGTTGTTGTTGTTAGTGGTGGTGGAGGTGGTAGGGAAAAATAGATTACCTCTTTTGTGGCGGGAGAGGAAAAAGGAAAGGGCAAAAAAAAAATTAAAGTGAAGACAATGGACATAGGAAAGAAGGAAAGACTAGAGGATAGAAAATGAGCGAGATAAGAGAGAAGAAAGAAAGAAAGAAAGAAAAAAGAAGGAAATGAAGGAAATGAAAGAAAGATCACAGAAAAAGGAACGAAGAAGATATAAAAGTAAAAAAAGACAAAGAAGAAGTGTAAGAAAAATAAAAGGTAAAATAAAGAAAAATAAAATCAAGGAAATAAACAAAGACCCCCACCCCACTAAAAACAAACGAAACAAAAATAATAAAAAAGAATGAAAAGTAGTTCTTTATTAAGTTCAACATTGTTTGGCACAAGGCCAGAATAATTGGGTTTCTCAAGACTATCGAATTTACGATCACTAGTTTGCGAGACAATGTTGGTTGTTTGTTTTATTTTACGGTATATCAACCATTTTCGGGTCATTTAATTCCGAATCAAATTATTTTGATAAACAAGGGACTTAAGTTGCTTTCAGTACCTGCTGTCACATAAGTGGTCACCCAATTAAGTATTGAACAGGCTCATCGCTGCTTAACTTCGGCGATCTAGCGGAAATTGGTGTTTTCAGCGTGACTTGACCGTAATAGGCTATTTTACTAAGCCATGGTTAAGATGATTATTTACCCAATCCGTTCGCCACAGGTCGGATGGGACATAAGGTCGCAACTATGGGGCATCCTGCGAGAATTGAACTCACTATTCAGTAGAAATGGATCTCCGAGATTAACTTGCTAGCTATTACACCACAATGGGACGCCATTATTTTCCCAATTCATTTGCGGCAGGCAGAGTATGACACAAAGTCACAAGGGTGTGATCCCGTGAGGATCGAACTCACTATTCACTAATAAGAGATCTGCAAGACGAGCTTGCTAACCATTACACCACGATGGGACGCTTTAAACCATGGCTAAGGAACGTATCAAGCGGTTTGCAAAGTACCATTTGGCTAATTCAAAATTTAGTTATAATTGATCAATTCACAAGTACTTAAGTATACATATAATATACTTAATTATATATAGTTAATAATTAATAATAACATATAATAAGTAATAATAATAATAATAATATGTAAATTATATAATATTATATAAACCATCTTTTAATTACATATTATATAGACTATTTATTGATTATATAATATTATATAAACAATTATATGTATATTATATCATGATATATACAAGGTAAGTTAAAAAAGTATCAAGATTTTTTGTACATTTTGATACACCTTGTATTCTGAAAAAATAACGTTATATACATTATTTTTTTCAGAATACAAGGTATGTCAAAAAGTACAAAAAATCTCGATACTTTTTTGACACACCTAGTGTATACATGATAATTAATAATAATGTACTTAATTATACATATAATTGATTAAATTCATCGACCTAATTGATTAATTCAATTAGTGATGAATTATTTATGAGATCAGCTTGTTAACCATAACTCTAATATAGCAGAAAATAAACACACCAAAAAAGTAAATATAGAATAATTCAGGGTTGTCTGACACAAGGCTAGAAGAATGGAGTTCCTAGTAAAGATCTTAATCAGAATCATTAGTCGTTATTTAGTAAACTTAGCATAGTTTAACACAAAGCCAAAAGTAAGGGACATAGTGAGAATTGAACTCATGAACAATGGTCCGTTGGCCTGGCTTGCTAACTCTTACACTACGCGTGGTGTCCAAAAGTCATTTATTATGCTTAGCACAAGGCTAGAAGTGTGGGGCACTCTGTGAGAATCAATTTCACTAACAATGATCCACTAGCCTAGCTCGCTAATTATTTACAAAGCACATCATGGGTTATTAACTGGGAATTATACTCACTAACATTATTCCCCAGTTCACTATGAGTGGGAGTAATCACTCGAGTTCCTTCTATGGGTGAAATTTTGTTGGAATCCTTCCGTCTACTAAAGACGATGGCGTAGTGTCCATTTTTTGTCTGCAACCACGTGATTGGCCGAACAGACCAATTTTAGAATGGAGCATTGAGTGGCTGCAAACAAACAGTGATGCTTGCTGGAGTTGCTGTTGTCTCTCCTTCCTTTTGGCTCTCTTTTTTGTGGCGGCTTCTTTCCTCTCTTTCTCACTCCTTTTGGTTCCTTGTCTGACGAGGAGTCGCCAGGTCGCACGGTCTTCCGCACAAGCCCCACATGTGTTGGTGTTAATGTGGCATGTCTTCATGTTTCTCTTACAGACATCTTTAAAGCGCAGTGGTCTCCCTACTGGTCGGGTGCCCTCTGCTAATTCTTCATACAGGAGGGCTTTGGATGAAACAGATCTTTTTTAAAACATTCATATTCAATAGGACTGTATGCACCCCCGAAAAAAACACCCCAACTTAACTCTTAAGGTTTGCTTTCTTTGTTTAATGACATATCAACCTTAATACGAGGGTAATCCCAAACCTAAGAAATATCCCCCAAAATCCCCCTCCCCCCAAAAAAAATCATAGGAACATTTATTGTTTATTGTCAATGATGTTTACATCATTTTAAAGTTTCAACGTGTATTTATTTTCCTACATAATCGTCATTTCGGTAGCTGCATTTTTATAGGCACTGTAGCAGTTTTTGTATACCCGTGTCATACCAGCTTACCGCCATGTCGTTGAGGAAGCGTTGAACCTCGTCATCGTTGCAGACTCTCAACACCTCTAGCTGAATCTTTTGACATTCATGCATGACCTTCCATACACTTACGTTAATTGGCGATAGATTTCAAACAATTTAATTACTTTTGCATTCTAAAACCGAATAACAGTGCTAACTTCCAACTTGCTGGTAGTATCAATTGGAAGGTCCATCAGAAACGTCTACCAAGCCAATACCGAGCGTGGCAGCGAGTCGAGCGCAGGGGCATGCACAGGCACTTGATTAACAAACATAAGGGTTTCAAAAAGCCGCACAACAAATTTCCCTGAGCCCCAGCGCTGTGGAGACCTAAATTTTGGGATTACCCTCGTATAGTCTTTTGGACGACTGTTAAAAGCCGAATCCAACGGATTCATGTTTCATCCAGTAACATAACATTTTCATTTTTCGTAGGAAATGGACTCGTCGACCCGAGTTCAAATTCTGGACGAGGCTGTTTATGTTTCACATTGCGCTAATACCCTTGGGAATAACATGCATCTAAATACTCTCTCTCTAACTATGGTTAAATAGTAGGGTAGACTGGGTTTTTTAACCTTGGTTAAGTAACCAATATAGGAGAAGGAAAACTGAATCAAACTTGTTAAACCCTGCTGAAGAAAATGAGTGTGGGGTGGTATATATATATATATATATATATATATATATATATATATATATATATATGTGTGTGTGTGTGTGTGTGTGTGTGTGTGTACGTTAGGGTAGCGTGGACATGAAGTCAACAGCGCTTGGTTACAGAGAGTTACCATTGGTTTCAAAGCAGCGTATTAGCTGCTGATTCCCAATACAGATGACATAGAATATAAAAGTAAAAAATTTCATTCACTTATATATAGAGGTGAGCCATTCCTGTCCTATTCATCCACGCACATAACTGAATGAAAATTATATTCAAAGTTATTTGTTTTCAGGATAATACGCTGCTTTAAAACCAATGGTAACAACCATCTTTTAATTGTATAATGTTTCGTAATAAATAGATATGTATCTTCCTCATGTAATTATGTTTCTTTTCATTTCTCTAAAACAACACACACTAACACCCCCCCCATATATATATATATATATATATATATATATATATATATATATATATATAACAAAAGAGTTTTATAATTTGCTTGAAACATTGTGTTTATATTGGTTTGGTTTTTAAGGCTTTTGTTTTGAAAGCTAGCACAATGCAATTGTAAAGAAAAGTTAGCTATGATGTTGTTCGTTTATCTTTGATTTATTCTTAATATTTCGGGATAAAAATCACTTCGTCGGAAGATTTTTGAAAGCAGGAGTCCTGGCGTTGTTGACCTGTCACTAGGATCTGTCCATTTTGTTGTTTTCTTGGTAATATCTTCTTTCAAATTCTGCGTGTGCATGTTTGTGTGTCTGTGTGTCAGTGTGTGTGTTTGTGTCAGTGTTTCTGTGTGTGTATGCGTGTCTGTTGGTCGATCCTGTGCATGTTTGTGCGTTCATGTTTACTTTTGGAGAGTCATATATATATATATATATATATATATATATATATATACGGATCGCGTCATATATCTCTTAAATGTATTGAGGACTCCTATTTAAGTTTGCTATCGTGGCAGGATTATTTTTGAATAGCTTTTTTATACATCTTCATAGTTTAAACTTTGATGAGTTTTTTCTCATCAAGTTTTGAGGCTTAAAGGTTTAAAAATAAAATTTACATTATTTCTTAAATTAATACGTTTTTTTTATATAATTTTTTAAAAGACATTCCAGCCCGGAATGTGAGATTTAGTTGAACTTCTCGTGTCAGCCGTTAAATTACCTTTCATCATTCAACAAAAAAGATGTGTTCTGATGAAGACTAATGTTTATACAATGCCTTCTACTATTGTTTGTATTTTATTTTTCAAAATGATTTTTTTTGGATTATATTTTATAAACGTCATTAAGTCGAAACAGGCGCTTGCTAGCACAGTTTATACTATTGTTTTTCTAGATCTTTACGTTAAACTGTCCGATTTAATTACATTTTATATATATATATATATATATATATATATATATATATATATGTTCCCCATCCCCTTTGGGGGCGATTTCGCTGACGACCGCCAACTAAAGCGTAAAGAGTGCACCATCGCTATAAAAGGGATGGTGCACTCTATGACGGCCTTTACATACAAGGCGATGTGTGTATTAATACTGTTAAAATCCACTTCGCATTCTGTAGGTGATGACAGCGTGGCGGTTAAGGTGTCTGACTGACACTGAATCGATCGGATTTCAATCCCGGCTGTAGGTAGCTTACTAATGTCTAGCCACTCTGATGAGACTTGATAAGTCGAAACACGTGTCTGTGGATGACTATATATATATATATATATATATATATATATATATATATATATATATAGGCATGCGTGTTGTTGTGAACTGTGTTCCTCTCGTAGCTTTGTAACGGACTAATAACAGAAGTCACACTTAGCATAACAGTTTTCGTCCTAGGACATGAAATCAGCGATCCGATATCAAATAGTGGACGAGGCTGTTTGCATTTCACTTCGCGCCAATGATTTTGAGAAAGGTATGAATCAATTTATTCTCACCTTTCAATTATGCGTAAATAGTGGGGTAGACTAGGTTCTCTAGCCTTCGATAGTCAACCTTGTATCACATCCGGTTCATCGAGGAGTGGCTGGAATAATACATACCAGACTATACTAAACTTAGTAAATAATCATATGCACTCATACAAACACACACACACACACACACACACACACACACACACATATATATATATATATATATATATATATATATATATATATATATATATATACCTCAGTCGGTAGAGCGTTCGGCTAGACAACACAAGGTTCCTAGTTCGATACCGGTCCTCGCCGACTCAGCGTATGAGTAGCACAGGGATCTGTGCGGTAAAATAAGGAGCTGATGGTAGACGCCAAACAATCTCCTTGGTCTAGCGCTATTGAAAAGGGGATAGACTCCCTCGCTGACTGGCTGATACCGACTTTAGGCCGCCCCAACGACTTTACTTATATATACCCCAATTGTTTCTAATGGAAGAATATGCATCCAAAACGTATACTTTTAGATTTTATCTATTACAAAACCCAACACGATTGAAACTAAAATAAAGTTAGCACACACACACACACACACACACACATATATATATATATATATATATATATATATATATATATATATATATACAAGGTGTGTCAAAAAGTATCGAGATATGTGTACTTTTTGACACACCTTGTATTCTGAAAAATGAATAACGTTCCATTCATTTTTCATTTCAATCTTAGTAAATACAGCTTCGATCTCCGCACTTTTATGACACACCTTGTATTCTGAAAAAAAAAAGTTCCATTCATTGTTAATTTCTATCTTGGAAAATACAGCTAATCTCGATACTTTTATGACACACCTTGTAATATATATATATATATATATATATATATATATATATATATATATATAATATCAGCATGAAATACTCATTTAGCACTCAGATTTAAATAT
>CM042143.1:107340078-107350078 GCA_023376005.1 Doryteuthis pealeii | reverse complement strand
GCATGTAATTTTGTCAAATTTGATTGGAATCTAACTTATTAATTTTTATTAATCTTAATCGAGTATTATTGACTTGACGGTTAGTTTGGTTGGTGAGTTGGATTTTATGGCATGTAAATCATTTGGGTTATTTTATGTAGGAGAAATTTTGTTTTAGTCATTCTTGTTGGGTATTCAAATTTTGTTCCAACTCGATTTTTTTTCAAACTCATTTTTTGATCTATGGGTTAAATACCCATAGATGGGACCTTAAATACCACTCTGGATTAGATTGGATCTAATTTGGTTTGGTTTATTTGTTTCATAACATATCAACTGTCGTAACAATTTATATATTTACTTCAAGAGAATAAGAAAAAGATCAACTGGATTCTTCCTTTCAGCTCTAATCATATCGGCCTTATTTTTTGAAAAAGAGATAAAAGCATTTGGATGAAATGTCAAGTTTCACTGGATTTAATCATTTAACGTTACTCGAAGAGACACTCAATAATATGTTTACTTATTCAAACCATAGACAAAAATTATAATTAAAAAGTAAAAATGAATAAATATGTAGTCTATATATATACAGGGCAGTTGTGTGTTTCTGTAAAAGAAAAGAAAACAATTAACGACAAAGTATCACAAGGTTCCTAGTTCGATACCGGTCCTCGCCAACTCAGGGATCTGTGCGGTAAAGTAAGGAGCTGATGGTAGATGTGGCGCTCCACCTCAGACGCCAATACAATCTCCTTGGTCTAGCGCTATTGGAAAGGGGATAGACTCCCTCGCTGACTGGCTGATACCGACTTCAGGCCGCCCCGACGACTTTATATATATATACATTAAATATCACCATGGCTTGGTTTTCGAGTAAAAATTATGAAAATCTATATTCGTGAAGATAATTAAAAAATAAAATTTTAATGATAACAGCATAGAAATTTTTTTTTTCGTTTTGCATTTAATATTGTAAGTAGTAGACATCAATTTTTCTTTTTTTTTTTTGAGTTGCTGGATCAACGCAAGGTCTTTTTTACGTGGGGATTTTGATGGAACGTCCTGCAGGGACCCAACTCCTGATACAGTAACAATGGTTCTGCGAGACTAACTTTAAAAAAATCCCCGTTATACCCAGGCGATACCGGGTAGCCGCTTCTAGTCACTAATAAAGATAATTTTAATGGATTTAGACAGTTACAGTTACTAGATAATATGTTTACTTCTTTCAACCACAGACAGAAATTATAGTTAAAAAGTGAAAATGAATAAACATGCAGTCACTAATAAAGATAAAATATGTCTGTATCTAAAGTTATTTCTATAAAAAAAAAGTATTCCACGCAGCTATCATATTCTTATATTTAAGTTCATGGAAGCGCGTTGTGTAAAATGGTTGAAGTCATGGGAAACAGACTCGTCGCCCCGAGTTCAAATCCTGGGTGTGGTAATTGCATTTCACTTAGCGCTAATACCCTTAGGAAAGGTATGAATCTTACTCTCCTACCAGCTATGGATAAATAGTAGGGCAGACTGGGCTCTTTAATCTTGATTAGGCAGCCGGTCTAGGAGAAGGAAAACTCTGAATTCAAACCTGTTGAACCCCGCTAAAGAAATTGATTTTGTGCCCCATCCTGCTCGTGCGGAGGGGTTGGTAAATATATATATTTAAAGTTTATCACTCGGTATGATCAGTAGAAAGTAAAATAGGTGGAGTGGCCTAATGTCGGTATCAGCCGGAAAGCGAGGAAGTCTATCCACCTTTCACTAGCGCTAGACCACGGAGATAGTTTTGCATCTGAGGTGGAGCGCCACATCTATTATCAGCTTCCAACTTTACCGCACAGGCCAAGCTGTGCCATCCATGCTCTGAGTTGACTGTGTCATATTCATAGGATCAAATGTTTTTTAACCGAAGTTTTTACCTTAGATCAGAGCGTAGCTCCCCACTTTTAGGTTAAGACTAGACTGTAGTATCTGTTCATCTTTAACCCCGCCAAAAAAAACGAAGTGAGTCTATTACTGAAGATTTAGATTGGTGCTATTCGCAGAATTCCGTCCCGGCCTCCTGCCTTAAAAAACGCTTGGCGGTGATAGCTGAAAAAACAACCCTCCTTAAATAAAATAAAAATACCGAAAAAATGTTTTGATTTTTTATTTGTAAATAGAATGAAAATACCGAAAAAAAAAAGATATTTATTTAGGGGATTGAAGACGTTTTTATCAACAAATTATTTTCTTTTTTAGTGGTTTGAAGGCGTTAAAAGTAAACCATATTTTTGTCGACAAGTAAATGTAAATATTTAGCCCCCTCCATTGAAATATTTTAAAGGGGGGGGTGTTAAAGTATTTACATTTACTTGTCGAAAAAAGACTGGAGAGGGTAAAATATCGCATTAACCTTTTGGGGAAAACGCCTTAACCGCTCCAGCAGGCACTGCTTCAGCTAGGGACTTCATTTGTAGTGAGGGTTTTTCAGCTTTCACCACCTAGCGTTTTTTATGGCAGAAGGCCAGGACGGAATTCTGCGAATAGCACCTTTAGATTTGATATTTCCAGCATAGTTGAAATTTATATTAGCAGCTGCCGATGTTAGGTGTGAGCATGATGGTACGCTTTGTTAGTAGAATGAATAGAAAGATTACTGAATGTGCCACAGAAAAATTGCTATTGTTTAAAAAAAATAATAAGATCATAGTAAATGTAGCAAAATTCTATTTAGCGAGGAGGTTTACTGTATGCCACGATCGTTCTTGAGCGGGCGAGTGCTTGGGAAAACAACTGGCATTTACAAAAAAAGGCCGATGAAACTTGACACATGAGCTCTAACTTTTCGCAAGTAGACGCGAAAACGACCGTCTGCCTTGCTTAGTTTAAAATAAGCGGGCGGCCATTTTTTTTCTTCTCTGGGTGACCTCTGAGGCAACGTGTGAGGGGGGATTAACGAGTTTTATGGCATCAGTAACCGATCGGCGACCTCACGAAGACTTAAAATGTAACTCACCTACATATATATATATAAAAATCAGCAAAGATACGCACACACACACACACACACACACACGCGCACACGCACACGCACACACACGCACGCGCGGACTTATGTCTATGATTGGGTTTATATCTATAAAAGTAAGGTATATATATGTGTGCATATATATGTAACTGTATGTATGAATATATGCATATTTATATGTTTTCTATATATAGATCTATCACAATCTCACATAAGTATGTTTGCAATAAAATAATAGGAAATTATTCTCGCAAGCCGTGCTCATTATGTTTCTAACAATAAAACTATTTATATCAATCTATTTGTGGATAGACTTCTCATAATTTCTAGTTATATAATAATAATAATAATAATAATAATAATAATAATAATAATAATAATAATAATAGAGTAGTCAATATCAGCAATATCACTATAATTAAATTAAGGGCAATTAAGAAAACAAACAAAAACAAAACAAAAACAAAAAAAAAAAAAACAAACCCGAAGAAAGCAAAAAGGGGAAGTAAAACGACAGTGTGGATAGTTCAATCGACAAACTAAGGAAATTGTTCAAGAGATGACATGGACATGGATAAGAAGAGGAAACCAGAAGAGAGAAAACTGAATCAACAGCAACAAATGCCATAAGAACTATTTTTTATCAATGCAATAATAAATCAATAAAAAATGAATAAATAAACAAAAAAATACACATAAGAATAGAATGCAAGTTATGTGTTAACAGAGATGAAGCAGTTAATCCCATAAATGAATGCAGAAAATGTGTCCAAATCAATACAAGAGTAGGTATAATTGATTGGGAAAAGTCAATCATTGGGATTTGTACAAAAGATCAAATTTTGATCATGCAGACAAATGTTATATGCATAAACAGGAATTTGTGCTAGAAAATGAAATGCATAAAGTTCTCTGGGATTTTGAGATACAAACGGGCCACCTAATCCCGGTCAGAAGACCAGGCCTAGTATTATTAACATAAAGAAAGGAAAATTGTCAATCAGTGGATCTTGTCGTTCCAGTCGTCCATAATGGGAAAATAAAAGAAAGGGAAAATATAGACATATATCTGGATTTTGCCAGAGAGCAGAAAAGGCTGTGGAACATAAAAGTGACGGTGATACCAATTGTAGTCGGTGCCTTTAGATCAGTCCCCTGAGGCATAGGAAAGAAACTAAGAAAGAGAAGAATTGGGTTGGTTGGTTGGTTGGTTGGTTGGTTAGATTTTACGGCATGTCAACCCTTGTTTGGTCATTTTATGCCGACAACATTTTGTTATTCATTCTTGATGGGTATTGAATTTTTTTTTTATTAAAGTCAACTTTTAAAAAATGGAAGTATTTTTTTCTATTTGACTCATAGATGGGACCCTAACAGGTACTTCCATTCCGGGTGAGGGTGAACCTGGAAGTAATGTCAATGGAAAGGTTCTCCACACTCCGCAGAGAAGAATCGATACAGTCTAGAGTACAACACTAAGATCAGCTATAATACTTAGAAGAATGTTGGAAACCTAAGGTGACTTGCTGTCACTCAGAATTCAGGAAAAAAAAACAATTGTTAAACTGGTTTGAAAAACACGCATAAAGTGCGAATAATACCTAGGAAAAACTTTGGACATTATTTCTGTTTGATTTTTCATTTGATTTAGACTAAAATTGGCATGCTGATTTCAAAACTACAATCATTTTTTTTTCTCACATCAGTTTTTTTCTCTACAGCTTACTCTACAAATAAGCACAATTGTATTGTTTGTCTGTAAGTAATAGGACGCTTCAATTGATTGCGTTGAATATCAAAAAAAGGAAGGATAATTTTTCAGATCTGGTGACTAGGTTGATTCCAAGTCAAAGAACAAACATCAGCACATTTGAGAAGCTCGTTTATTTTGCATATTTTTAATTAAAACTTGATGATTAAGACAAGTCTTGGGCCCCTCACAAGATTTGCAAGCAGTGAGTTGTGAGATTATGGATGTGGAGCAAGGGAAAACGTGATAAATTGGCATTTGGTATACCTATGATTTCGCGAGAGCTAAAATATCATTGCACAGATGTTACTTTTGTTTATTTAAAAGCTCATTATATTGCAAGAATAAATTTACAATTGAGTATCGTAGTCCAGTGCCTTATTCAAGTAAAATCATAATGCCAGTTTTCATTCAATCTCCCTCACTTAAAGATCTCAATTATGATGAAGAACTCGGTAACAGCAATAATTTAAACCGAAGATGACACATTTCATCGGGGATTCGATAAGCATCAGTTGAATGAGTTTGCACAAGTTTTGAGACTATCAACAAAAAAAAAGGCTTCAGAATTTCTAGCGGCAAGGCTGAATAAGAAAACCTGCTTGAAAAAGGAGAGAAGGTATCTGTAATGACAAACAATAGACTTAAAAAAAAGCTTTATTCTACTTAGAATAATTGGTATACTTACTAAGAGTGTATATAGTCTAGTATTCCCTAGAGAGTTGTCCAAAGGGAGGTAATAATAAAGTAGGAGAGGTATCTCTCAATTACTTATTACAGTATCTTTCTTTTGATTGAGGGAAAGTGAATTTCTGCTGTACTTTCGAAATGACAATGGGTTTATGCATTGCCATGACATACAGGGTTTACTGGAGGAATTGGGAATTCCAATCTACAACTCAACTGAATAGCGACTGTTCATCAATATCTCAAATCAGAGCTTAAAGTGTGTCCTCTTCCACTATGGTAATTTATATGAATCAGTCCCAATTATGTATTCAGTTTGTCTTCATGAAAAATATAAAAACATAAATTAATTATGAATTAGAATTAAAACTCCTTCAAAAATTTTGTAAAGCAAACGCAAGACAAAATTATTTTAGCAACAATAGAATACATGGAATAAACTACCATCATCAATAGTGAATACCCCATCTCTGAACTCCTTCAAGGCAATATTGGATAATCTGTGGAAAGAGTATAAATATTCTGTGGAATTAAAATGAATGTTTATAAGGAACAGCTGACAGGTCTCAAACCTATTATACTAGCTGAAAGGATATTATTATTATTATTATTATTATTATTATTATTATTATTATAAAAAAGCCATTGAGTTGTTGCAATATCCCAAACGCACTTGGATCATCTGTGTTGAACTTAGAATGGTATGCTTCCTTCTTGGTCAGAGCATAAAGTGAAATTTTCCACAGATCGAATATTCTAGAAAAGACTATATGTATAAATTCTTACCTTAACTACTTACGCACAATTTGACTTACAGTAACAATATTCTTTGTATGAACAAGATAAATTCATATAAACATTACAGACAAGCAATTAAAACGAATTTCATGGTAGATCTTTAAAATATTCTATAAAATAAGCACAGAAGTGGTACATGCAGTATCTTAGTGTTTTTTTAAGACCAAGCGAGGGTATCCTATTACTCAAAATGTTTATGTAATAGAGAAAAACTGAGGTAATCTTTGAATTCAGAGTTCAAAAGTTAACCAAAAACAAGTGTCAAATCTAACCCCACAAAAATAGTGTGGCTCAGTGTAATGTTTATTATTTTCCAACATTTGTAAATTTTTAAAAACATTCCATAAATGATGCACAGATTTGTTAGGTGCTGTACTTTTATGGTTTTAGTGAAAACTCGAGGGTATCCTGTAGCTCAAAAAGTTGATATGATATACAGAAACTGGGGTAATTTTTAGATACAGGGGTAAAAAAATAGTCAAAAACAAATATAAGATCCAACAGAAAATTGTATTTCCTGTGTAATCTATATCATATTGATCTGATCTTTTTTCTAATACAGCAAAAATGACACGTCACAGTGGAATATTTATTAGTGCAATAACGTTTTTAAAAAGTCTGAGAGAATAAGGTACGTTCAATCCAATTTGCAATTTGGTAATAATAGTATGTGTTCCGGGTTTGTGCCCGCCAATATTAATTATAGAGTACTGCACTTATTTTTTATGGCAATTAATCTATTTATACCTAATATACAACGTGACTATATATATATATATATATATATATATATATGAGGAGAGAAGGATTTGAATGTAGTTGAGAATCAATAATGAGGCGAAATATCAATATAATTTATGCTGTCTGTGTTGTTATATCCACACTTTCCTCTATTCTCAACCACACACACACACACACACACACACACACACACACACACACACACACACACACACATATATATATATATATATATATGTGTGTGTGTGTGTGAGTGTGTGTGTGTGTGTATTTATCAGTTACGCCATCTGCCCTTACGAAGAGAAAGGAGGCGCTTGAGCGTAAGGATTATCGTCGTTGGAAATACAATCGGTGAACCAGGTTCAAATCCGTAACAAAGCTGTATTTCACTTTGGAAAAGTTATGAATCCAACTTCTCTTTTCCAGCAATAATGTTCAATATATGTAGAATAATAGTTTAAAGGAAAAAGAAAATTATATGCAGTGTCACATTGTGATTTTTTCCCTTATTGATCTTACATCGAAAAAATCAGAAATCATTAATAACGTAGAAAGGGTTAATTCTATGCCTATTTTGATAATATTTTTGGATTCTGCAGGCCTAAAAGCTTCTATAAACCAATCTTTAGGAGTAGGTAAGCCCTAGAACAAATTTTATAGACAAAAATAGATTACAAAATGTCGCCATTTTTCTGTCCCCCTCCCCTCAAATTTTTCGAGTTTAAAATCGACATAACTCGGCGAATATTTTGAATTGGAAGCTCAAATTTGGGGGATTGTCTAACTTTAACCTAGTCTACGCCTGTACAAAATTTCAGAAAAATTGAAGGGGTTGGGTGACATGGCCTTGATGATTGAATTACCCATATATATATATATATATATATATATATGTGTGTGTGTGTGTGTGTGTGTGTGTGTGTTGCGTGTGTGTATGTGTGAGCCCTATTTTCTGAAATCTCATAATGTAAAGAATTCCACTAATTCCTAAAGATGTAAAAATGAAGGAACAAATCATCATTAAAACAATGGCGACTTTTCGCGCCTTTTCTCACTAAATCTCATTCCTTTTATGTCGCCCAACAGGCGTCAAGGATTTGCTGATTGAATTTACCCGCGAAAACTGAACAAGTTATGAATAATAAATCATCCGAGATCATTTGTACTCGGAGTCTTGATTGTTTATTTGCAGGTGGTAATATGTTTTACTTTCTTCATTGATGAACTGGGAAGGTGACGAAAACCGCGCCAACTGCAAATATTCGCCAAAGTATTTACAATAAGTAAGTCAACGGGGTGGCCTAATGTCGGCATGAGCCATACAACGAGGGAGCCTATCCCCCTTTCAATAGCGCTAGACCAAGGAGATTTTTTTAGCGTCTGAGGTGGTGCATCACACCTACCATCGGCTCATCACTTTACCACACAGATCCTTGTGTTACTCATACGCTGGGTTGTCGAGGGCCGGTATCGAATCAGGAACCTTGTGATTCCTAGCCGAACGTTCTACCGACTGAGCTAAACCGATCCCGTAGAAAATAAGTTTTTTTTTGTTGTTTCCGTAAAAGAGATACAATCAGAAAAGGTTGTAGTCGGGTGGAAGAACCAGTCAACACGTTCGTAGATTTAAGACAGTGGGTTTTATTGCTGTGAGATACAATAAAACAGACAAGGAATAGTGAGAATAGTGAGGTATGCTTCTAATCCTCGAAGCCAGCTCAGCATAAAGCCGTGCTCACTATATATATAGTCAAACTACATAGGGGAGAGAGAGAGAGAGAGAGAGAGAGAGAGAGAGAGAGAGAGAGAGAGAGAGAGAGAGAGAGAGAGTGTGGAATATTCCATTACAACATTTTTTGGCAGGGTGGGTGGATAATATGAAGAAAATAATCTGAAATTGGTAGACCAGTCCACATAGCTAGGTAGTAATATCTCATCTACAGAAAGCTATGTACGCATAGGAAAGACACGGAAAGCAAAGAATACTCAGAATAATCTCGGAGACCTAAGCAAACTTGTTGTTACTCAGAATCCAATGAAAGACCATTAGCTAAGGCTCGTGTGAAAATGCGCAAGGGGTGATATAATAATAATAATAATAATAATAATAATAATAATAATAATAATAATCTATATATAATGGAGATTCGGTGTCTGTCTGTTTCTAACCGAAACTACGCCACTGCTTACGTCCGAACACTCTCGGGAATTGCATAAGTTTATCAATGAGTATTTGATTTATAGTCAAAATCATTAATGCATAGAATGAAAATAGCCCTGTATTATACATTCAGAAATTAAGTATGCAACATTGAACGGTCCACATTGTTTGTAAAAACAAGTTTTGATAAATATATGCTCGGCATTATTGATTTATATATATAGTTTGTTTTATTTAAAAAATAAACACGGTAAAAATATATATTATTCCTTCTAACGACAGTTTCATCAATCATGCTTACTCTGCTTCTTTTTTTTTCAGATTCAATGACACAGGTTTTTTTTTAATAAAAAATGTTCTGTAGTTAAATTTGATATTTTGCAACGAAGTTATATATTAATATTAATAAGATTACAATATAATCTTATTGATATTAATAATTTATATTTTGTTATATGGTAAAAAAAAAACTTTCTGTATTTTTTCATTCCACCACCTCAAGAAAAACCTTAAATATTTGAATTAATTTGAATTCAACTTTTAGAACACTGATTTTATTAGAAAGAAAATATATTTATTTGAATTTTGACAACAAAACTATTTTTATGACTATTATTGAAAAAAATATATAATATAAATATAATTACATTTTGTTACGAAAGTGCGTATCAGAAACTAATCTTTACACAACCCAAAGAGTGATTTTTATAATAATAATAATAATAATAAATAATATAATAATAATAATAATAATAATATGTAAGCAAAAATACAAAAAAACGAAATAGATTGAACTTTGGTTTTGAATAGGATTGACATATAATTGATATGGTGGAAAATCAGAAATGTGCACAGTCTCCTGACA
>CM042143.1:107332511-107339978 GCA_023376005.1 Doryteuthis pealeii | reverse complement strand
TGTTACCATTGATCGGCACTGGAACGTCCACCCCTTAAAGATTGAAAAAAGTTTTTGGAGTCTGAGAAATCAGAGAGTTGATACCACCAGAACACTTTGCGCACCTACTGCAATCTGCCCAGATACTCAAAGTCTGAGACCTGAGATTGTTCACTCCAACTCCAGTTGAAACCATCAGCTAATCATCTTAACTTGTGAAAACTCAAATAATAATTTATATAATTATAATAATATGAGTGAAAACTCCAAAAAATTATATGATTGATAGACTAAAAAAAAAAAAAATAATAATAATAATAATAAATAAGAAAATAATAACAATACTGCGTTTCCAGTGTTATAGTTTGAAAGTGGTGTGCAATGAAACCGTCCCAACTTTTGGGAAAAGCACTGGAGAAATGAAATCAGATAGTCGAACCACAAAGCATTTATTCTTCATGTAAGCATGTTAAAATCATAAGATCCCTCAAGAAAATCTAGACATTAGGAAATGAGCTCTTCACTCAACCCCCCGTGGACTCAGAAGAAATATGTGAGGTAGATGAAAAGAAAAACTAAAGAATAGCTCAAACGGCTGGTGTAGTAAACACGATTTTGCAACAAAATGGACCATAATCATGACGTCAGCATTTGATCCACCGTTTCGTTATTTCCCGCCACCCCAAATCGGACCGCCATTTTCGATTATTTCCATTAAACCATACTTTTCTTCTTTTTGTTTTTTAACGCATTTTCTGGTCCTTTTATTCTTTCGTTCAACACATTTTTACAACTATTTCCGTCTGTTGTTGTCTGTGATTTTCTTTATTTTTTGTATATTTTAAATTTATTTCGGTTTTTCTTTTCTTTTAAATGTTTCTCCTAATTATTGTTTTTCTTCTCACTGTCACTTCTTTCCACGTTCTTTCTTTTTTTCTCTTTTCTTGTTTCCTTACTTTTTCCTTCCCACGTTTTTCCCCCACCCCCGCTACACATTATTTCTTATTTGTTCACTTTTTATAGCTTTGTTTCGCTTTTCTTTTTGCTTTTTCGTTTCATTCATTTTTTTTCTTCTTACTATTCACTTTATCATTATTTTAATTTTTAGTCCTCCTTCATTCGTCCCATTGTTTTCACTTTCTTACTCCCTTCATTATTAAAATTCAACTTTCATTCTTTTTCTCCTTCATTCTTTATCATTTCATTTTTCTTTACTCCTGCCATTTCATTCATTCTTCTTTCTCATTCTTCCTCCTTCCTTTGTCATTCATTATTTTATTTCTCTGCTCCGTTCGTGATTCTAGATTCTTTTCCAATTTTCTTACTCTTTTTCATCATTCTTACTTTGCGCATTTTGTTGCTCCTTCACTTAATCAGTTTTTTCTTTTCTTTGCTCTTAAATTCCTTCTTCTTTTCATTTCCTTACACTTCATCATCCATCATCATTGCACTTCTCGTGTATTTTATCATTCAATCTTTTTCCATGTTCTCTTTCATTTATAAATTCATTCTTTTCGTTTCATTTATTTTGTACTTAATTAAACTTATCTATCCTTTACTATTTTATGCATCTCTATAGTTACCTGTGTGTTAAAACATTCCTGAAAAATCGTTGGGGCAAAAAAAAAATCATTGCCTTTTAAAATAAAATCTCCATTTATTGAATCCATATACATATATTATTATATATATATATATATATATATATATAAATATATATTATATATATATATATATATAGATATAAACGCTTTTCTATTCTTTTTCTCTCTTTTTTCAGCTCGTTATTTTTTTTCTTCCTTCTTATTAATCTTTCACTATTCTCTTCATACATTTATTTCTGCTCATTACTTTTCCTTTACTACTTATTTTCATTTTTCAATTTTTTCGTTTTATCATCTGAATTCATTTCTTTCATCTTCTCTCTTTCTCTCCCCGCCTATAGTATTATATTATATATAATAATATATATATATATATATATATAATAATATTATATATATATATATATATAAGGGTGTTCAAAAATGTATAGAGATTTTTGTTTTACTTTTGACACCTTTGTATTCTGAAAAAATTAAACAATCCATTCATTGTCATTATTATTGGAAAACAGCACCCAATCTCGATACTTTTATGACACAATTGTTTATATATATAATATATATATATAATATATATATATATATATATAATCAATCTCTTTGTATCTTCGTTGTTTATTTGTTTTGGATTTTTTATTACTATTTTTCTGTTCGTTCCTTGCTTTTCTTTATATTTCATTTACTTACTATTTGTTTGGTCTTTTTTGGTTTGTTTTTACTTATGTTTTTGTTGTTTCAATGTTTGATCACTTTTCAAAAAATTAAATCTTTATGAATATTTGATATTATTATAGCAACCCTATCTCAATACCTGGAAACACAACACTGATTTATCATTAAAATCTGTACCGAGATAAAATTAAAATTCTAGACATTGTATTTGATTTTTCTTTCAATGATAACGGATTCATCCGAAACAATTTTTTCACTGAGTCTCATCAGAGAATCTACAAAAAAAAAAGCTATTTTCAGTAGAGCATCCTTGATACGACTCCAGGTGAAAACTAAAATTTTTTAAGAGAGTCCGCTTATCATTTGCTGTTCTAATTTTGTCCCCACAAAAACTTATTTTTTTCTTTCCTTTTTAAAAATTTTTTATTTTTATTTTTATTATTAAATAATCCTTTTTTTCTTAGAGACATCTCATAATTCATAAATAAAATAGAATATTTAGAATTCGGTTTTTTATAGAATAATTCATTCAAAATATAATCTTTTTCAGTCAGAATCAGATCTTTCGTTCATTTAAATCACCCATATATTTTGAATTGGTCATTTGTGAATACCATCTCTAGAGGTCATCACATTCAATCAGGCAATTTACTTGGTGTACGATAATGGCGACTACTCACAATATGATTCAGCGATTTTTATCTCTTGTTATAAAGGATTTATAAATGCTAGAATCTAGTCAAATCACACCCTGTGGACCCCTAGACATTTATTTTACCATGTCAAAAAATGTATTCATACTCAGGAGCGTAGCATGCAAAGAGATTGTGAAGAGGGTGAGGGTTTGGACATCCTGTTTAGGGGGAGCATCCAATCAAAGGGAGAAATATAATCCTACCAAAAAATACTCAATTATTACGCTTAATTTATTAATTATTTATAACCAATGTTGCAATTTATGTAAATTGAATAAAAGCTTAATTTATTAATTTCCATCACTTTTGTAGTTTTTCAAGGTTTCTTTCTTTTTCTTTTTTCTTTTTTTGCTAGGGAATAAAATTAAGGTATTGGGTCTAGCCGCAGTGTCGATCACCCAAACTTGTTTCACGGTGAGCCCGAATAATTGAAAAAATAACCCGAGCGCGGGCCACATTATCATTGTTCAATACTTGCTAGCCAGAATAAACCAAAATGTATCTTTCCATTTTAATTCATGGATAAGTGTTGTGAGATGCCCACAAAAACAAATTTAACCAACAATATTATTTCAAAGCATATTTTAAAGAAATGCAACATTAGTAGAAAGTTTTAGTGAGATTTGTCTTGAAACTGAAGTTTGCCTTTCAAGATATCTCAATGTTTGTTTGAATTGCTACATTCAATCAGGAGAAGAATTGCTTTCAAATGTTTATGAAATTTAGTTAGCTTAACATGATATTTAAATTTAAATGGTATCAGAACAAATTCAAGTACCGTCGGTGGGCCTGATAAAATGCCTTCGCGGAAAAGATTCCCCCCGCGGGCCGTAGTTTGGTGACTCCTGGTCTAGAACATCATAAAATCACTGCATTCCACTGGTCAGGGGTCCATATGAACTACTTTTTTGAACCCCTACTTTAAACTCTACAAAATTTTTCAAGAATTAAAAAACATCCCTTTTCTTGCATTTTTCTTGATCCAGATGTTATTTTAAAAAGTAAGAGCCTGGAAAAGCCGAGCTCTTTACAAGGGATCCAGTCTTTGGGTCAAGTTATCAAATGGTATTATTTAATATGAATTCACTAAAACACTGACGGTAGGGGTCACGTTTGGTTTTTTGAATGCTGATTTTCAAATCATGCAGATGGTTTGTTGGTTAGTTGGGTTGTTGGTTGAATTTATGTTAACATCACCTATTTTTTTTATCTTATTAACCCATAGATGGGATTCCGGGTCAGAGTAGACATGGGAGTAATGGCACCGAAGTGGTACTCTGCTCTCCCCAGAGCTCCACAATCGGAGCCTCACCACCAGATGCAGTTTATCGTCATACCCAGGGCAGGAATCATGTAGAGTATTCCTATCATACAGAGTATTCCTAGCGCAACACCGTCTTCCAACCCATTGAATTTGATACTACGCCAGATTTATTACATATAGCTCAGTCGGTAGAGTGTCCGACTAGGAACCACAAGTTCTTCCTTCGATACTGGCTTACTCAACTCAGCGTATGAGTAGCACAGGGTTCTGTGTGTGGTAGTAATGATGGGAGTTAAGGAACTGTTGTCTCAGCTCAATGCAAAAACAACTCCTTGGTCTAGTGCTAGTAAATAGGAGGTAGACTCCCTCTCTCTGGCTGATACCGACTTTAGACCACCCTATCTTCAAATATCTGTTTTATTATTTTTTTAATAATTTTTACCTTGCCTTCCCTTCTCTATATATCTTATCCTCAAGCACCAGTCATCGTCTAAATGAACCCTGTTAAAATGTAGACAGCCCCTTCTTCTAACTCCACTTATTTTCTTCTTCCTGCAACGTTTCCCTTTTGCCAGCAGCGGCAAAACAGTAAGCCCACCCGAATGATAGCGAAAAAACAACAACAATGTTTGTTATTCCCTCATCCCAACTGTATCTGTACTTGCCTTTTCTATCAATCCACTGGAGAAATTGTCGCCACTGAAACACCCACCCACTCGACTTTTCATCAGAGTTAATCTTATAAAACAGTCTTCTTTTTATTTATGTAGATCTCAGAATTGAGCTCAATAGCAACATTTTGTCATATTTTCTCTCGTTTTTATTACTGTAGTACAGGCTTTCCGATTAGGGTGCTTTTACCCCCTGGGTGCAAGCATCATTCCAGGAGGTGCTAGAAGCGTCAGTTCAAATTTAGATTAGATTTTTTCTTTTATAATTATTATATATTCGTTTCTTATTGTCAGATTATTACTATTATTTAGAGAGTGAAATATATATGAATTTTAATAAAACTGTAGAATAGATTCACATTCTATATTTTTTGAACAAATATAGGTGTGCGAGGTCAGATCCAAATTCTGTTAAGAATACGGAATAGAAAAAGGTCGGGAACCACTGCTGTAATAACTTAATTTCCGCTCGACAGGGCGGCTTTTAAGCTAGTTATCTAATAATTCTTTTTGACATGATGCCAGTGGTGGTTTGTCATAGATAAAATGTTTAGATTAGGTAACTTTTACTATAAAAGAGAATTGTTTTGTTTTTGTTTTTTTTACTAAACGTAAACATTTTATTTTCGTATTAGGGTGTCTTAATATTATTAAGATCTGCTGAAATGATTTTGCCATTATATCTTGTCATTTACTCGCGGGGACTCCCTTTAATCAAAATCAAATATACTTATCCAAGTACGCTGGATAATGTAGTTTCAAAATATATATGGTTATGGGAGTATATTTCAAAAACCTTACTCAGAATTATTCTGATGATCCGTTAAGAGAGACCTAGGTCGATAATCTTTGACTCATTATTATTATTATTATTATTATTATTATTATTATATATAATCAAAGATAAAATATTATCAGGATTACTAAATATATATATAATATATATATATATATATATATAATATGTGTGTGTGTGTGTGTGTTGTAATTAAAGGCATATGAAAATTAAATTTTCCGGTTTCTACAATATATCTCCTGTCTTCACCAAGGAATCGGGAAAAATATAAACAACTAAAAAGAAAATACAACTCATACAATAAGTTCGAAGTTAATCGATGCAGGATATATATATATATATATATATATATATATATATATATATATATTGTGTGTGTGTGTTGTGTGTGTGTGTGTCTGTGTTTATTGATAATCCGGGCATGTTTCTCTTTTTTTTTATCGCATATAGATTTCGTTATGAGAAATATATTTTCATTTTTATTTCATATTAGGGAGTTATCCTTATACTAAAACATGTCAATTTACTTTTCGGTATTATCAACGTTTTTCTAAGGCAGGCAGATTTTGATTTCAAATATTATACAATATATACTCACACACACACACACATACACACACACACACACACACACACACACACATACAATATATATATATATTATATATATATATATATATAGAGAGAGAGAGAGAGAGAGAGAGAAAGAGATAGGGAGAGGAGGGAATTAATGATATATATATACATGTATATATAAGACTGTATATATGCAAATGGAGTTGTGCGTTTGGAGGGTGCATATATAAATGTGTTATACGCGCGTTTTTGAATGCTTGGGGAGACACATCAGGCTCTTCTTTCATTTTATATAGGAAGAAAATATTACCGCCATTTTTCTCAGCACTGGAAATTAATTTTGCAATATATTTTAAAGCAAGGTATATAAATTATCAAGTATGCACATTGCATTATATAAGATAGGTTTAATTTGATAAATTATTAATAAATATATCAGATTCTAAAATGAATTAAACTGAAAATCGACCAGGTCTGCCTCATTAAAATTATTCATCATTTATAATAAATATATTATGTACAGTCGTACCTTGACTAAAAGTTTATTCGTTTACTCGTAACTCAATTCCTTGTATAGGAAATCAATTTTTCCCATTAAAATAAACGGAAATTCAAATAATCTGTTCCAGCACCCCTCAAAATACCCTATTTTTAATACTTTTTTTTCTCAAATAAGAAAAATGCCAGTGTATTGTACAAAAAACATAATAAAATACAAATTAATGAATTATGTGCTGTAATATGTTTTAACGTTTACTTTTTTTAAATAATATTTTTTCTTGGCGTAATAAATTTGGAAATTGAATTTTTTTAGTGAACTTGTTAACGTAAGCGTATCTGTAGCTCAGGTATCATTCAGATTTTAGCTCTCTAAACAAAGCAAAATATTAATCACGTGACAGCTCGTAACTCGGAAATTTCGTAAGTTGAATCACTCGTAAGTCAAAGTATCATACAATTAGTATGATACATATCATATATAATACAAGGGCAGGTATATATAAATTATTTCTGACAAAAATTGTACCCCAAATAATTCTTAATAAAAATTAATTTTCTTTTAAACCAAATATTAAAAGAGCTTATTTTTTCTAGTGGAATATCATACAATTAAAACAGATGTTATTAACTATTAGTTATTACCAAACTCTACAGTATTTAAACCCAGTAATCGAATTATAAATATATATCAAATCAAAAATAAATACAT
>CM042143.1:107315011-107327511 GCA_023376005.1 Doryteuthis pealeii | reverse complement strand
TCAAGAATAAATGAATACTATGTAATATCAAGGAACCCAAAAGAACAATCATTATTAGAAAACTTACCCATGAGAATTTTTAAATATTAGTAAATATATATATAATGTCTCTATTTTTCTTTTCTCTCTCTCTCTCTCTCTCTCTCTCTCTCTCTCTCTCTCTCTCCTCTCTCTCTCACACACACACACACACACACACATACACAAGGGCAAGCAACCAAATCTTATTCCCATTTCAAGAATAACATGAATACCAAGTAGTATCAACAAACCCAATATGACAATCATTATTACAAAAAATAAGAAGTTACCCATGAGAAATCTTAAAATATTGATAAGTAAAACAAGCGCCTTTTATTTATTCTAAAATCAGATATTCTTAATTTTTTTAGTCATAAAGATATTTTGAAAATAAATAATTTTTACATATCGACACCTACATCGTGTTTACAAAAATATGTTTTATGTCCCTTTTCTTTGTTGTTATACGTGATCAAAAAGGTGTGAAACGAAAAAAATCAAGACCAAACATTTAATGTCTTAGAATTTAAATAAAGACCTGTGTACAGATGTGCAACATCTCTATATCTTCTTATTATAATGAAGATTGTGTGTTTGTCTGTCTGAAACCAAAACTATGTCAGCAACTAAGTCACAATTCCCTAAGTTATTTACGTAACATTCTCTATGATTTTATTTTTTTAACACCAATTATTAATAAAATTGTTTCACATTATTAACACTGTTGGCCTTATCTACATCCTAACAACATGCAATTGTGTTTATATATACAACAAAATAGATGTTTACAGTGTAAACAGGAAGGCTTATTTGCATACTGATATTAAAAATTTGATTTTAATAAATATATGCTTAGTATTATTGATTTCTAATAGTTTGGTTTTATCCTAATGAATATTAGCAAAATTCTCAGGGATTAATCTTAAAATATTTCCATTAACAAGAAGAAATAACTGTCATTTTATTCTTTATATCATACTAAACAGGTAAATTATTTAGTAAATAGTTAAATTAGGAAAATTTAGCAATGAAAGACGGGAGTGACGGAAGAGTAAGTTTCAGTTGTTCTATTTTTTTCGATTATACCCCTCTCAGTTTCAAATCTTTTTATCTGCATTCTTATTTAATTTCCTTGGCCTTTTGAATTTAATATAATATTTTATTACACTAAAACTTAGATACTTGCACCTGGAGAGTGCATATATTTGCCAGCATAAAAGAAAGATTATGTATGTATATCTGTATCTTTGTCTTTCTGTGCAACGACAAAGCATGCGTCCTTTTATAAATGGAAATTGGTGGAGACCAGCAATGTCCAAAGTTCAATAAAAATCCACACCCTATTCTTTGTCCAAAAGGGAGTTTTAAAAAAAAATTTTCTTGATTCATTTTCTTAAATATTCAATAAATTTTATATTTATTAATGTAAGCATTTACTTATCAAATAAGTATTAAATTAGTCGAATAACTTCATTTAATATTTAAAGAACAAAATGAAATTATACAGATTAAAATTAAAAAGCAATTTAAATATTCTAATAGATCGAATATAATGAACCCGTATTTTTTTTAAAGATAAATGTAAACAAACTACTTCCGGTTTAGATTTGTGGATTCAAAGTAAGCATTAAATTAATTGAATAACTTTATTCAATTTTTAAAGAGCAAAATTAAATTTATATAAATTGAAATTAAAAAGCTGTTTAAATTATCTAAAATCAAATAAAAATAAGCCATATTTTTGCATTGTTATAAATAAATTTTAAAAACCAACTTCCGTTTGAATCTTACGGATTAAATTACCGTTATTAAAATTTCAGGTAAGACAAGGTTAATTGGTGGTAATTTCTTCTAGATAATTTTTTCGTAATCATCTAGACGTTAAATGTCTTTAAATATATACCAAAATAAATCAAACTATATATAAATCAATAATGTAGTTATTAAAACTTATTTTATAAAACACTGGGACCAACCTTTCTATTGTACTACGTTCAGAGCATATATAAATAATACAGCTTGTCATTATTTTATGTAATAATGTTATCGACTATCAATTAACTACTCGTTGATGAAGTTATTTAATTCCTGAAATTACTCTGACGTAAGTAGTGACGTAGTTTCGATTACAGAATAAACTGAATGTCCATTATATATAGTTTTAAAAAATCATATGTATAAAAAAGAATTGACATTAGATAAATAACCCACAAAGTTTGATATAATATTAGCCCAATAAAACTAACACCCGCCAACCACGACTAGCTCTTGTGAAACCCGAGGTTAATTGCGAGCACACTTCAGAATTCTCCTGATTTTAGTAAGTATTCTCTTAGTTTATATAAGCAAAGAACCTGAAATATTTACGTTTTGTGAACCATAAATTAAACCCTTCTTTGAGTTTAATATTTGCCCTGTTATATTTATTTCTCGCCTGAAAAAGGGTCATTTGTATATTTCGAATATTATTCGCCAAAGACAAGAGTGTGCAAATATCAAAGTGAGCTAATAGATAATATTTACAGAAAGATGTTTGATTTGTTGTTCAGAGAAAACAAACGACACGTCATGGGAATATCTTTTTTTGCGTATGACCAACTGATAAATAAAGGGAAACAAAAATATAAAGGTAAAACTATAAACCAAACGTGAAAAGCCACATAGGAGCTGTTAATATATATATATATATATATATATTATATATATATATATATATATATATCGATTATTAGCTGTTAAGAATTATGAAGGATAAAAGGATATAAAATTGTCTTAGAATAAAAATGAAATAAGAAAAGAAAGGAAAAATATTTTTCTGACATGTCTTTCCTTCATTGAAAAGAGAGTAAATCAACTGGGGAGCCACTTCAGCGATTGATCAAATATTTACTTGTCATAAGAATTGGCTTTTTACATTGTTTATTAATTTGTGGTATTTTTATCGATAACTTTTTATCTGTCAAAAGACGCAAAGCCATTGCAAACGAGAATTCCGATACCGTGGTGGATATATATATACATATATATATATATATATATATATATATATATAAATATATCTGTGTGTGTATGTGTGTGTTGTGTCTGGTGTATGTATGTATGTATGTATGTATGCACGTAAGTTACGTAAACGCTTTATATTAATTATTTATATATATATGTTTCGACTGATTATATACATACATACATGCACACACACACTCCGGCGCACACAATCGCAAACAACACACACACACACACACACACACACACACATACATATATATATATATATATATATATATATATATATATATATATTGTATCTACGTGGTTGACAGAGATATATGTACATATATGACACGAGTTTGATGTGTATAAACAAAATGTAAACGAATAAACTGCTATGCAAATACAGTAGATTGACACACACGTAAACAGACATTCATATATGTATATATACATATATATGTGTGTATGTGTGTATGCCTGTGTGTGCCTGCGTGTGTGTGTGTGTGTACAAAATACAAAGAGAAGTTCAAGCATGATACGAATACATAAATATACATAAATACATATATATGTGTAATGGCTATCGTCACGGAAATTGTCACGGCAATCCAAGTTCAAATCCTGGATAAGGTTGTTTTATTTGCTGGCCCAAAATGGCCGAGAAAGAGCTATAACCCCTCAAATATAAGGCATTCAAATTATGCCTTTGTTTTGCGTCTGTAACCCTATTTCCTTTATGCCAAACCCCTAACCCTTTTCATCATATACCTGCTAGAAAGCGATGGCTGAGGGTCTTAGTGTCCTGGATATGACGTTAAACTTGATCTTATGGGGAAGTTTCAATTTTGGACCTCTGGGGAGTGTGGAGTACCCCTTCGTCGCTATCACTCTCTGGTCCACTCTGATACTGAGTGGTAGTACCTGTTAGGGTCCCATCAATGGGTTGAATAGAAAAAAGAGTTAAAATGTTTTTTAAAAATCAGTTTTAAAAAATTGAATACCCATCAAGAACAAATGAAACAAAACATATTCGGCATGAAATAACCCAACAAGGGTTTACATGCCATAAAATCTAACCAACCAACCAATCAACCTATCTGCCATTAGGACTTATAATAAGCTTACTGTATCCCCTACAAATTGATGACATTCCCGCCCAAAATCTCCATATGATAGAGAGGCTCCTGCTTTGAAGCTCTAGAGTGTATGATGTATCTCTTTATTGTTATTATTCTCAGGTTTTACTTGACACAGAGTGGTAATACCTGTAAGTCTCATCTCTGAGTCAAATAAATATGTTTAGAAATGATTCGCATTCGAAGCACTAAGGAAACAACTACACAAAATATATAAATATGAACGTACAGTGATTTAGATTACCTAACTTCAAAGCATAACTTCACCCTTAATGGACTGAAATATCATAAAAATCAATTAATTAAGCGATCAAAACATTTTCAAAAAGATAATTGATGGGGTGAGAGTTAAAAATACAATGTCAGCGGGTTTTTATTATAAGTAAGTAAAATCATCAAATTTATTACAGGAATAAAAAAAAACAATTTAAACTTAGTTCTGTTCACACCAAATAAAAGGTTGCGTATATTTATTAATTATTAATTAAATAATTATTTTGAATGCTTTACACATAAATTTTACTCAAAATCGGAATTCTATTATGTATAATAATTAGATTACCAAACAACTCTAAAAGACAATACAGGTTATGTGGCTGCGTGATAACTATAGACTAGATGATTCGGCAATCCCCCGTTTGTTGCGTGGGCCAGTGGCTTATAGGTTGAGTTTTGACTCTGCATTCTGTGATCGCTGGTTCGATTTGTAGTGGCGGAGATCGTGGTATACACTACTCAAGAGACATCATAAGGTTGAAACAGTTGTCCAGTGTTCCGCATGTCGCACACGTTTGGTAGTGGTAATTTAATTGATATATAAAAAATAATTATTTTTGAACAAAGCACAAGATCGATATGAATAAACTTAGATAAATAAATATGAATAGACTCTATCTCTCTTTTACCGAGAGAGTGGGTAAGTACTATTAGATGGACATCCTTTTACAACTACGAGAGTAGTTGCATCATCATCAATCATCATCATCATCATCATCAAGTGCCGCTATCAATAGAGATTACCATCTCTCTCTCTCTCTCTCTCTCTCTCTCTCTCTCTCTCTCTCTCTCTCTCTCTCTTTTTTAGGTTTTTAAACATTTAAGAAATTCTTAAAAACTTAAAGTCTGGATTGTGTTTTTATCTTCCTGATAATTCTCTGCGTTTTTTTCTATTATTTTTTTATAGAAGGAAACGCCTTAAGGAAAATGTTACTACTACTCACCAATATTCTTACAGAACTCTTGTATACGATAATTACTAAGAGCACTTAACACATATACGCAAATGCAAATACGTATGCGTGTACATTTATTTGAATGGTACACACTTGCCCGTCCATGCCAAATACCGTAGTATACAATACATAACACTATCGGCTGAGTGCCCACGCCTTTCGGTTAAAATCACGTATCAAATTGAAGAGAACCCGTCAATTAATAATGATGTATTGGGAACATTAATAACAATAAAAGGTTTTTGCTAACTCGAGAGACATTGCTTCCGGACGAGAACAACAGCCAATCAAATGTCTTCGTTGGCATTCTGAATGCATCGCTTTCTCATTGGTTATTGGCGTCAAAGGTTTTGGCGCCAAAACCCCGTGCACTGACACCAAGGGGAATAGAATTTCGAAATGAAAAGTGGCTTGAAATTTTAATGGTTCGAGCAGATTAAAACATGTTTCTGTAGTTATCACTATACATAGGAAACTAACTATTACTTTCTATGGATATTTATATTAAGATATATTTGTTTGTTGTTTTTTTATTAACGGCATATCAACCACGGTGGGTCATTTAATGCCGACAATGTTTTGAAAAATTCGGAGCGATAGTTTAGAAGAACATTTTTAAAACTCAATTTCTTTTTTGTAAACAAAATTTCTTTTTAACCCATAGATGGGACCTTAACAGGTATTACCACTCCTGGAAGCAATGTTTATGAATATGTATCTTAAGTTTTCTGTTTATCTATTTTTGGCGGGGGTTACTGAATTTTATTGCATGCCATCTTTTGTGGGGTGATTTTATGCCGATTACATTTTATATCATTCATTCTTGATAGTTATTGAATTTTTTAAACTCAATTTTTTAAACACATTTTTTCTATTTTACCCATAGATGGAACCCTAACAGGTACTTCCACCCCGGGTCAGAGTGGACCTGGCGGTAATGGGAATGAAGGGGTACTGCACACTCCTCAGAGCTCTAAAATTGGAATTTCATTATTAGATGCTGTATACCCAGGACACTTATCTAGTTATATATCTATATAGATATGCGTATATCTGTGTTTCTCTGCTAAGATATGTTGACGGTTTATCTGCAGGGAAGTCTTCGTAACGAACTGGATAAAGTGCTGGACTCGTGGTAAGTGAGTTCGAACTCTAGTCGTGCTATTACGTTCACTTTCGTATTAATACTTTTGAGGAAGGTACTGTAGCGATTATTTTCCCTTGCTGGTTGCAGCTGACATTTGACAAGGGATTATCTTTCCTTGCCACCAGTGTTTGCCGCTAGGGCGCGTTGCAACCTACCAGACCGCGAATGTGACTTTCTTCTATCTAGGACCTCAAGAGATGTACTAGACATTGTGACTCCGTCTATTTGGATTTGGAGGGCTTACAGGCTTATACGTGTGTCTTCATGCGACCACATTTTTATACTCCATCTTTATAGAGGTTTGGGCTCACCGGCCCAGGATATCAGTGTAAGCACACGTTCCTTTGAACAGACCATGTCACTATGGAGTTTAGCTTCACTCGTGGAGAGAACAGCAAGAGACAACCTTTTGATGCATACAACTCAACCTTCTTCAATGATTCTTTTCCCTTAGGACTTTCGTCATAGCTTGTATCGTACTGTATATGTAGGAATTTCCTCAGACAATACAGTCTGTTTTGTTATAACTATTTGTTGGAATGTGTTTTATATAAATATGTAAATGTCATGCGTGTGGTGACTATCTGAGGTCACCTAGCGTATTATAAGAAATTGGTGTTAGCTAAGACGTCAACATAACCTTAATTCTTATAGTATGAACCCTCCCATCTCTCATCAATGGATTATATAGTTCCACTACTGTTCTTCTATAATTATGGCTTTATATAAGCCACGAAAGTTGATATGTCATTAAACAAAGAGACCAAACCGGTTTATCTGCTCATATATATAAATACCCAACGACTCTTTTACGATTCATGCTGAAAGCACCGGTTCCCGCTATAACCACTTAGGTTATACCTGCGATGGGCCCATTTAAAACTTAATTGAGTGACTGCTTACGCAATAGCAGGTACCGTTTGCAATCTGAGTTCTTTGTTTATCAAAAATGACTTCATTCGCCATCGAATGTCCCGAAAAAGGTTGATATGCTGTAAAACAAACAAGTTCTCTTTACTTACCTGCACATCTATCTACTTTTTCATATTTCTAATTTTATTCATTTGTCGGTATTATATATAATATATATATATATATATATATATATATATATATATATTATATATGTGTGTGTGTGTGTGTGTGTGTGTGTGTGTGTGTGTCCTTCTTTCTTATACCAGTATTTCCTTCTAGATTTACTCTCTCCACTATTTTTCCTTACAATATATTGCTTCCGTCACTTGTATAATTTGTACTAGATTAGTGGTGCTCAACTTTTGTCTTTTACTTGTGGACGCATTTGCTTCCTATTTTACTCGGGTGGACACCCATAGACAATCGATGTCTAAAAATCTTACTGTATTTTTATAATTAAATATCTTTTACTTCCCGGGACTAAAAAAATGTTATGTGGTCCCTGGTGCATGCACGACCCCCACACCGTTGAGACCATCTGTCCCAGATCCTATTCTTGGTAGGTATCGGAAATTAAGATATTGAGTAGAGTCTATACGAAACAGTAGCATAGCTTGGATTTGTGTGGTAAAATGGGGAGCTGATTGTAAGTGTGACGCTCCAACTCAGACGCAAAAAGTATCTCCCTGATTTAACGCTAGTGAAAAGGGGATAAACTCTTTTGTTTCACAGCTGATATCGACAATAGGCCACTCTGACGACTTTATTAATATTATCAACGAAGTAGGTATTTATCCAACACTTTCGACACAGGTAGGATGTGACACAAGGTTGCAAGTATGGGGAATCCAGTGAGGATCGAATTTGCTATTCGGTAGTAATGCGAGACTAGCTTGTTAACCATTACACCATGACGGAACGCCTTATTAGCAACGAGCGCCTGGAGAATAAGCTAGATGAGACATGCACGAAAATGCTGCATGCAATATTAAACAAAAAGTGGAAACAACACCCCACGAGAAAACAGCTGTATGGCCACCTGCCGCATATCACACACACCATCCGTGTGAGGGGAACAAGACACGCTGGGCACTGCTGGAGAAACAAGGATGAGCTCATAAGTGACGTTCTTCTGTGGAAGCCAACATATGGGTACGCCAGAGTGGGTCGCCCAGCAAAGATGTACATAGATCAGCTCGGGGCGGATATTGGATGCTCCGCAGAGGACCTTCCGGGAGCAATAAATAATAGGGAGGGATGGCGAGAGATTGTCATTGATATCCGTGCTGCCAGCGCGACAGGATGATGATGATTGGAGTGGTAGTACCTGTTAGGGTCCCATGTATGGGTTAACGAGATCAAAAATGAGTATAAAAATGTGTTAAAACAATTGATTTTGAAAAAAAAATAATTGAATACCCAACACGAATGAATTAAACAAAATGTCTTTGACATAAAATAACCCAGCAAGGGTTGACATGTCGTAAATCCAACCAACCAGCCAACCAACCAATGAAATACTCTTGATACATTGAAGAATTCAGTACGAAATGTGCATTACGCCCTTTGCTTAGTCGAGGCAAGAGATTGTAGCGGCATGAAACGAATCCACAATATGATTTGCATGTGTTCATCAAATGTTACCCACTTAAATTCGGGAAAAAGTTCTTCAGTTACTCCATAAGTTTTCTTCTAAAGTAGATAAAACTGAAGATGTGATACTTTTTATGTGTACACTATAAAACGGCGACAAACGTTTCTACCTTTTACGTAGATGTGTGTATACGATTGCATCTTTATGGCTGTGGACGTACGTCTCTAAATCTACGTTAGCAGGCGCACGTGTTTGCGTGAGAGTGCTTAATTTAGAGCAGTGTACGCGTATCTCTCTCTCTCTCTCTCTCTCTCTCTCTCTCTCTTTCGCTCTATATATATATATATATATATATGTGTGTGTGTGTGTGTGTGTGTGTGTGTTGCAGTAAAAAGTGTGTGACCCTGTGTATGTGAGCGTGAGAAAGTGTACGACATGATAAGCCTGTCATTACTTGGTAATAACAACTTAAGTAGTCTTTAAAACATTTGCAAAACATACATAACATCTTTTCGATGCTCTTGTTTCGTTATATCAGAGATTCATTGCCGATAAGGATAAACAAATACAAGTCACATGTATATTTTATATCAGCTAGGGTGTATCAAATGTATTTTCGTTTTTACACAACATTTCCTCAAAGCTTATTTATGTTGTGTCGGCGGGGATTAGAATACGCCGAGCCTCCTGAAAAAGAAGGGTTTCTTCAGTATTAAAACTAAACTCCATCTGGAGGTGAGGCTCAGGAGAGTGTGTAGTATCCTTTTTTTACCGTTACTTCAAGCTCTGTTCTGACGCGGAATAGTAGTAACTGTTCAGATCCTATCTATGAATCAAATAGATCTGTTTGACAATCATTTGTGTTCAATAGGAATAATATATATATATATATATATATATATATATATATATTATGGACTCTCTCGTCGATTTTCGACGCATAAGGGTTCCCACACACAATGAACACCCACACAGTGATTTGTTTATAGTGGTGAAGGCTTGTGTTGGACCATCCACACTTTTTGGTACAGTCGATAGAAAAGAATTGGTGCATCAAGGGTTGCCACAAACCCAATCAACGACCGACCTCAGGAATTTCGAATTCAGAGTTATCCCTCTCCTAGACTGGTTACCTACCCAAGGTTGGAGGGCCCAGTTTGTCCTATTATTTAACCCATTGCTGGAGGAATTTTGAATTCAGAGTTATCCCTCTCCTAAGCAACTTATCAAGCAACTTTCTTTATATATATATATATATATATATATATATATATATATATATATATATATATATATATATATAGTGCTTGATAAGTAACTGAAACTCACCAGAAAGCGGGCGGACTGTAGAGTACTCCTCGATCCAATACCAAAATCGGCGAGAAGTTTAACTCTATGATTGTTTGTTATGGTTGTTTTAATTTGTTATGGTTTTGGGGTCATCAGGAGAGAATGTGCACCGTTTTGGGGCCTTCCTCTCAACGATTTTATTTGCACATTGGCAAATATATATTTATTATAAAATTCATTTATAAATTCATTATATATATATATATATATATATATATATATTATATATATATATATATATATATATATATTAGAAACAGACGATGAATATTGTTGATATAATTTTTAATCAAGGACCCAATTATGAAGAGGAGTGATATCATTGCTTTTGGTTTATTTGAATATTGAATCTCTTGTATTTTTTCATGTTTATTTTCCTATGCTTTGCAAAAACCAAATACATTTATATATGCATATGTACATACAGCTTTCAAAGATTCTTCATATATATATATAAAATTATATGTGATTTTAATCAGATGTTTTTCATTGAATGAATGGACTTGGCATTTTTACCAGGACATTTTTCTGCCCTATTTTTGTGGCTTCACAAACACTTTGAAAGGTTTTTTAAAAGGTTTCTAAAAATAATTTCTTTTACAAGAATTTTTTTTCTGACGATGACCGAGGGTCGAAATTTGTTGAGAACAATAAATAATATGAATAACCTAAAATAAAAATTCTTGTTTTTCTTATCCTTTTTTTTTCAGTAATATTTGTATTATTCGGACTATTGTCCTCATCTTCATTGTTATCTCTACAACGTTTCGGCCGTTGTGCCCTCAGGCCTTCTTCAGGTATTTCTTGTCGGATTCGGGAACCTTCTCCGACTCGGGAACCTTCTTTTCAAACTCGGAAACCTTCTTGTCGTAATCTGGAACCATCTTGTCATAATATGGAGCCATCACAGAACTTTGAACCTAACCCTTTATTCAGTCAACGGAAGTACCCTGTTCTCATTCCGCCAACCATAGCTGGGGTACAGGTGTTAAGCTGTGTTAATTATCATTCTATGTTACTACTGTCCCTGACAGGAGTGAACCTGCAGTCTAGAGATAACTGTCACTTAGAACTATATCTAACCTAATTCCTTTATCCATTAGGCTATGTGTCTAAAAATTCGAGTAGTTTTTTTATTATTATATATGTATGTATATAATATATATATGGTGTGTGTGTGTGTGTGTGTGTGTGTGTGTGTGTGTGTGTTAAGTAATAGAACAGCAGTGATTTGTTGCTAATCATTTTAGTCATAACACATTTGAGGTCACTTTAAAAAGTACCTTGATAGAAATGACCTCTTGATACTTTAGACAATCGGACAGTGGTGAGTTTTTGTAGACTATTATGTAACTTCTTGGGTTATGTTGCAGAAATAAGAAAGTTCATAATGAGACCCAATTAAAAAAATATGTATTCAAGAGGCGTCATTTTTGAGGAAGTAGAGTGAACTTGGCTGAACTCAATCAAGCTGAATTTACGATCCTTTAGGGATTCTTACCAGACAAAGAGACTGGATCCACATAAAAGCAACACATTTTCATTTGTTAGATAGAGTCTGACAACCATCCAAAGAGTACAGAATAGCCAGGGTCTCTACTGAGATAATTCGCCGTCCTTTTCCCAACTCTGGAGCTCATGCTGACAATAAAACTATATTTATTATTATTTGATACACGAGAGATGCTTTCACGAATTCTCCCACAGGGGAACTGAACGAAAATTCCGTGAAGTTGTTGGTAAAAAAGGCGAGGGAGATTCGCGCAGTCATGAACGCAACATTGTGTTCGATTTCTGAATATAATTTGTCGTCCGATATCTTTTCTTCACAATCTGTTTTTCTAGGTAATTTCGGCTATTTCATTTCGCCCAATTTTTTGTGGTCACAAACGATAATCAACAATTAGAAGCTGCATCTGCAAACCAGCCAGGTGCTAATCTAAATCACAACGCTACACAAACGAAAAAGGCGGTCATAAGAAAATGCAATACAGTCATGACGTCACAATCTTAACGATCCATTGTTCGAACACATTCGAATCCAAATATATTCGAGAAGATTTTTCCCTGAAAGCCGAACACATTTTCAGAAACCGAACATAATGTTGCGCTCA
>CM042143.1:107292511-107312511 GCA_023376005.1 Doryteuthis pealeii | reverse complement strand
TTCAAGCAATTCCTTTTATTCTTTCTGACCAAAAATGAAATAGAGTCGCATGTGAAGTGCTAACATAAAACAAAAGATGCTTTTTTTCTCAAAAGAAGAAAAAGTTGGAGTGGAAAAGAGAATGAAACTGAAAAATATGAAAAGAAAAAATAGAAAAGAGTCAAATGATGATGGAAGTTCTGAGTATAAAAAGTCGACACAAAATAAAGATTGTTAAATAGAAGAAAAAGTTAGAGTGGAAAAAAGAACGAAATGAAACTGAAAAAAGTGAAATGGATTATTTTCTATAACTCCAACATAAACAAAGGGGAACCACTCTTGACTGATAAATTATTTGTGTATTTATGGATCTACTAGGAAAAAGAAGACGGGATTAGGGTTAGGGTTAGGGTTTAAGGTTAGAGTTGGGGTTAGAGTTTTGGGTTAGTTTAATGGGAAAATAAATAAATAATTTATCAGTCAAGAGTGGTTCCCCTTTGTTTATGTTGGAGTTATAGGAAATAACCGTGATAAATTATTTATTTATTTATTGATCTACTAGGAAAAAAGAAGACGGATTAGGTTAGGGTTAGGGGTTAGAGTGAGGTTTAGGGTCAGGGTTATGGTTAGGGTTTAGGGTTAGTTTAATGGGAAATAAATAAATTAATCTATCAGTCAAGAGTGGTTCCCCTTTGTTTATGTTGGAGTTATAGGAAATAACCGTGAAAAGAACAGAGATAATAGATGGTGAATATTTTGAGTAAAGTCAACACAAAACAAAATATCTTTTTTTTTTAAAGAAGAAAAAGTTAGGGTGGAAAAGAGAACGAATCAAAATTGCAGAAAGTGAAAAGAACAGAAACAAAAGATGGTGAAAATTCTGAGTAAAGCTAGGATGGATATGTCAGTCGGGTTTGCAGGTAGGGCAATCAAAAGTGGGTCGGGGGGGGGGTCGAATTGCAATTAGTAAGGGTCCGATTGAATTATGGATAGGGGGGGGTTGAGTTCTTGTGAAAAAGGAGCAAGATAGGAGGATGACGTGTGTGGGTTGGATTTAAAAAGCAAAAGGCGATAGAAGAGGAGGAGGAAGAGGAAGAATGGTGAGGAGGAGGAGGGAGAGGGGGAGAAAACCATATATTAAAATGTATAATTACATTCAGTGTCTCGGATGAAAACGTTCGATAGGAGGTGACATTTACTGTCCGGTGTGTATATTACCCTGAGCTGCTCGGAATTAGACGATACTGGAGCTGAGTCACGTGGAGAGAGTTAATGAGAAGACGGCTTAGATGGAGGATGGTGGAGGGGCAAGGGCACGGGTTGGGGAGGGGGGATTCGTTTCGGTTGCCCTGGTTGGACAGATTTGTCCTTTGCTGCTTTCGGCTTCGCTTAAGATAATCCGCCAGCTACCTTCCGACTTCGTCGTCTGTCTGTTAGGTGGCGGAATGGAGGGGGTGGGTATGTCCGAAAGGCAACACGAAAGATGACAAGAGGAGAGAAATGTTCTTGACTTTGGTAAATTGAGGTGAAGAAGGAGGGTGATGACATACTTTTCGCTTTTGTTGCATGAGGTGGCTGAAAAAAGAAAGAAAAAGAAAGAAAAAAAGAGAGAATGATATCTAAAATAAAACATGACACAAAATGAAAAAAGAAATTGATCTTCTACACACACGCACACAAATACACACACACAAAGGCACACATACATAAAGAAACCTATACACACACACACACACACACACACACATATATATATATATATATATATATATATTGTGCTTAATTGAAGTCATACCTAATTTTGAAAATTAATTAGTTAATAATTAATGAATTTAGGCGGGCATATATGTTCAAATGTAAGGCTAAACAAATCGAGAAAATGTCAATCCCTGGATGTACATTTCGACCAGGGATTGACATTTTCTCGATTTGTTTAGCCTTACATTTGAACATATATGCCTGCTTAAATTCATTAATTATTAACTAATTAATTTTCAAAATTAGGTATGACTTCAATTAAGCGCATATCCTCAAAAAATTGTCGGCTTAAAGCCATATAAAAATAAACACATTTGTTTGTTTACTTACCTCATATAATATAATATATATATATATATATTATATATATATATATATATATATATTAATGGTAATATGAATGAAGATGAAATAAAAATGAATGAAATGAGGGGGATAAACGAAAAATCCTTTCCAAGGGACCCCTCTCAAAAGTATTAAAACACTTTTTGAGAGTGGGGTCCCTGATAGAATTGTTTTTCTCATCTATTATTAGACTCCTCGTGTATGTATAAAGTAATTTGAACAATGTTCACATACATACACATACAAACACGAAAATTTAAATAACTGTCATATTTTCACTTGCATAAGCACAAATATTAAAACACTCTCAAACACACACACACACACATACACACACACACACACACACACACACAGCACACACATATATATATATATATATTATATATATATTATATTTATATATATATATCGGTGTGTGTAAACTCGACAGAATGATGTCTACAGTTAAGCACAATAAAATTAAGAAGTAAACTGATCAGTCTTCCCCACACACCCAAACACACACACACACACACACACACACATATATATATATAATATATATAAAGTCGACGGGGCGCCTAAAGTGGTATCAGCCAGTCAGTGAGGGAGTCTATCCCCTTTTCGATAGCGCTAGACCAAGGAGATTGTTTTAGCATCTGAGGTGGAGCGCACACCCTACATCAGCTCCTTACTTTTACGCACAGATCCCTGTGCTACTCATACGCTGAGTTGGCGAGGACCGGTATCGAACTAGGAACTTGCGATTTCTAGCATTCGGCTCTACCCGACTGAGCTAACCCGGCCCAAACTTCATACACAACACACACAAACACAATTATATAAACTGATATATCTACACACACACAAACACAAATTTGTAGGTACGCTGAGTAAATAATCACACAAATACACACACTCACAGTACATACACGCACACACACACGCTCACACACACACACACACACACACACACACACACACATATATATATATATATATATATATATTATATACATACATATATATATATATATATATGTTGAAAAAATGAATAAAGGAAAGAAAGTATAGAATGGATAATATAGGATATTTTAATCAATATTATCAATATTTTAATCAATATTTAATCAATATATATTATCATATATATAATATATATAATATAATATATATAATATATATATATATGGTTTTCCGTGTGACTATATCAGTTCATATATTCATGTTTGTTCATTTTTACGCGTGTTTATGTGTATGTGTATGCGTGCGTGTATGTATTTATGCTTATTTACTCAGCGAATATTACATTTTGCACACAGCTACAGGAGATGCTTAATTAAGGCAGTGTTACGCGTATCTCTCTCTCTCTCTCTCTTCTCTCTCTCTCTCTCTTGTCGCCTCTATATATAATATAATATAATATGTGTGTTGTTTGTGTTGTGTGTGTGTGTTGCAGTAAAAAAGTGTGTGACCCTGTGTATGTGAGCGGTGAAAGTGTACGACATGAAGCCTTCAATTACTGGGGTAATAACAACTTAAGATAGTGCTGTTATAAAACATTTTGCAAAACATACTAACATCTTTACGATGCTCTTGTTTCGTTATATCAGAGATTCATTTGCCGATAAGGATAAACAAATACACAGTCACAATGATATTTTATATCAGCTAGGGTGTATCAAATGTATTTTCGTTTTTACACAACATTTTCCTCAAAGCTTATTTATGTTGTGTCGGCGGGGATTAGAATACGCCAGCCTCCTGAAAAAAGAAGGGTTTCTTCAGATTAAAACTAAATCCATCTGGAGGTGGGGCTCAGAGAGACGTGTGTAGTATCCCTTTTTTTTACCGTTACGTCAAGCCTGTTCTGACGCGGAATTAGTAGTAACTGTTCAGATCATCTATGAATCAAATAGATCTGTTTGACAATCATTTGTGTTCAATTTAGGAATAATATATAATATTATATATATATAACTATATACTATTATATATTATGGACTCTCTCGTCGCATTTGTCGACGCATAAAGGGTTCCCACACACAATGAACACCCACACAGTGATTTGTTTATTAGTGGTGAAGGCCTTGTGCTTGACCATCCACACTTCTTTGGTACAGTCGATAGAAAAGAATTGCGTGCATCAAGGGTGCCACAAACCCTCAATCAACGACCGACCTCAGGAATTCGAATTCAGAGTTCATCCCTCTCCTAGACTGTTACCTTACCCAAGGTTGGAGGGCCAGTTGTCCTATTATTTTAACCATTGCTGGAGGGAATTTTAATTAGGATTATCCTCCCTAAGCACTTATCAAGCAACTTTCTTATATATCATATAATTATATATATTATATATATATATATTATATATATATATATGATATATATATATAAAAAGTTGCTTGATAAGTTAACTGAAACTCACCAGAAAGCGGGCGGACTGTAGAGTACTCCTCCGATCCAATACCAAAATCGGCGAGAAGATTTACAACTCTATGATTGTTGTTATGGTTGTTTTATATTTTGTTAATGGTTTTTGGGCTCATCAGGAGAGATTGTGCACCGTTTGGGGCCTTCCTCTCAACGATTTTATTTGCACATTGGCAAAGATATTATCATTTATTAATAAAATTCATATAAATTCATTAATAAGATATATATATATATATTATATATTATATATATATAATATATATATATATATATATATATAGAAACAGACGATGAATATTTGTTGAATATAATTTTAATCAAGGACCCAATTATGGAAGAGGACGTGATATCATTTGCTTTTGGTTTATTTGAATATGAATCTCTTGTATGTTTTCATGTTTATTTTCTCTACTATGCTTGCAAAAACCAAATGACATTATTATGCATATGTTACATACAGCTTACAAAGATTCTTCACTATATATATATAAAATTATACTGGTGATTTTAATCAGATGTTTTTCATTGAATGAATGGACTTGGCAATTTTTACCAGGACATTTTTTCTGCCTATTTTGTGGCTTCACAAACACTTTGGAAAGGTTTTTTAAAAGTTTCTAAAAATAATTCTGTTTACAAAGAATTGTTTTTCTGACGATGACGAGGGTCGAAATTTTGTGAGAACAATAAAAATCATGAAATAACCTAAAATAAAAATTACTGGTTTTCTTATCCGTTTTTGCAGTAATATTTGTATTATTCGGACTATTGTCCTCATCTTCATTGTTATCTCTACAACGTTTCGGCCGCTTGTGCCCTCAGCCCTCTTTCAGGTATTTCTTCGGATTCGGAACCCTCCGACTCGGGAACCTTCTTTTCAAACTCGGAAACCTTCTTGTCGTAATCTGGAACATCTGTCATAATATGGAGCCATCACAGAACTTTGAAACCTAACCCCTTTATTCACAACGAAGTACCCTGTCTTCTCATGCCGCCCCCATAGCTGGGGTACAGGTGTTAAGCCTGTTGTCTAATTTCATTTCTATGTTACTACTGTCCCTGACCAGGAGCTGAACTGCCAGTCTAGAGTAACTGTTCACTTAGAACTACTTAACCATAATTCCTTTTATGCCATTATGCTATGTGTCTAAAAATTCCGAGAAATGTATTTTTTTTCATTTAATAATAAATGTATGTATAATATATATATAATATGATGTGTGTGTGTGTGTGTGTGTGTGTGTGTGTGTGTGTGTTAAGTATTAGAACAGCAGTGATTTGTGCGTGCTAATCATTTTAGTCATAACACATTGGTGAGTTCCACTTTAAAAATACCTTGATAGAAATGACCTCCTTCTATACTTTAGACAATCGGACAGTACTCAGTAGTTTTTGTAGTAACTATTAATGTAACTTCTTGGGTTATGCGTTTGCAGACAATAAGAAAGTTTCATAATGAGACCCAATGAAAAAAATTGTATTCAAGAGGCGTCATTTTGAGGAAGTAGAGCTGAACTTGCTGAACTCAATCAAGCTGAAGTACGATCCTTTAGGGATTCTTACCAGACAAAGAGACTGGATCAACATAAAAGCAAACACATTTCATTTGCTTAGATAGAGTCTCGACACACCATCCAAAGATACAGAATAGCCAGGGTCTCTAATGAGATAATTCGCCGCCTTTTTCCCAACTTCTGGAGCTCATGCTGACAATAAAACTATATTTTATATTATTTTACACGAGAGATGCTTTCACGGAATTCTCCACAAGGGAACTGAAGCGAAAATTCCGCTGAAGTTGTTGGTAAAAAGGCGAGGGAGATTCGCGCAGTCATAACGCAAACACTTGTGTCGATTTCTGAATATAACTTTGTCGTCCGATATCTTTTTTTCTTGTTCCCACAAATTCTGGTTTTTTTTTTTTTTTTTCTAGGGTAAAATTTTTTTCGGGGCTATTTCATTTCGCCCAATTTGTTGTGTCACAAACGATAATCACAATTAGAAGCTGCATCTGAACCAGCCAGGTCGCTAATCTAAATCACAACGCACACAAACGAAAAAGGCGGTCATAAAAAATGAATACAGTCATGACGTCACAATTCTTAACGATCCATTGTTCGAAACCATGTCGAATCCAAATATATTCGAGAAGATTTTTCCCTGAAAGCGAACACATTTTTCAGGGAAACCGAACATAATGGTGCGCTCATGATTGTTTGCACGAATCTCCCTCCCTTTTTTTTGCCTACAACTTGATTTTGTTTTTGTTTTTTTGTTTTTTTTTTTTGTTTTTTGTTCAGTTCCCCTGTGGGAGTAGTCGCGAAAAGACCATCTTTCGTGTATCAAACGCTAGATACCTTTTGAACCTTGATTTGTCTGGGTGTTGAGGGGATGTGTTGGTTTTTGCATTACCCATTTCACCACAAGTACATTTATTTCTTGTTTTCCTTATATTACTTGATATGTGAAGTCATCTACCATCTCACTTTTACCTTAAACAGGTTAATTCAGTTAGAAGTGTTTTAAAAAGTGGAAATTTTCTTGGGATCCAAGAAAGGATAACTCAATTTCCAAATTATCTGTTATGAAAAAAAATACTGTTGTAATCCAAACGATATGCAATCTGATCATCCTCTTGGATCGATTAAATTTCGGATTCAACTGTCAATCCAATATTGAATTTTAGACTTTTTGACATTTAAACTTTGAATTTTATCTAGTAGTTCTTTAATTGCACAAAGTAACAGATAGACACTAGATGTGCTATTAAGCTGTCTGCCAAACAAAGTTGTTCAGTGTTCATTGTTTTTTTTTATTGTAAAGACGATTATAGAATCCATCATTGTTTTCGCACAATCCAATAATAGCGAATTTTATCTAAAAATGGAGATAATATTAACTGCTTATCGAATTGTTGTCGAAATATGAAATATGTTTTCCCGCCATTCCACCAAAATTAAGTATATATAATCATATATATAGAGATATATATATAAAATATATATATATATATATATAAAAAAATATAATAAGGATGAAAAAAGAGGCAAATAATCCTGCAGTAGCTGGAGAAATGTAGAACAAACACGGGAGTTCAATGGATGAAAATTTAGTCGTGTGTGTCGATGTTCGAACATTTCGGTGTATAAAGAAACCTTCTTCAGAATAATATGAAATTAAGTCAAGAAAAAAAGTTTATGGAGGAAAATAAATGATGTTTTGAATGGCGTTTAGTTGGAAAATGTTTAAAAAGGGGTCGTAAACCGTTTTGCTATTAGTCTTCATAATGGAAATGTAATACGTGATTGGTACATGCGAAAGCGAAAATCAAAATGTGATTGGAACAAGCGTTGAAGCCGAAAATTTCAAGACATGATTGGTATATGAGGAGATGTTGAGAAGGGGTGTGACGTATTCACACCTTTCATCTCAGCCGGCTCTGCACCATCTATATGACTGCCAGGACTTGGCCTGCTTGATCAGCATTTGCGTATCTTTGCACACACACACCCCACACACATACATTAGTTATTTAGGTTATTTATCAAAAACAGAGTTTTGAATACGAGCAAACAATAAAAAAACTTACTTTCGGAAAACTCATATTATATAAAAAAATTAAAATGTCCGCCACCAAACATTATATATAATACCTATATATATACTTATAATATATATATTATATATATATATATTTATATAAGTGTTGTATCCCCGTTTCACTAGCTTAAACCAAGGAGATTGTAATTATATAAATTCATAAGGAAAAAACCCAAACTTTCCAAAAGCTGCCATTATAAATATTTATGCAAACAAACCTCTTTTTTTAAAAGAAATCAACATGTCAAATAGCAAATACATTGGGAGTAAAAAAACAAAAATTAATCACATATATTTCTATTTGAAAGGGAATATATATATTATATATATATATATATATTAATATATATATATATAACTAATTTCTCTCTCTCTCTCTCTCTCTATTAATAATAAATATATATATAATATATATATATATATATATATATATATATAATATATTATTCTTATCTATATATAGGTAAATTATTTTATCATATATATACTAGTGTAGAAGAAGGCATGTGGTAACTATTAATTTTTGTTTTTTACCTTTGATTTATTCTTAATATTCGATATATATATATATATATATATATATGTTTGTGTGTGTGTGTGTGTGCTGAGAGTGTGATGTGTGTGTGTGTGTGTGTGTGTGTGTGTGTGTGATTATTTCTAATAAATAAATGAATGAACAGAGAAGAGATGAAAAAAAAGTACAGGAAAGGAAAGGAAAAAAGAAACAAAAAGGAAAGATAAGAAAGAAAGAACGGCAGAAGGCAATGAAAAAAAAGAATGAAAAGAAAGTAAGGAAAAAGAAATAAATTAACGGAGAGAAAAGATTGGCGAAAAAAAGAATGTTAAAAAAAGAAACAAAAGACGTGAAAAGAAAATAGAAAAAAACAATAGAGAAACGAACAGAAAGAGAAAATGATAAAATGAAAGACAATAGAAAAAGAAAAAAGAACAAAGAAAGAGAGAAAGAAAAAAAGAAATAACAGTGTAAAAAACAGCAAAGAAAGAAAGTGGTATGTAAAAAAACAAAAACAAAGAAAGAAGAAAGGCAAGAAGAAAAGAAGGAAAAGCAAGAAAAAGTATACAATCCAGTAAACAAATTATATTCAGTTGTTAACTCAAATGAATATTCATAGAAAAGGAAAAAGTTTCAAGCAAATTCCTTTTATTCTTCTGACCAAAAATGAAATAGACGTGCATGGAGTGGCTAACATAAAACAAAAGATGCTTTTTTCTCAAAAGAAGAAAAAGTTGAGTGGAAAGAGAATGCAAACTGAAAAATATGAAAAGAAAAAATAGAAAAGAGGTCAAATGATTGATGGAAGTTCTGAGTATAAAAAGTCGACACAAATAAAGATTGTTAATAGAAGAAAAGTTAGAGTGGAAAAAAGAACGAAAATGAAACTGAAAAAAAGTGAAATGCGATTATTTCTATAACCCAACATAAACAAAGGGAACCACTTCATTGCTGATATAATTATTTGGTATTTATGCGAATCTACAGGCAAACAAGAAGACGCGGATTAGGGTTAGGGTTAGGGTTTAAGGTTAGAGTTGGGGTAAGGAGTTTTGGGTTAGCTTTAATGGGAAAATAAATACAATAACTTTATCAGTCAAGGAGTAGGTTCCCCCTTTGTTTATGTTTGGAGTTACAGGAAATTAACCGCTGATAATTATTTATTTCATATTATTGATCTACTAGGAAAAAGAAGACCGGATTAGGCGTTAAGGGTTAGGGTTAGAGTGAGGGTTTAGGTCAGTGCTTATGTCTTAGGGTTTCCTTAGGGTTAGTTAATGGGAACCAAAAAAACAACCAAAATAAATATAACTATCAGGTCAAGAGTGTTCCCCTTTGTTATGGTTGGAGTTATAAGGAAAATAACCGTGAAAGAACAGAGATAAATAGATGGTGATATTTTGAGTAAAGTCAACACAAAACCAAAATATCTTTTTTTTTTAAAGAAGGAAAAAGTAGGCGTGGAACAGCAGAACGAATTCAAAAATTGCAGAAAGTGAAAAGAACAGAGAACAAAAAGAGGGGAAACATTCGAGTAAAGCTAGGATGGATATGTCAGTCGGGTTTGCAGCGCTAGAGGCAATCATAAAGTGGTCGGGGGGGTCGAATTGCAATCAGTAAGGGTCTCGATTGAAGTATGATTAGGGGGGTTGAGTTCTGGAAAAAGGAGCAAGATAGGAGGATGAGCGTGTGTGGGTTGGATTTAAAAAGCAAAAGGCGATAGAAGAGGAGGAGGAGAGGAAGAATGGTGCAGGAGCAGGAGGGAGACGGGGAGAAACCCATATATTAAAATGACTCATAATCTACATTCAGTGTTCGGATGAAACGTTTCGATAAGGAGGTGACATATACCTTGTCCGGTGTTATTATTACCCTGAGCTGCTCGGAAATAGACCGATACCTGGAGCTGATCACGTGGAGAGAGTTAATGAGAAGACGCTTAGATGAGGATGTGGAGGGCGGCAAGGGCACGGGTTGAGGGGGATTTCGTTTCGTTGCACACTGGTTGGACAGATGTCCTTTGCTCCTTCGGCTTCGCTTAAGAGGAATTCCGCCAGCTACCTTCTCACTTCGTCGTCTGTCTACGTTAGGTGGCGATGGAGGGGGTGGGTATGTCCGAAAGCAACACAAAAGATGACAAGAAGAGAGAAATGTTCTCTGACTTTGGTAAATTGAGGTGAGAAGGAGGTGATGACATACTTTTCGCCTTTTGTTGCAGGAGGGCCTGAAAAAAAGAAAGAAAAAGAAAAGAAAAAAGCAGAGAATGATATCTAAAAAAAACATGACACAAAAGTGAAAAAGAAAATTGATCTATCTACACACACGAACACAAAATAACACACCACCACAAAGGCCACACAACATAAAGAAACCTATACACACACACACACACAACACACACATAATATATATATATACTATATATATATATTGTGCCTTAATTGAATCATACCTATTTTTAGTTTTGAAAATTAATTAGTAATAATTAATGAATTTAGGCGGGCATATATGTTCAAATGTAAGGCTAAACAAATTCGGAGAAAATGTCCAATCCCTGGATGTACATTTCGACCAGGATTGACATTTTCTCGATTTGTTTAGCCTTACATTTGAACATATATGCCTGCTTAAATTTCATTAATTATTAACTAAAATTTTTCAAAATTAAGGTTATGACTTCAATTAAGCGCATATCCGGCAACAAAAGGTCGGCTTAAAGCCATATAAAAATAAACACTTTGTTTGTTACTTACCCTCATATATATATATTTATATATATACTTTATATATATATATATAAATATAATATATAATATTAATGTAATATGAATGAATAGATGAAATAAAATGAATAAATGAGGGGGATAACGCGAAGAAATCCTTTCAAGGGAACCCCTCTCAAAAGTAGTTAAACACTTTTTGAGAGTGGGTCCCTGATAGAATTGTTTTGTCATCTATTAATTAGGCTCCTCGTGTATGTATAAATAATTTGAACACAATGTCACATACACACACATACAAAAAAACACGAAAATTTAAATAACGTCATATTTTTCATTGCATAAGCAAGCAGAAGTATTAAAACACTCTCAAACACACACACACACACATACACACACCACACACACACACACCACACACACCATATAATATAATATATATATATATATATTGATACTATACGAGTAATAAGCTGAGGTATATCTGTGTGTTTAAACTCGACAGAATGATGCTACAGTTAAAAACAACAATAAATTAAGAAGTAAACTGATCAGTCTCCCCACACACCCAAACAACACACACACACACACACACAACACACACATATATACTATTAATATATAACCATATAAAGTCACGGGCGAGCCTAAAAGTCGTATCAGCAGTCAGTGAGGGAGTTCTATCCCCTTCTTCGACTACGCGCTAGACCAAGGAGATGTTCTTATGCATCTGAGGTGCGCAGCCGCCACACCTACCATCAGCGCTTCCTTTAACTTTACCGGGGCACAGAATCTGTGCCTACTCCATACCCTAGCTCTGGCGAGGAGACCGGTACTCGAAACTAGGAACCTTGCGATTTTCGTAGACATCGGCTCTACGAACTGATAGCTAACCCGCGCCCAAACAATCATACCAAACACACACAAACACACATTATATAAAACTGAATATATCTAGCACACACACAAACACACAATTTGTAAGGAACCTGAGTAAACTCAACACAACACTACAACAGACAACACACACTCACATTTAGTACATATCACGTCAACCACACACGCTCACACAACACACCACACACACACACACACACACACACCCTACCACTCACTCGCCACCATATCCCCACAAACACCACACTATATATATATAATACTTATATACTTAATACATACATACTATACTTTAATAACAATACTATATATATATTATAAAATGAACAACACGGAGACAAGCGTATCAGATCATAATATAGGATATGTAATCAATAGATCAAGTAATTCCTGAATCATACATATTCATTTATAAAACTAAACTATTATCACTAAACCCGTACTCTATATAATATCGCACACTACACTACTATAAGTACGAACTAAATATAATATATATACTATATATAGTATGTGTCCGTGTGGACACTAATATAGTCTCACTAATAAACTGTTCATTTTCTTATGGGTATGTGTCATGCAGGTGCGTGTAGAGTTTAATGACTGTGAGTCTAACCTGCTCCAGCGAATATCTACATTTGCACAACAGCTACAAAACTATTGCTTCAACCACAGTAGTAACCTTGATCCTAGTGAAGATACAGATTGCCTATAAAACACAACGATCGAAGTAGCCCCCCAATACTATATTGATAATGAATCATCTCCCTCACTCTCTCCTTTTGTATGCTAATAGTATATATATTATATAATACTACATATATCATATATATATATAGTATATGTGAGTCTCTGTGTGTGTCGTGTGTGGTGTGAGTATATCATATATAATATCACTATAATACTACTATATATAGTAATAATATAGTATATATATAATCACGAGTTAAAATAAGTAAGTATATTTCGCGCCAGCTTATTTCTTTTAAGTTATGCATGGTGTTCAAACTAGTACAGACAATTTTTTGGTCGGAGACGAGTTTTTGTTTTTTCCCACACCTCTGGAGTCCGACTTTACATCCAGGTCCCACCCCTGAACATTAAAAATCATGGCCAGAAAATTGGTAAGCGACGAAAACAAAAACTCATCCGACAAGAATATGTCTGTACAACGTTTACAAACAACAATAGGTATATACCTATATAATAACTATAAACATTATATATATATATATAATATATATATGTATAACTATAGGGGCGGCGTGTTTACATAAACACTGATAGAGATAGTCCCGATCATAAAATAAATTGAAAATACACGGGGGTAATTAAATAATTCATTAATAAGCCCTCAAATATAAATCCTAAAATGTTGATCCATCACTTATTACTTATGTGTGTTTTTCAATTATTTTATGACGGGAAATCTCTACAGTGATGTACACACACCCCCCCCCCATCATACATATATATATATATAATACTTATATACTATATATATATATATAATATATATCATTGGTTAAACTGTACAGACAATTCTCTGTCGGATGAGTTTTTGTTCGATCCTTACTAATTTCTGCCATATTTTAATTCAGGGTGGAACTGATGTAACAGTCCACCAAGGGTTGGAAAAAAACAAAACTCGTCCGACAAAAATTGGCTGTACAGTTTAACACATCATACTTAAAAGAAAAAATCTGCCAAAATACACTATTTAATATTACTTATTATTATATAAATATATATATATATATATATATAAATAATAATAATAATACTCAACACACACACACACACAGAGACACACATATAATATATAATATATAGAGTATTATAATATCATATATATATATATATACACCAAAAGGAGAGTGAGAGAGATTCAATAAGTATATATGGCTTACTCGACGTTGTTTAATAGCAATCTTATCTCACAGATCAAATTACTACTTGTTTGACCCATATTTGTACAGTCTGCGCAAAACNTCCCACATTTACAGGTAATTCCAGGGAGCACAGAATATTTTATTAGTCCATCCCGCCGATCCACAGATTGGTGACTGATCAGGCCAGCCTTACTCATACATAGCCTTCCACACTGGTCACATAGTAGACCGATTTGAAGCCCTTGGTTGTCTACTTTTTTTATTCTTGTGAATATCTCGTTTCAACTGCTCATGCTGTATACGGTTGGTCTCAAACTTTTTTGTGCCTCCTGTAAAGCTCTCTCCACTGCCCACGGCCCAAAGCCTTACTCTCCCAGGTCTTCTCATCGATGTTACATTTTTTCAAGGTCGACCTCAGGCAACCTTGTATCTCATCTTGGGCCCTTGAGCCAAACGCTTCCCGTTTACAAGTTCCCCATAGAACAGTTGTTTAGGAAGTCGCGCATCGTTCATCCTTACCAAATGCCCTTCCATCTCAATCTATGTTTGATTATGAGAGATTCTATGCTTTGACATTTGGCTCGCTCCAGAAACTCGATGTCACTGACGTACATTTGCCATCGCACCCCTAATATTTGTCGTAGACATTGCTGGTGAAAGCGCTCGAGACGTTTAAGATGTTTCTTGTACGTGGTCCAGTTTTGGCAAGCATAAAGGAGAGCAGATAAAATACATGCAACATATACCTTGACTTTTGTTGCAACTGAAATACCACGGCAAATCCACAACTTCTGTTTAATTTTACACATACATACGTACGTACCCACTCACACTTTTGTGTATCAGTGATTCATAATTTGTTCCATTCAAATAAACATGTGTGTTGGTATTTACCTAACTTGTTTTTCAGTTGTAAAGGATCTGCGAGACTTGCTTACTAACCATTAAACCACGATTGGACGTCTTCAAATAAATATAGGGTTATCAAACACAAATAAAGAATCGGTAAACTGACCGACATTTTGCATTCACTTATGCCAATACCCTTCGGAAAAGTATGAATCCATATCGTTTCCACCAGCAATGATCAAAAGTGTAGAACAGACTAGACACTTTAGTCTTGATTGGTCACCAGTCTAAGAGAAAGGCAACTTTGAAATTGAGATCAGGAGCTGAGACCCTTAAGGCACTCTGATGTTGTCTTCAGGCTCGTTCTGGCGTTTCTAAGCTCTGTCGTCTGGGACTTCATAATACACCGACTGCACCTCTGCAGAGTGGACCACCTGTTGGCCGTGGGTGGCGATCCTTGATGCTTAAGGATGGAATCTTGGTTGCTGAGCTGTTAGATATAACACTCCATTTTGGCCCTTACTTAGGCTAAACGGGTGGTCGGAGAGTCCCCCTCAATCGGTTGGTCACATCAAGCCCTAACACACACACACACACACACACACACACATATATATATATATATATATATATATATATATTATATATATATATATATATTGGGGCAGACGGTAGATGTGGTGCTCCATATCAGCTAAACAATCTAGGTCTAGCGCTAGTGAAAAGTGCTAGTGAAAAGTACATAGACACCCTCTCTGCCTGGCTGATACCGACGATAGGCCACTCTGCCAACTTTACTTATATATACTAGCTAGAATAAGCGTACTCAGGGCATACGTATTAAGTTTTAATATAATAAAATGTATTAAATTAGAATGACTAACGAAATTAGATAAGAACGCATGTAAAAAGATTACACTTATTTTAATTAATATTTTAATAGGTTTCCATATAAAAATCATTTATAGGATTGATTTTAATATGTTGGAGAATAAAACAATAATATTAGAGATCAATAACGCCAAATAATTACTTATTAAACCCGGTTTTGTTAAAACCAGTATGCAAATTGACCACACCATATATTATGTAAATCTTTATTTCTTAGTGATATATAAGACACATTGCTGGATTTAAATGCACTAATAACGTGGGCTGTTTTGAAGCAAATCTAACTCAAATTTTCATAGAGACCTCGCTAATAAATAAGATGTATTCTATGTATTAATTAATCATTTTGACTACAAATTAAATACTCAATGTCTAATGGTATTGTGACGTATGCAGTGACGTAGTTTCAATTACAGACAGACACCGAATCTACTTTTTAATATAAAGATATACATACAGAATAGAGGTAGGTATTTTTTTTTTTTGCTGTATATATGTGTGTGTGTATGCGTGTCTTCATATGTGTGTGTGACTGTGTATGTTTGTGAATATATGTGTATGTTTGTGCATATACACCAATTCTCAACAAGGCGGTGGAAGCCAAGAGTAAGGGAATATTCTCTCTCTCTCTCTCTCTCTCTCTCTCTCTCTCTCTCTCTCTCTCTCTCTCTCTCTCTCTCTCTCTCTCTCTCTCTCTTTTTTTATGTGCTCATAAAGCATTCTTTAAACAGATGCGAAAACCTTTTTTTTCAAACGCGGCTTTCCATTTGTTTGATGTGTTTGGCGGGAAGACAGCGACACGCAAAGCAAAAAGGCGCCAACGTCGAAAAGAAAAAAAAAAAAGAAAGACAAACACGCAGACGCAATGACATACAATGGCCACATGACTGAATGACCGCTACTTACACATAACGAGATTAGATTAGATATAACTTAGATGCTATCAAACTCTCTCTCTCTCTCTCTCTCTCTCTCTCTCTCCTATATATATATATAATATATATATATATATATATATATATATATACGTATATGTTGTAAAACTGGCGCAATACAATCTTCTCGCACCTAATGCTGTCTACATATTAGTAAATTCACGAAACCTACATAGTATGAATACTACCTCTCTCTCTCTCTCTCTCTCTCTCTCTCTCTCTCTCTCTCTCTCTCTCTCTCTCTCTCTTCATATATATATATATATATATAATAAATAAGTAATCCACAGACACGTGTTTCGAAGTATCACTTCTCATCAGTGTGGTTATACATTAACAGCTACCCCTGGCCGGGTTTGAGACCCGAATGAACTTTCGTTCGCCAATCCTCTTACCCGTGCGGCCAGAGGCAGCTGTCAAATATAGGAGAATATTAATCGCTACATTTCTAAGCAGAAATATATATATATATACTGAGAAAGAGAGAGACAGATGTATCTGCCTTATCATCTCAACTAAATGATAATGATAATTATATATATAATATATATATATATATAGAGAGAGAGAGAGATGTGAGGTATCCAAAACTTGGTAGTAAGTGATATATGTGATTTCTAAGATACACTGTATTATTATTGTATGATCTAGTATGAATAAATACAGTGAATATTTAAATCACCACAGAGAGCTCAATGTATAATAATCTTTTTAGATTATATACAGAGCAATATTTATGTTTGAAAGAAAGGAAAAACTAACACCGTTATTTCATAATAAATTTATTTCGACTAAAATTAGATTTAACAAAAGCTCCCCAAAATCAACTCTCATCAGATGGAAAATCATCAATAATTTGAATTGCATAACAGAAAAATTTTCTCAATGTAGAATCTTCTTCCTCAAAAAAAAAAAAAATTCTAAATGTATACATTAAAACTATGCTGACAGGAAGTCATTTCAAATGAGAAAAAATAATATTTTTCAGGGCCAAATTTTTTGGGGGATAGTAGTCAGTCAAATTAACAACTATGAAAATTAAATAAGTGTATGTGTGTGTGTGTGTGTGTGTGTGTGTGTGTGTGTGTGTGTGTGTGTGTGTGTGTGTGTTTTATAAACCTTGTCTAACAGAATATAGAGAAAAAAATGTATTTTTCATTTGTCAATTTTTGTAGTGAATTTTATTTCTTAATCACTTTTTTCTATATTTTCCCATTTATATAATAAATAAATAATAATATTTCTAAATAATATATCTTTCAAATTCTAAATTCGATAAAATTACATACAAATGATAGAATAATATATCGTAACATATGGCAAATATCAGGGTAAACTTGTAACGGAGGGGAAATAAAGGCTGAATCCAAACTGGTCCTTATCTGATACGATGATATCATATAATCTATAAAAACGTCGTTGGCAAGTGCTTGTTGCAGAGTAAGAATCAGCAAGATAGTCTTTCAACCCATTTATCAAATAGTGAAATCTGTACTCATTGGATGTAATACTATTGTGAGCTTGAACATCTTATTATAATGGAGAATGTGTGTTTTTCTGTCTGTAACTGAAACTATATTCTACTCAAGACACAATTCTCTTAGTTATTGACATCAATTCTCCATGATTTTATTTTTATCTAAACCTCAATTATTAATAAAATTGTCTTACATTATTAATACTGTTAACTATGTCTACATACTGAAAACATGCAATTATATTTATATATACAACAAAATAGCGCTTACAATGTGAACGGGAAGGCTATTTGCATATTAATATTAAAAATCGAATTTAATAAATATGTGCTTAGTATCTAACTGTTTGGTTTTATTTTAATGAATATAAGCAAAAATCTCTTCAATGAATCTTAAATGAAATCATTAACAAGATAAAATAACTGTCATTGTATTCTGGAAAGACGAGAGTGATCAGTTGTTCATTTTTTATTATACTCCTTCTGTTTCAAATCTTTTATTATACTCCCCTGTTTCAAATCTTTTTATCTTATTCTATTTAGTTCCGTTAGACTTTCTAATTTAATATAATATTTTATAACATTAAAACTTAAATACTTGCACCCGGAGGGTGCATATATTTGCTAGTTTAAATAAAGACGTATGTATAGCTGAATAACGTATATCAGATATAAGCGCGTGGCCTAATGGTTAGAGTCGTAGGAAATGGACTCGTTGACCCGAGATCAAATCCAGGACGAAGCTGCTTGCATTTCACATACCCTTGGGAAAGGTATGAATCCAACTATTCTCCCTCCAGCTATGGGTAAATAGTAGAGCAGATTGGGCTCTTTAACCATGGCTAGGTAACTAGTCAAACCTGTTAAACCCCGCTCAAGAAATTGACTTTGTGTCGCATCCTGTTCGTGCGGAGGGATTGGTAAATATATGTATTTAAGATAGTGATGATGTCTAGGCGTCAAAGTTCCGATACGTTTTGATTGGCTAGCTAGTTAGATACTTTCTGAATAAAAGGGAAATTCCTTGGAATAAGTTTGTTGATTAATAAATGGACTATTTTGAAGAAAATTAACGTAAATACAGCTTCAGTCTCGATATGTTTTTAATAGCCCTCATACTTATATATATATATATATATATATATATATATATATATATATATATATATATATATATATATATGTATATGTGTGTGTGTGTGTGTGTGTGTATGTGTGTGTGTGTGTGTGTGTGTGTGTAGTTTGCATATTCATGAATAAAGAATGCTCAATATCAGTGATAGAGCATACGTATATTATTATATCAGCATTTAGATTGTTTATACAACCTTCCTAAATTCCTAGTGGGGTTTCTACATTATAGTGCAGGAGAGGCAACTCCGTATCTATTGTAATTTTTTCCAAAATTTTTAATGACATAAAATACGCAATGTTTTTGACTAAAAAAATGATGCATTAAATTTTTTTTTTAATTCTAAAATCTTTTCTCAAAAAGATTTAAGCTTTTTTATTTATTTTATTTTTTTTTTAATTTTTATTGAATCATTTTCTTTATATCATTTTAATGATTCAAAGGAATACAGTCTAAAAAAATCGCCGACAAACTAATACATTTTTAAACATTAGAAACTTGTCTCTGTTTAAATTACTAGCTGAAGTACTCGTTTACGCTGGGTACGATACCAAGATTTGGAAATATCGTTAGCATTGTTATTATCAGCAAAA
>CM042143.1:107270011-107287511 GCA_023376005.1 Doryteuthis pealeii | reverse complement strand
GCAGAAAGCATCGAGATTTTTTGTACATTTTGACATACATTGTATACTGAAAAATATACGTTCCTTTCATTATTCATTTCTATCTTGGTAAATACAGCTTCAAACTCGACACTTTTATGATACACCTTGAATTCTGAAAAAAATTAACCTTCCATTGTTCATTTCTATCTTGGTAAATACAGCTTCAATCTCGATACATTTATGACACACCTTATATATATATATATATATATATATATATATATATATGCGTGTATGAATAGATATCAACAGACTAAAAAAGAAATATAAGTTGACATCTATCAGACTTAGAAATATTCACGAAAAAAAGAATTAAAAAAATAAAAGCGATAATTGTCTATATACACTTTCTTTCTAGCGAAAAACATGTGTTTAAACCCAGAATTTTTGTCATTGTTTATACAAGTGTACTCATTTTTAGCACACACACACATACACACACACACACACACACACACACACACACACATATATATTATATAATATATATATATATATATATATATATATATATATATATATACTTGATTAGTTTCCACACTCATAAACGCATACATGTATTAATATAAGAACAAATATGAAAATACGATTCTTATATACCAATCTACATACTTAGGTATGTATGTATTGTACGTATTTCTGTGTGTATCCGATGTGTCGCGACAAATGATCAGACCATTCTTGACAAGGGAAAAAAATCTTCCAGATAATCCTCACCCATAAATGTCATAACGCCCCATGTTTGTGGTAAACCAATCATTGTCAAAATATACAGACGCCAAAGACGAAGTCTTCAAATTCTACGACCATTCCTTCCTGTAATTCCATTTCTTCCTTCCATTCATTTCCTTTCCTTTTTATTCTTCTCTTCTCTTATTTGAATTCCCTTCTTTCCTTCCTTTCATTCCTCTCTTTCCTTCTTTTTATTTCTTCCCTTGATTTTTCTTTTACTCATTCATTGTTTTTGTTTTTTTATTCTTTCCTTTCGTTCTTTTTATTCCACCTTCCTTCTTTTTTAGTTCTTCTTCTTCCTTTTCTTCATTTTCTTTATTACTTTCCATTTTTTCTTCATTTTCTTTCTTTATTTTTATTCATTTTCTTTATTCCCTTTTTTCCTTCATTTTGCTACATTTTTTCTTTCATTTCGTTCCTTCATTATCTTCTTTTTCACTATTTTTTCATCACCAATTCTTTCATTCCTCAGAAAATCAGTCTTAACTTTTGCTTCAGACTTACGGTTCTTCTTCTTCTTCTTCTTCTTCTTCTTCTTCTTCTTCTTCTTCATTTTGCTTATTCATTTCATTGTTTTCTTTATTCAAAATTATTCCTAAAACATTTTTTTACTCAATCTTGTATTTCGATTATTTTCTTTTTGGCCTTTTATTTTTCTTCGCTTATTTTTTATTTTATTTCTTTATTTTTTTCATTCATGTGGAAAAATATTTGAGGAATGGCCCTCTACGTTAATGGCATCGGTTGGAAGTGGCAACGGTCGGATCCGAAACATCGAAGGCGAGACCAGCGTCTAACCGGAATGTATACTTTTTTTTACCGGGAGTAGATATGCGCAAGTCCGCCTCCGTTATATATAAAACTTTCAGAACACCTTATGTGAGTAATGGTTAACAAGCTAGATTAGCAGACCACTGTTAGTGAATTCGATTCTCACAGTGTGCCCCATACTTCTGGCCTTGGGTAAATAACTAATTAAGACTTTCAGGTGACAGAGGCATGGACTGGTCATAAACGTTACCGGCCCAGTCATATCTGATCGCTAAATATTTTTGTATAGAAAGATATTGGTGTACTAAAAGTTATTGCTATTTGAGAAGATATTGCTATATAAGAAGATATTCTTACACTTGGGTAATCCTTAACTTGTTCCTCGTAAATTCCTACCATAAAATAAACTGAACCCTCATTTTATGTCCGTGTTTTTGCAATAAATGTTTTATTTTTCTTGCACCCGTTATTTTACAATACTAAATATATTTTCTTTATTTGTTATAGAATAAAGAATAAGGAAAATATATTTAGTATTGTAAAATAACGGGTGCAAGAAAAATAAAACATTTATTGCAAAAACACGGACATAAAATGAGGATTCAGTTTATTTTATGGTAGGAATTTACGAGGAACAAGTTAAGGATTACCTACACTTGAAGGTATTGTTAATCGACCCCTTAATATTGCCAGGGGTTCTCGAAATTGTTTCGCAAGAAGATTTGATAACCACGGACTCTAAACCCTTGTTTTTTTCCATTCCCTCATCGTCGAAGGGTTTTTCGAGAGTTATTCATTCATTCTTATCAACAACCCATGTTTCATTTGTACTTTCTCTTGTCTTTTGTTTATAACTTTCATTCTTTCCTTCTGTCAACCCTTGTTGGGTTATTTCATGCCTAAAACGTTTTGTTTATTTCATTCTTATATTCATTTTTTTGTAATTTAAACTCATTTTTTTTAAATTCAAGCTCATTTTTTAAAGACAACTTTTTAAATAAATTGATGAAAAGATCAAAATTATTATCCAAATGATAATACGATATAAATGTTTTTACTGTTCTATTTATCACACCAACATACATTCATTAACAAATAGATTATATATATATATATATTATATTATATATATATATATATATATATATATTCGGAGAATGTGTGCTTAATTGAAGTCATACCTAATTTGAAAATTAATTAGTTGATAATTAATGAATTAAGCGAATATATCTGTTCAAATGTAAGGCGTAAACAAATCGAGAAAAAGTCAATCTCTGTTTACGCATTACATTTGAACAGATATATTTGCCTAATTCATTAATTATCAACTAATTAATTTTCAAATTAGGTATGACTTCAATTAAGCACAGTCGGTAGAGCGTTCGGCTAGAAACCACAAGGTTCCTAGTTCGATACCCGTCCTCGCCAACTCAGCGTATGAGTAGCACAGGGATCTGTGCGGTAAAGTAAGGAGCTGATGGTAGGTGTGGCGCTCAACCTCAGACGCTAAAATAATCTCCTTGGTCTAGCGCTAGTGAAAAGGGGATAGCCTCCCTCGCTGTATGGCTCATACCGACATTAGATCGCCCCGACGACTTTTAATGGGAAAATGAATAATTTGGGATCCGTTTTTTCTGGGTCACCATGTATACCGGTGACCCAGAAAAAATAGAACCCACAAATTTTATAATAAAACTGTTAATTTTAACTAGGGGGTTTAGGGTTAGGGTTAGGGGTTAGGCTTAGGCTTAGGGGTTAGGGTTAGGGTTGGTGTTGGGGTTTAAGGTTAGTTTAATGGGAAATAAATAAATAATTTGTGTTCTGTTTTTTCTGGGTCAATCTAATTTTGACACCTTTGTGCAAGTTCAGCCAAAATAACATATCAAGAGTTGACATGCCGTAAAATCTGACTAACCAACCAACCTAAGTCGTTCCATAAGTAAATACAATACATCTTATCAAATTATTTACTAATAAGCTTCAGGCAATTTGTAGTTCTTGTTTTTTATAGTTTTGTTTTTTTTTTTGTTTTGTTTTGTTTTTGATTTTTTGGTTTTTTAGTTTTTTGTTTTTATCTTGATGTCCCTATGTTCAGTATTTGTTGCTGTACACATCTGTGTTGATGTTGGGTGGGTATTTTGAAACGTTTGTATTTCCACAAGGAAATAGCATAAATTTTCAAAGAATGTTTGGGACCTGATGAATGAGATGAATCGGGATTTATTGGGGTCGAAAGACAAACAAGGAAATCTAAACAAAGATAAAAGAAAGTAAAAGGTATGAGAGTCTGAATAAGGGAGAATTGAAGATGGAAGAACAAGATGGTGATAATGGTGATAATGATGATAATGAGAAAGAAGACGAAGGATGAAGGGGAGAAAGGGATGGAAATGTAAAAGGAAAGATTGAGGGGGAAAACAAGAAAAAGGGAAAGAGTAGAGCGAAAAAGGGGGAGAAATCAGATAGAAAAGCAGGAAGAAGTACATAAATAAGATAGGAAGAAGAAGAAGAAGAAGAAGAAGAAGAAGAAGAGAAGAAGAAGTTAAGAAGACATCAAGAAGAAGAAGAAGAAGAAGAAGAAGAAGTTATTGGATAGAAGTACATCAAGAAAGAAGAAGAAGAAGAAGTCGAAGACATCAAGAAGAAGAAGAAGAAGAAGAAGAAGAAGAAGAAGAAGAAGAAGAAGAAGAAGGGATAGAAGGAAGAAGAGAAGAAAGAAGAAGAAGAAGAAGAAGAAGAAGAAGAAGAAGAAGAAGAAGAAGCTACTTAATATAAAAATATGTTGAATAGGGAAAGATAATCTATTGAGTAGAAAGAAAGAAAGAAAGAAAGAAAGAAAGAAAGAAAGAAAGAAAGAACGAAAGAAAGAAGAAAAAAAGAAACAAGAAAAAATATACAAAGGAAAATTGTGGAAAAAAAAAAGAAAAAAGAAAGTAGGTCAAAAATTAAAGAGATATAAAGGAAAAGAAAAGGGAAATCAAAACGTAGAAAATAAAAAAGAAAGAGAGAAAGAATAAGATGAATAAAGAGAAAAAGAAAAAGAAGAAAAGAAAGAACATTTGACAGTCAAGGAAAACGTACATAAAATACGGAAAACTCATAACAACAACAAAAAAAAAAGACAAGTGTCTTCGTAAAGGATGCAAAGAATTGAAAAACTAAAAGATGCAAAAAACATTTTAAAAAAGAAAAGGGTCCAAGTTGAAATCGTGTAAACACAACAAAGCAAAAAGGTTAAGTAAATGCTTTTAGAAACCATATACATCTTATCAGTTGACTTACCTGTCTATTTAACCCAGGCCGTATCGCAAGAATCAGGGACACGCCCACTGACATCGCTCCCCCACGACGAAAGGAAGCCGCCACATACGAAACACCCATTCGTCTATTCATTTACAAACTTTACAACAACCAATGAAACAGTGGGGGGGGGGTGAAAGAAAAGTAGAAAATAAAACTAAAAGAAAATACAAAAAAAAATAACGATACTAAAGAGTCAATTGTTTACAGATCGGATCTCTCGGCTAAATCCAAAGGCACAAGTTTGACTGATAAGAAACTTCTCGAATTAGCCGACCCCGGGACATTTTCCAGCTATATCAACCTTCTCGATTACTTGGGCTGGTCTTGGAGGCGAGGAATTCGGCTGCCGCCAATGACGCCAGTGGTAATCCCGATGGTGAAATTCTCACAATAGAAGTGACGAAAGACGAAGGACTCTCGGCGGGAGGCTGGAATTGAATAAACCAAGGAGGAGTTAGCAATGCAGATTTTAACTTCACCAGAACCCAAACGATGAACCCCCCACCTCCAAGCCCGTCCTTTTGATCGGTCTTATCGCTGTCCCCTATCGCCACAGGCTTTTTTGGGGGGGGGGTAATGATAATATAAAGAGCGGCAATAAAAACAAAGGTTTTTATCTTAGAACTGTCATCACAAAAATCATCGCTTATAAACTATTCGCCACTTAAAGTATATCTTTAATTGATTAATGTATATTCACACATGTGTTTCTTCTATGTGAGTCTCTTTACTAGCGTGCAACGGTGCAAGTGAAATTATATCAAGTCATCCGATAAATAATGCCTGAAAGCTGAGGGTGATAAATTAGATTGTTCGGGCTGCTCTTCTCATCTTTATGGTTATATATACACAACGTTTCGGCCGATGTGCCCTCTGGTCGTTCTTCAGGTGGTTCTTGTCGAATTTGCGAGTCTTTGGGAATCGGGAGCCTTCATGAAACGTCAAACCAGACTCTCTAATTAATCCATTGGGGTAGATTGTCCTCATTCCGTTTATCATGACTGGACACGAATGTTAAGCTATGCTGAGTATTCTATGTTTAATTTCGACCGTAGTCAAGATTGAACCTGCAACCCCCAGATGATAGTCCGTAAGAATTGTATTCTATCCGGTCATGGTTTACGGAATGAAAACAATGTAACTGAATGGATTAATTAAAGGGTTCGGTTTGAAGTTTCGTGGAGGCTTCCAATTCCGACGAAGCATGGTTTTAGTTGGTAAGAAGTGTCCTGCATTTTCGTAGCTGATAAAAAGCATCGATAATTGAGGTTGACTCGTTCCAAGGTCAACACACCATAATTAGGGCCGGTCTAGCTCAGTCGGTAGAGCGTTCGGCTAGGAATCACAAGGTTCCTGGTCCGAGATCGGCCCTCGCCTACTCAGCGTATGAGTAGCACAGGGATCTGTGCGGTAAAGTGAGGAGCTGATGATAGGTGTGATGCTCCAATTCAGACGCTAAAATAATCTCTTTGCTCTAGCGCTAGTGAAAAGGGATAGACTCACTCGCTGTCTGGCTGATACTGACTTTAGGCCGACCGACAACTTTACTTAGTTTACAATAAGAAATTGATTAAATGAAGATGTTTGGATTTTACTTTGTGCTAATACTCTTGTAATAAAAGACATGAATTCATCTTTTATCCATTGAGTTATGGGCAAATTAATGGGCAGATTGAGTTATTTAACCATTAGGCAACCAGTTTAAAGAAGGAAAACCCTGAATTAAAACCAGCTTGAAAAAATTGACATTGTGTCATGTCCAGCCCGTGGCAGAAGATTTATGTAGATGCAGAGAAATCAGCAAAACAAGAAGAAACATTTTGAATTAAAATTTTTAAAAATGGTGAGAGGTATATGGAAAGAAAGAGAGAAACAGGGCAGCTAAACTGTCTAAACCCAAGCGCTAATGCTCTTGTGAAACCATCATTATATCAACTGATTACTTATATAATAAGTTGCTTAACTGCTTACATATTGAATTATGTATTTACTCAACCCCTCCGAATGAGCGGGATGCTACACAAGGTCATTTTTATGCAGAATTTAACAAGTTTAAGTAGAGAGTTTTCAGTTTCATGGACCGGTTTCCATGCTAAGGTTAAAGAGCCTACAACAAATACCGTCTGCACACATTCACTTAAATTCTGAACTTTAAAATAGGAAGGAAAAAATAATTAAATATTCAATATAAATACTTTTGGATCAGTCCTTATATATGAAATGTGTTCCCGATAAGTTCGTGAACATATAATTTGGTGTATTATTCTACAAGAACATGATCTGAATCATTGTTTTTATAAAAAGCAGAGGGATTATTAAAGTTCTTTAAAATATTATTTTTACTAATCAAATCCCATTGAAATTCTTTTCTTACTGGATTGGTGTAAAGAAGCAAGGACGAACTCGTATGTGACGTTCTCCAGTGGAAACTTGCACATGGGCACGTTAGTCATTGATATCAGTGAAACTAGCGCGACATGATGATAAGAATTCTTCCAAGCTGTAGCCTTGTCAGTGCTACTGTATGACTGTACAGCTTGGACCCTAACCAAAACCCTGGATAGATTGGATCTAAAATAAGATGTGTGCTGTCTTGAATAAATCCTGGAAACTGAACTCTACAAAAATGCAGTTGAACTGTCACTTGCCTCTTACTACACAAAAAATCTAAATAAAACAAACAAGACCTGCTGGACACTTCTGGAGAATCAAGAACGAACTCATAAACGACGTTCTCCAATGGGTATATAAATATTGAACAAACCAGTGTGGGCTGACCAATTAGAAATCTATATCGATCCGCTTTTTGCGGATAATAGATGCTGTGCAGAAGACTTTCCAAGAGCGATGACCGATAGGGATGGGTGGCAAGAAAGAGTCATGGAAATCCGTGCTGTCGGTACGATGATGATGATGATGATGATGATGATGATGATGATGATTCTTGGACCATAAGTTTTATAGTGGATGTGAAAAACACAGGTCATAAGATTGCTAAGAAAAGCATTGGGCTATCAGTTTCCATCTCAGATGAGAAAAGCACATAGCATCAACTTCCTTCTTAAATGAGAAAAGCACAAACTCATAAGCTACCTTCTCGGATCAAAAGCACAAGGCATTTAGATTCTTTCTAAGAAAAGCAAAGGTTCATCAGCTTCTTTCTCGGATGAGATCAGCACATGGTCATACTCCTCCGTCTCAGATGAGAAAAGAACTGGTATATCCGTTTCTTTCTAAGACAGGAAAAATACAGGGTCATAAGCTTCTTTCTCGGGTGAGGAAAGTACAGATCCTAAGCATGATTCTTGAATAGAAACGTACAGGGTCGTAATCTTACTTATCAGGTGAGAAAACGCACAAGGTTTTAAGCTTTCCCTTCAAGTGAGAAAAGTACATGATCCTAAGCTTGTTTCTCAGGGTAGAAAGGACAGGGTCATAATGCACAGGGTTTTACACTTTTCAGGTGAAAATGCCAGAGTCATATGCGAGGCGCGAGAAGGACAGGGTCATAATTTTACTTTTCAGGGAGAGAAAGCACAGGATTTTAAGGTACATTTTCAGGTGAAAATGCCAGTCATATGCTCTTTTTGAGGTGCGAAAAGGACAGGGTCATAATCTTACTTCTCAGGTGAGAATAAGCACAGGATTTTAAGGTACATTTTCAGGTGAAAAGGACAGGGTTATGATCTTACTTCTCAGGTGTGAAAAAGCACAGGGTTTTAAGGTACCTTTTTAGGGGAAAAGGCAAGGTCATATGGTACCTTTTCAGGTGAGAAAGGTACAGGGTCATGAGTTTGCTTCTCAAGTGAAAATAAAAATACCTGCGCAATCAGATTTCTTCTAAAATCAAAAAGCCATATATCAATTTCAATATTTCAATTTTCGGCCGACCGAGTAAAATATTGTGACAGACATGATGTGACCCATGGATCGTATTTCTTCACGATGCCTGGTTTACAAAAACAATAAACTGTCCTGTTATTTACGGATCTAAACTGTGTCCGGCACAAGGCAAATGAATGAGGCAAATACGAGGGACTCGGTGAATTTAAGAAAAAAAAACACAGTTTTATGTGTCCTGACGTTCACATCTACAAAACTTCTCTTTCCTAAGAAGAAAAACAAACAAAGACAAAAACAAAAACAAAAATAAAACAGGGTTTAATGTCCACATATAAAAGTTGGCCTTTCTCGAGGAAGTCCCTCTCAGTGAAAAAACACCAGGTCCGTTTTCTCTTCTTTCTTGGGCACTTTGGTAGAAGCGATGAAATAAAAACGACCCTTGGGTAAATATCACACATAAATCGTTCTGATTTATATATATATATATATATATATATATATATATATAATATATATATATATATATATATTCATCAAAATGTTACTACGATGTTTTCATTGCAGTAGCATAAGTAGTTAATCCCAAAGAGCTCAATATATCTCGTAAAATATAGAGCATAGATAGTTGTAGAAAGGTTTTCTCTCTACTGCAGTTTCGGTGTTCAATGTACACCTTCCTCAGGAGAACTAAAGAAATTTAGGAAGCTAATATTATATATACACGCCTGGTTTAAGATTATTTTTATCTATATATTATATATATATTTATACATATATATATATTATATATATATATATATATATATATATATATATATATATATATATATATATAGTAAAGTCGTCGGGGCGGCCTAATGTCGGTATCAGCTAGTCAGCGAGGGAGTCTATCCCGTTTTCAATAGCGCTAGACCAAGGATATTATTTTAGCATCTGAGGTGAAGTGCCACACCTACCATCAGCTCCAATAGATACAGGCAAAAGACCACGTTCAGGTATATGGATTCTGTTGTGTCTATCTTGCAAATGACGAGGAACTGATTACCTTGTTTCTTTTTTTTTAAATATGATGAAAAAGTACGTCTCTGTGTTTTTTATTTGTATATTCATGCCTATCTGTGCGCATAAATGTGTGCATGAGCACGTGAGTATGAATACATCAACGGTGATGAGTGTTCATGTGTATGCGTGTAAGTTTCAAAGATGGTACTTTAACAGGAACTACTACCTTAGGTCGGCCAGGGAGTGATGGCAACAAAGGGGTTATTTTACGATTCAAGGAGTTCTATAATTGAAGTATCACTACCGGATGTATATTACTGTCATACGCGGGACATATTTTTTTGTAGTGAGGTGTATCTGTATATGTAATTGTTTGCAGGAGCTTGTGGGCGTAAATATACAAGTGGTGTTATGTGTTCATGAATATTCTCTACTTATATATATATATATATATATATATATATATATATATATATATATATATAATATATAATATACCAAACTTGTTTGTAAATCCTCGCGATGAGAAAAAAACAGCAAATAGTTTGATTGTAAAATATACTACCAAACATCAACCGGGAAGAAAAAAAAATTTGTAAAAAAAGAAAAGACCAAGATAATCGTACCAACAAAAAATAATCTGTTAGTACAATATTTTGGCCAAAATAAAAAACAATTTATATGCATATATATATATATATATATAAGATATATATATTCATACAAACCCGCCAGGAGACTAAAGCCTAATAAGTAAAAAGTGCTCAATACCTAAGTAGAGCAAATAATAAGAGTCAGATCTTAGCCCTGAAGAGCATTAAGCGAAACTTTTAGTAGGTTGTCTGATTCATTAGATTTATCTTTATATAATATATATATATATATATATATGTGTGTGTGTGTGTGTGTGTGTGTGTGTGTGTGTGTGTTATATGTATGTATGTGTTATGTGTGTATAAGTTTGTATGTGTGTACGACTAAATGCATGTGACTATGTTTCTGCGTTTCACGATATGGCGTCTGTATTTGTGAGGGAATGTGTGCGTATATATATATATATATATATATATATATACACGTCAGTGTTTTCTCTCTCTCTCTCTCTCTCTCTCTCTCTCTCTCTCTCTCTCTCTCCTCTCTCTGTGTGTGTGTGTGTGTGTGTGGTGTGTGTGTGTCCTAAAACATCACTTATCGGTCGTTACTTACCGAGGAAGAACAAGGTGAGACGATAATGGAGAGCCAATGGTCATCGCAATTTAAGAGGCCATAAACAAAGAAAAGGAAATAAACAAACAGCTGACAACACAGGCGGCGGAAAAGCATCGGGAGAATATGGAAAACAATAATGTTAATGGAGAACACAGAGTGGCCGCCTCGCCGTTGGGCAATGGTTAACGAGATAGTGTGACTGACCATTACTACTGTAGAGAGTTTGATTAGTCGTGTTATACATATTTACCAACTGCTACGCACGAGCAGGATGTGACACAATGTCAATTTTTTAGCGGAGTTTAACAGGTTTGAATTCAGAGTTTTCCTTCTCCTAGACCGGTTGCCTAACCTAGGTTAAACATCCCAGTCTGCCCTACTATTTAACCATTGATGGAGGGAGAGTAGAATTCATACTCTTCCAAAGGGTATTAGTTCAAAAGTGAAATGCAATTCCTGCGTCCAGGATTTGAACGCGGAGCGACGAGTCCATTTCCTATGACTTTAACCATTACACCACGCACTTCCTACGATTAGTCGTGTTATAGATTAAGCTCTGGTTAGGAAGTATCTAGACTTTTGTTCGCCATCTAGCAAGAGTATCTAGAATTTTAATGGCATAAAACCGTGTTCTTTGTGGATGATTCTGTTGAACATGTTTTGCAAATGGTGAGGAACTGCTTATCTTGTTTCTGTTGTAGAGTAGGTAACACCCCTTCGACATTCGACCAGATTGACTGGCTCATAGCCATGAAATAACCTACGATTAAAGTACAGTGTGTCCATAAAGTCCCGCTACAGGTTGAACATTTTTCAACAAAGATGGCAGTCTTGTTGAAGTGCAATGATAAAAAGATACACCAATATTGAATCTTTAAGAGTTGAATTTTTATATGATTTTTTACAAAAAGATTTTATCATTTGTACAATGTAAGTCATTAAATGTTCAATTTTAAAACTGTTTCAAGACTTTGTGAACACCCTGTAGATTAACTAGCTGAACAATATTGAGACTGACTTTGCTGCGTTGGCTATACCAAACTGACCCTCCTCTTTTAGTGTGAGTTTGTCTTGTTAATTGATTGTAGTTATTTGTTCTGAATTTTGTATGTATCCGTTCAGCACCGGATGCTGGTGCTTCATAAATATGTTAAGCACACCATTCACCTGTGTATCTTTCCAGTTTCTTTTAAGAAGGGGATGATAATGTGTGTTTCTGTGCCTCTGTGTTTTTTTTTGTATATTTATGGCTATTTGTGCACATAAATGTGTGCATGAGTACGTGAGCATATATACATAAACGGCTTTGTGTGTTGATGTGTGTGCGTGTCTGCACATACGTGGGTGTTAGTATGGCCGTTTGCCTATGTCTGCGTGTTCGTTCGCGCGCGCGTGTGTGTGTGTGTGTTTGAATGTATGCTTAGATGTATGTGATTACTTTTCTACCTGTTTATAGGTAGGTATTTACCCAAACCGTCAACCACGGGTAATATGAGATAAACTAATTGAGTCTGCTTATTTGCTTGTTTGTCCAGGACCGAGTTCTACATGAAATTGTGTCACCAAAACAATCGCTCTTTCCCGCACCAAATGGCATTTACCTAACCCCTCTACCACGGACAGGATGTGACAAAGTGGGTATACAACAAATCCTTCTGCTCAATTATGATGAACCGGTCATCAGTTATAAATTAGCGTTTTACGGTAGTATTGCAGCGGTAGGAAAGCCGCTGCTAGCTGGTTAACTCTTTGCCTACCAAATTTCCCTTACGGCTTTACCAATTTTCTAGGCATTTTTTACCTGTATGATGTGATATTTCAAAGTTCACTATCTATTCACCTCAGAACCCATTCTATTCAAATAAAGTCCTATTGTTATTGCAATCTGATAGGTTGGTTGATTGATTTTAACGGCATATCAACCCGTCTGGGGTTATGTCATATCTAGCTGTTAGGAAGCAATATATTTTGGGCATCTACATTTACACTTTTGTAGTAATTGATTTTAACAATGTGTTAGCATCATTGAGGATCATATTATATGGTATTGATTAGGTTCATGTCTATATTCTATGGTATAATTTTATTTCCTTCAAAAAGGACAGAATGTCTTCTATGTTGACATTTTCAAATAGATCTTTCATATTTTTTGCATAAAAAAAACGGTTTCGGATGTGAGCAAAAACCCTGCATTCTATAAATAAGTGTTTAACAGTCAAAGGTGTTTGACATGTTTCACACTGTGGTTGTTGTTCTTGTTTGAGTATATAGGAGTGTGTTAGTCTTGTGTGACCAATGCGTAATCGGGAACAATGACTTGTTCCTTTCTGGACTTATTTAAGGCTGGTCTCCAGTCTCCCAAAGTGGGTTTGATTAGGAAGAATTTATTGTGGATGTTGTTATTCCAGCATTGTTGCCATTTTGTATGAAATAATCTATTAATTTTGGTCTTCAAGTCAGTATATGGAACCTTGAATTTGTCGGGGATCAAACTAAAGCGGATTTAGCTGCAGAGTCAGCTCTTTCATTCCCCCTCACTCCAATATGGCTTGGGATCTGAGTCCTTTTACTAAATTATAATGAACTAACCATCAATTTTTGTACTTTGCTTGCGGTTGAGTCGCGGTGGAAGGCGAGCCGCTGTGGGCGGTTTAAATTAGGCAAAGAGTTAAAGAGAAAGGGTGACAAGACGATGGCGGCGGATAAACAACATAAAACCTGGACGGACATAAAAGCAAAACAATAAAAAATTAAAGATACATCAGATAGATCCCGAAAGAGATCCAGATTGAAGCAATACTGACAGATCCGAAAGTAAAAATCAAATCCTTTCTTTCCATTTGTGTTTACTTTTATAATTCTTTTTATTTTATCTATTGATGGACAGAGTCTTGGTTTAACAGGAAATGATAAAATAAAATGTCTGCGGGCGACCGTTAAGAGGAATGCAAAGAAAAAAAAAAAAAAAAGAAAAAAAAGACACAAACATGGCTTTATAATTTCTAGTTCTGAGGTTGGGTTCAATATCTCTTTAAAAATGAAAGGCAATGTATTTCGATGGGTCTGCGGCCATGGTTTCCAAAACGACATTTAAATAAAATCCCCGAAAAGTGATCTCTAATGAAATTATTTATACTAGCAGGACCTGTGGATATACCAGAGTATGATAATCTAATTATTACGACGTTTGATATGTTTACCTAATAGCTATTTAGAAATAATTCAACATGTAAAATCTACAATAATCTTGATTTAACTCTCTCTCTCTCTCTTCTCTCTCTCTCTCTCTCTCTCTCTCTCTCTCTCTCTCTCTCTCTCTCTCTCTCTCTCTCTTCTCTCTCTCCTTTTTTCATCGTTTCATCATGTTCGATTGAAACAGATTAGTGCTATCGCCCACCAACCGCTCACCACTACTTTCTTTCTTTCTTATTTTTTTCTGTGTAGCATGTCCTTTTATATTCTTTTTTTATTTATGTGTGTGTTATGTGTGTATAAGTTTGTATGTGTGTACGACTAAATGCATGCATGTGACTATGTTTCTGCGTTTCACGATATGGCGGCTGTATTTGTGAAGGAATGTTTCATTATTTAGCTGAGGTGACGGCGCACATGTGAAATAAGAATTCAGTGGATAAGGAACACCAGATTATCAAGACTTATATTTTTATATAAAGAGAGTGTTGCAAGATGATAACGGTCATACAATTAAGGAACATGAGTATTAATATATAGATAATAAATAGCATGACTTTTTTTCTGTTTCTTTTTTGCTTGTTTGAAACCGCTGGTATGATGAGAGTGTAGTTTCTGTTCACTTTACTTAAGGTTAATATTTAGCTACTCGGTTAGAATTTTAAACAAAGATTATTTTAACCATTTACTCACTAAGATGAGTAATGATATTTATGACAATGTTTGATGGAAATTTGGTATTTGGAGAAGAAGAAGAAGAAGAAGAAGAAGAAGAAGAAGAAGAAGAAGAAGAAGAAGAAGAAGAAGGAATTATTGGGTCATTGAAATTGAATTAAAAAGACATTCTTTGTTTAAAGCTTTTATTTCATCTAGCCCATGATTCCTATTGACCGCGCGGGGAGATTAGCCTCATGACACGTCTTAAATCTTCGACGGCCAGGCTGAATCACAAAATTCTCACCTCACTTTTCCTTTCTCCCCTTCACCACGTATATTCCTCGTCCAATCAAAACTATCATTCCTTGTCCAATCAAAACGTTCATGTTGACAATCACACGTTCATGTTGACATCATTAAAATTTTTCCGTTACTGAGCACGCCACTACTCAAACTTTCCCATAACTAATCACTCAAACTACCATCATGGTTCCACGTCATAACGATTGTGTCACAATACCCATCATATATATCTTCGGTATAAAATAACCCAAGGATTGACATGTAAAACCTAACCATCCACCTAACCAACCTGTCTTAAGAGTGTGGGGTTACAAGAGGTTTTAGGTTTTAGGTTTAATAGATGGTTGTGGTTATTCTTGGTGCGTGTTCTTGGGTTTGCTTTCAACCCCATCTTATTTGGTAGACGCGCTGAAAAGGAATTCAAGGGATGAAAAGGAAGAGATAAAGATAAAAGGTGGTTTAGGATTTAGGCTTTATTTACAGGTCATAGCCTTTAAGCGACAAGGAAATATCTCCCGGCCAGTAGTGGTGTCTAGACGCAGTTAAGGCCTAAGTCAGAATCACCGAGAGATTCTCTTGGAGGTCGGAAGTGGGTCCTTTTTCCCGCACATGCTCGGAGGGTTCTTCCGGGGAGTGCTCATGGGAATTGTTGTTTTTTTTTGTTTTGTTTTTTCATTTAAATTTTATTTTAATTTTATTTTAATCCCCACAAGAGCATAAGGCCGAAGTGAACATGAATTACCTGAATTCGAACTCGGCTCGCCTATTCCATGTTGCATGGTTCACCATTAGATTCACTTAGCACCTTTCTTTATGCTTATTATTCTTTGTAAGTTTATATCCACGTATTACTTAACCTCCGCCTCTCTTCATTTACATGAATATTCAAATAAAAACAAATTCGTAAGAAGTAGAGAATCTGTTTCCGATGGTTGTGACTCGGACTGACACAATCTTATTCCTCTCTGGAAGTTTTCGTCCCCCAACCAAATAACCGCGCTAAACAGCCCATCTTCTCTTTACCATAAAGCTGCTCTCATCTGTAGCAATATGCGTTACGGATTGCATCAAAAAGACACAAATCAACAACAATTTCCAAAATGCAGTCAGAAGCACGCTCTTGGGGATTGTCTCCCTTTATTTTTTAAGCTTTTTTTTAATCTTTATTTTTATCTGACCCTTTCGGCATATTGAAGAGAAAAAACAAACAGAAGAAGAAAAAAAGAAAAAAAAAAAAGAAAAGAAAAAAGAAAATGAAGAAACGTAATGTTTTCTGCACGAAGAAGTAAAGGTTTTCTGAAAAAAAAATGTTTCTTGCTTTTTATGAGGCTCGCGGACTCACTTGGTCTACGCGATTGGATATGATCTTAGGTTTAAAATCAAATGCGTCCTTTTGAGAAGATCGAAGCAAAAGTTAGTTAACAAACAAATAAACAAAGAAGACAAAACACAAAACGGGGAAAATAAATAAAGTTGTTCGATTTCTTGAAACAGCATTTAACATTATTTGTTCATAGAATTTTTATTTTATTTTTTATACGTCTTTGTTCTATATGTTACTTCATACACATACACAAACAATAGAACACACGGACACACACACGCACACACACATACACACACACACATATATATATATGCAGATTGATAGATAGATATATAGAGGTGTTGATATTTTCTTCGGTATGATATATGAAAATGTATTTAATATATATATATATCAGTTATCAACAGACACGTGTTTGGAAGTTTACTTCTATCAGTGCTGATCGACTTTTTAACAGCTACCTCTAGCCGGGATTGAAACCCGACTGAATTTTCGTCTGCCAAGCCCCTTATCCTTGCGGCTACAGCGGCTGTCAGTCTGAAATTAACAATTAATTGATACCTCTCTATATCCGTACACGGAATGGTTTTACAATCACCAGAGAACTCAAGACTGTAAACAGCGGACAGACGAGTAACGGCTTTATATATATATATATATATATATATATATATATATATATATATATATATATATAGAAAGAGAGAGAGAGAGAGAGAGAGGGAGAGATTAATAATTGATTGATATATTAATAATCTCTTCGCTATGATATATATATATATATATATATATATATATATATATATATATTATATATATATATATGTCATCCACAGACACGTGTTTCGGCGTTTCACGCCTCTTCAGTGGGGCTAGACACAACTATCTTCGGACTGACTCAGACTGACCGTTTGGCAGCCTGATATCTTATCCCCTCGTCCACTGACGCTGTAGCGGGGACTGGTGTTTTTAAACTATTAAGTACATAGGTTTGTTTATGTATTTTATGGTCACAGAGATCAAATTTCCGGGGAAACGATCATTGCTTATATGCTTAGTAGTGAGAGCTAATTTAAATTACCAATTAGAGAGCTCATACCAAATATATCCATCAAAAAGTTACTACCACGTTTTCATTGT
>CM042143.1:107265011-107267511 GCA_023376005.1 Doryteuthis pealeii | reverse complement strand
AAAATAAATAGACAAAAAACAACAACGCTGGTGATGTTTGTTAGAAATGAAAGAATTGAACGCGAATGAGGGGGAAAAGGGGTGGAATAGAAAGATCATGAAAGAGAAGAGAGAGAGAGAGAGAGAGAGAGAGAGAGGAGAGAGAGAGAGAGAGAGAGGAGAGATGCTGAAAGAGAGAATTATAAAGAGAGAGTTTAAAAAAGGGTAGGGTTTATGAGACAATAGGATTGGAAAGTAACAGAAGAAGAAGAAGAAGAAGAAGAGAAGAAGAAGAAGAAGAAGAAGAAGAAGAAGACATTGAAATGAAAAAAATGAAAGAACAATAAGAGAAAGGGAGAAAATATAATATTAGAAGTAGTAAAATTGACCATCTATTAAACTATCTATCTATCTATCTATCTCTCTCTCTCTCTCTCTCTCTCTATATATATATATATATATATATATATATATATATATATATGTTTGTCTGTATAGTGTATATCAAAAGTATGTTTATATTTTTTAAAACCTTAGTCAGCAATTTGTTAAATGTATCAATTAAAGTCTATCGATCCCCACTATTCTTTTTCACTCCTTGTGAGTTTTTCACACCAGCATAAGCTGATGGTATTTCACTGGAGTCTCAGTGACAATAAGTCTCCACGGGTCTCCAGAACCCATCTGAATATTCTAGCCGATCTTAACAATGCTGTTGCCTGGATGGACTCAATTCTTCCCCTGATTTCCAGTTCCTCAAGTCTGTTTTCTAAATTTTGGGGGACCGTTCCAAGTGCACCAATTACAATTGGTATCGCTTTCACCCTCATATTTCATAGATTTTTTTCAATTCTCTGTAGGGTCCAGGTATTTGTCGATGTTTTCGTTTTCTTCCATCTTCACTCTGTGATCTACTGGTACTGTAAAATCCACAAGTTCTTTTCCTCTTGTTAATCAATACTAGGTCTGCTCTTCTGGCTGAGATAAGGGGATATGTCCATCTCAAAGTCCCAGTGAAGTTTATGAGTTTCCTTCTCAAGAACAGATTCTGGTTTATGCATGGTTTATGTCGTATTAGGATTTATTTCTTAGAAAGAAATATATCAATTTTAATCAGTATAACTCAATTTTTTAAGAAAAGAAATAAACTATATTTTTCTTATTCTAGTAACCGGACCTGTGTGCTGAAAAGTGGGGGTCCCCTTTAGGAAAAATTCTGATATTGTAAAAGGTACTTGATACCTCTAAATTGAAGCGGCTCATTCCTAAAATGAGGTAACTAAGCGAGTACACAGTACAATTGTCATTTTTGTAATTTAACTAGTGTAGTTCTTTTAGACAATAAAATAAATAAGATTATTCTCATTAATTATCATACTGATAACTCCATTGGAATCTATTAGATTTCCATATACTACAGTTGAATGAGCTGTCTATCTTTATAAAATTCTAAAATGACTTGATTTGTTAAGTTAAAAGTAAAACTAAACAGAAAATGACATGATGACGTGTATTTTAAGATTAGAATAATTTATTTTAGATTATTTCAATTTATATATCTAAATGAATTACTTATATCATATCTACATTATATAATACTTACCTGATGTTGTTGTGGATCAGTGTGTAGTATCTGTTCCAGTTACTATACTTTGAGACTTACCTAATCCCCTCGGGCGGTCCAGTGTGCTTCGACCACTGGACCGGGTTAAAGTAAAATATTAGCGTCGATCCCAGGGGGCCATCCCTCCAGGCAATACCTGCCTCTTTATGGGCAGGGCTGGGTTTATTGTCCAGCGCCTGAGGCGCCCCCCTTGTGGGGGAATGCCGAAGGGATCGACGCAATTTTTGTTCTTTCCCACCCATGAGCTTGTGGGTGGGCCCACGTTAAAACGAGGCCTTGTGCCCAGTCCATACAAGTGGGGTATGAGACAAATATCCATATCTACATCTTATTATAATGGAGATTGTGTGTTTGTCTGTCTGTAACCGAAACTATATTACTACTCATTTCACAGTTCCCTTAGTTATTTACATCATATTCTCCATGATTTTTTTTTATTTAAACCTCAATGAATAATAAAATTGTTTTACATTATTAAGACTGTTGACCATATCTACATACTAATAATACGCAATTGTATTTATATATACAACAAAATACTGGTTTACAGTGTGAATGGGAAGGCTAATTTGCATATTGATCTTAAAAAATTGATTTTAATAAATATATGCTCAGTATTATTGATTTCTAATTGTTTGGTTTTATCTTATTGAATATGAGCAAAATCTCTGGGATAAATCTTAAAAGAAATTCATTAAGAAGAAGAAATAACTGTAATATTATCCTTTACTTCCTATTTTAAGTAAAGAGTTAAATTAGGAAAATTTACCAATGAAAGACGGGAGTAATGGAAAGTGACGGAAGAGTTAGTTTCAAAGCTGTTCTATTTTTCGATAATACCCCCTCTGTTCCAAATCTTTTTATCTGCATTCTTATTTAGTGTTATTAGCCTTTCTA
>CM042143.1:107257511-107260011 GCA_023376005.1 Doryteuthis pealeii | reverse complement strand
TCATCACAGGTTAATAAGATTATGTTGCAAATGATCCTTTATATACAGAATATATTTACTAACATTAACTTAGATTAAATAATTGTTCTGTCGGTGGGGCCTAGAATATGCTCACTGTAAAGCCCCCCTCCATCAAAGAGTTGCCCTGATTGGTTGTTGGTTTGTTGGTTGGATTTTACGGCATGTCAACACGTCTTGCGTTATTTTATACCGAAAACGTTTTGTTTTATTCATTAAGAATTAAAACTTCTTTATTAGATAACATTAACTGGTAATCTTGAACATTAGCTACTTAAATGAGAGTAACCTCCCCTTGTTTTTTCTCTTTTAGGAAGCCATGTCTTTTGTTTTGTAAAAACACAGATTTTTCGACAAATTGGGTATACCTATACTTTTCTAATATACAGGTACTCTCATAGAAATATTAACATCTTTTTTGTAAATCACCTGTGGGAGATTCTAATGTTGACAGGGATGGTGAACATGTGGAGACTGTTTGAAAATATATAAGGGTGTTAACATTTTTAAATCGATTTACAAAAAGATGTTAATATTTCTATGAGAGTACCTGTATGTTAGAAAAGTATATCCAAGGGGAGGTTACTCTCATTTAAGTAGCTAATGTTCAAGATTACCCATTAACTTAGATTAAATAATTGTTCTGTCGGTGGAGCTTAAGAATACACTCACTGTAGAGTGCCCCCCCCCAATCAAAGAGTTGCCCTCATTAGTTGGTTGGTTGGTTGGTTGGTTGGTTGGTTGGTTGGTTGGATTTTACGGCATGTCAACGCTTCTTGGATTATTTTATACCGAAGACGTTTTGTTTTATTCATTCTTGATGGTATTCTATTCTTTTGAACTCATTTTTTTTTCAATTTAACCCATATACCCTAACAGTTACTACCCCTCAGAGTCAGAGTGGGTCTGGGAGTAATGGTGATAGAAGTGTACTCCACTCTCTCCAGAGCTCCAGAATTGGAACTTCTTCATTAGATGCAGTTTATCCTCACACCTGGGACAATAACACCCTCAGCCACCGCCTTCTAGCACATACATGATAAAAATTGCTGGGGATTCGCCATAAGGGTAATAGGGTAGGGACAATCATATAGGTGCTAGGGATTGACGTGACCTGCCGATTCATCAGATCTCCGACCACCTGTCCAGCCTAAGTAAAGGCCAAAGTGGAGTGTTGCATGTCATAGACTGGTCAGCCACCTGGGTTCCATCCTTAAGCATCACAGGTCGCCACCCACGGCCAACAGGTGGTCCCGTTAGTGGGGTACCTCTCTGCAGAGGTGCAGTCGATGTATTCTTCTGCCTCAGCCAATAGGGCGGAGAACGAACAGGGTAGCGCACCCATCATCACAGGTTAATAAGATTAAGTAGCAAACGATTTCCTTACAGCAAGTGATCCTTTATACACAGAAGATGTTTACTAACATTAACTTAGATTAACTAAATGCCCCGTCGGTGGGGCTTAGAATACGCTCACTGTAACCCCTGTGGAGGGGCAAGATCCGTCCCAAAAAGAGTTGCTCTGGGTATGACACTAAACTGCATCAGATGTAGTTTAGTGTCATACCTCAGACATCTATTTTTTTAGGGGGGGGGGAGGTAAATTATCTTTTTAATTTTCCGTATTCGAAAACACCGAAAAGCCCACGTGCATAAAAGACCTCTTTAGAAACAACTACACACAAAAAATGCATATATGAATGTACAATGAACGTGATTCCTTAACCTCTGGGCATAAAATAAACCTAGAGTTGACATGCCATTAAAATCAATCAATCATTCAATTTGGTTTGTTTTGTTTTACGGCATATCAACCATAGTGGGTCATTTAATGCCGATAAAGTTTTGAAATAAATCAATTCTTAATGGATAATACATTTTTTTAGAAATACATTTTTCTATTTAACCCATAGATGGGACCCTAACAGGTACTACCACTCCGGGTCAGAGTGGACCAGGGAGCAATGGTGATGAAGGGGTGCTCTACATTCCCCATCATTCAATTAGAGTGAGAATAATAAGTGAAAATAAGGAAAACATAAATGTTGGAAGATTTCTGTTCCAATAAGTAAGTCAAGTCGTCGGGGTGACCTAAAGTCGGTATCAGCCAGACAGCGAGGGAGTCTATCCCCTTTTCACTATGGCTAGACCAAAGAGATTGCTTTTTGCGTCTGAAGTGGAGCGCCACACCTACCATGAGCTCCTTACTTTACCGCACAGATCCCTATGCTACTCATACAGAGTTGGCGAGGTCCGGTATCGAACTAGGAACCTTGTGGTTTCTAGTCGAACGCTCTACCGATTGAGATTGAATACTAATTTCCCAAGAATGGAAATTCATAAATTCTTATAATAATTGAATGTCCAAATTTGACACACTTTATTTCCTATCTGATAGAAATAACTTTCTGGACAACGCCTCTCTCTCTCTCTCTCTCTCTCTCTCTATATATATATATATATATATATATATATATATATA
>CM042143.1:107245011-107255011 GCA_023376005.1 Doryteuthis pealeii | reverse complement strand
GTGACACTCCACCTCAGATAGAAATCAATCTTCTTGGTCTAGCGCTAGTGAAAATGAAATAGACTCCCTCGCTGATACCGACATTAGGGCACCCCGACGAATTTATTTTACGAATGAGTATACATGCATACACACACACACACACACCACACACACACACACACACATTCATATATATATATATATATATAGCGTGGACATGAGTCAACACCTGGTTACTGATAGTTTCTCGTTTATGCGATCTCTAGACAATATATATATATATATATATATATATAGAGAGAGAGAGAGAGAGACAGAGAGAGAGACAGAGAGAGACAAAGAGAGAGAGAGAGAGAGAAGAGAGAGAATGGGAGAAAGAAAGAAAGAAAGAAAGAAAGAAAGAAAGAAAGAAAGAAAGAAAGATAATAATAATTATGTGATTTATAACTCATAGAACATTACATTCTGTCCAGTTAGAATTCTAAGATACAATTTTCATCACATAACAACTTTATTAATGCGAAACCAAAAGATGGGCAGAGATACAAAAATAAAATAAAAATGTGTATGCGTGTATGTCTCTAAGTTGCAACAGAATTAGATGTAGAATTTGAATCAATAAACATGTGAAATTTAACTGCGTAATTATTTTTTTGTAAATAAAACTTGCATTATGTGTTGTTTTTCACTTGGGTTATTCTATGTAGGTTTAAAAGGTTGGAGATTGTGGTGTCGTTAGGAGGCCATGGCTTTGGATTGAAGGCCGTGGTGTATTGGTTAGTGTTGTAGGAAATAGACTCGTCGACCCGAGTTCAAATCCTGGACGAAGCTACAGTTCACATAGCGCTAATACCCTTGGGAAAGGTATGAATCCAAAAACTCTCCCTCCAGATATAGGTTAATAGTATGGTTGGGTTGGTTTGGTTTTGTTTTTATTTAATGGCATCGCGGGTTATTTAATGCCATTTTTTTTGTATCTATGATTTTTAAAGGATTAGTTTGTAGGTAAATATTTGGTTTTTGAATAAATTGTTAGAGTGCGAAACAACAGTTGGTAATCAATCTAGCTTTACATGTGTATTTTTGCTGATAGTTTCGTATTTATTTGTACGGATCGATCAGTGAATGTAATCAACCAAATAGAACAATGACGAGCAATGATCAGGTTTTTTTCACCCAATATCCTTCCTCTGACCGGGATATGCATGCGGGGTTTGGGGACCGCTTGTGAATTTCATATTCCCTTGTTACTTCTTCCATGAATGCACCACGTGTGAATTTTTTGGTTGGAGACGGCTCAACCGAAACAGGGTGAATGCCGTAACAGCAACAGTAACAGTAAATACCTCACTTATTCAAAAACAAAAACAAAATTCTAAAATTGGGACTTAATATTTGAAGTGAGTGCTCTCATGCACTCTCTCCAAACTGTTTTATTGATTTTAAAGAAAAGTACGTGAGTGTACATTCACCACTCGGCATAGAGCCGCAGGTTTTGTTGGGGGTGGGCGTGACAACTACATGAGTCTATTTAGCTAGGTTCATTCGCTGACCGATCCATACTAAAATAAACTCTTGCATTCTCTCCTTACTCAGCCTACTTATACCAACATACCTCTTTCGTTCTGTGACTTTTTTTTTTGTATTTACCGCGTACCCCACATGTACGGGTCAGGCACAAAGTCCCTATTAACGTGGGACCACCCACAAGCCGAAGCTCATGGAATGGCAGGTGCAAAAATTGCGTCGATCCCGTCGGCATTCCCCTCAAGGGGGCGCCTCAGGCACTGGGCAATAAACCCAGCCCTGCCCCTTTAAATCGAGGGGGCAGGTGTTGCCTGGGGGGGATGGCCCCCTGGAATCGACGCTATTATTATAAACAACAACCCGGTTCAGCGGCCGAAGCTCGCCGGACCCCCAGTCGAAACCGTGACTTTATTCTACTTAATTTTGTCCCATTGTCGAATGACTTGGTCCATTAATGACGTCATCTAACACGAGACACAATATGCGTATGTGAAAGAAGAATACAAAATTACGTTATATAAGACTGGTGACGTCATTTTCTATCGTCATCATCTTTCAGAGTTTTTTTTTTTTCTTTTTTTAAATTCTTTCCTTTGGATAGAGAGTAGTGAAAGGAATTGCTTTGTTGGGATCAATTTTTATTCGAGAAAATGGCCAGCTGTTTACTGTACGGTTCTGGCGACTGGAAGAGATTGGAAAGCCGTAGTTCCCATCGCTGTAAGTCAACGCATTTTAGAAATTCCCCTGTTGCCGATTTACAAGACTTGATTAGACGACGGCGAAAGATGGAAAAGGCGCTTATGAATAATGTCGATATCAGAGATGCAGAAACGGTTTCACAGGTAACAGCCGAAGACCGAGCATGCAACCGACTGCAACCCACTTATGAGAAGAAGAGATCTAAAGGTAACACGTCTTCTTTTCAGCTGGTAGGAATATTTACAAAAACCTGGAGTCGACTGACGACGAGGGTAAGGAAACAAATGAACTTTATAAAGAAATTTGCCAGATCCACCCACATCGTTTTTTGGAGGAATTTGATCTCGCTTTTCGGAAGAAGGTCCCAAACACAATCAAAACATGAGAGAAATGGCCAAAACAGAACGACGTATTTTACCGCCGCTTTAAATGCTAAAGATGAAGAAGATGAACCATTGAAGCTTCTTATAATGAAACGATTCAAATTGTAGGAAAGAAGTCTCTAGAAAAGAATTTCTTTTCTGAAGTCTAAAACATTTTCATTATGAATTTATATATATAAAAAAAAAACTATAAAAAAAAAACAAGGAAGCGAAAAAGAGAAATAATTAGTGTCATTTGCTTGGAAAATTGGTACTAATGCACTATAGCGCGCAAGAGATAATATCATTAAAGGTTCCGGGTTCGATACTCGCCAACTCAGCGTATGAGTAGCATAAGGACCTGTGCTCTAAAGTGAGGAGGTGTGGCGCTGCACCTCGGATGCCGAAAACAATCTCCTGGGTCTAGCGCTAGTGAAAAAGGGATAGACCCCCTCGCTGTTTGTCTGATACTAACTTTAGGCCATCCCGACAGCTTTACTTGCTTTACTTATGTATAAAAAGCATTATATTTCACGAAAATACCCGAAACCTTTGAGACTTTAGGGTTCGGGTAAGGGTTGGGATTAGTGTTAGGGTTCGGGTTAGTGTTAGGGTTAGGGTTAGGGTTAGGCTACTTTGGGAGTTTCCGACATCTAATGATATTTATACGTAAAATGCGATTCTAATGATATTATCTTTTGAGCCTTATTGTGCCGGAAAAATTTATTATTAAAAATCAATTATTTGAACTTCTTTGTATGCTAAAAAAAACATGAATTGAAAACTTACCGTAGAAGGATGATTAAAAGCTTCCATTTGGAAATGTTCCTATCAAACTGGTACTTTTACAGTTTATCGTTTCCTTCTCCTAGACTGGTTGTCACACCAAGGTTAAAGATCCCTGTCTGTCTTATTTACCTCTACCTGGAAGGGATATTAGTTTGATTCATACCTTTCTCAAGAGTATTTAAAATTTTGTAGTTGGTTGTTGGATTTTACGGTATGTCAACTCATTGGGTTATTTTATGCCAAAAACGTTTTGTTTTATTCATTTTTGATAGATACTCAATTTTTTGTAAACTCATTTGTTAAACAGACTTTGTTATATTTAACCCATATATGGGACCCTAACAGGAACTATCACTCCGGGTCGGAGATGGGCCTGGAGGTAATGGTGATGAAGAGGTACTCCACATTCCCCAGAGCTCGAAAACTGGAACTTAAGAGTTTAACGTCATACCCAGGACATGAAGACCCTCATATATATTTATATATGATAAAAAGGTATGGGGTTGCCATAAGAGCCATAGGGTTTGGGACAATCATATTGGTGTTAGTGCTTGACGTGACCAGCTGATTGATTGGAAGGAACTTCTTCGTCTGCCCGTCTATCATAAGTAAGGACCTTAGTGGAGTGTTGCATATCATAGACTGCTCATCCACCAGGATTCCGTCCTTAAGCATCAGGGGTAACCACCTAACTAACTGGTGGCTGCATTGATGGGGCGCCATACCCCTCTGCAAAGGTACAGTCGGTGTATTCCAAATCCCCAGACGTCAGGGCTATTACAATTTGGTAACTTAAATTTAAATCCTGGTAACTTAGTAACCAATCAGAAGTGACCTTTCTACGCACTCGGGAATAGAATCTATTCCCTGGGGTCAATCAGCCGGTTTGGTTTGGTTTGGTTTGTTTTACGACATATCAACCTCAGTGGGTCAATTAATGTCGATGAAGTTTTGAAATAAATTCATTCTTAATGGATACTTATTTTTTTTATAAACACATTTTTCTATTTAACTCATAGATGGAACCCTAACAGGTACTACCACCCGGGTCAGAGTGGACTAGGGATCAATGGTGAAAAAGGGGTGTTCCACTTCCCCAAACCTCTAGAACTCCGGGTCAGAGTGGACTAGGGATCAATGGTGAAAAAGAGGTGTTCCACATTCCCCAAACCTCTAGAACTGGAACCTCACCATCAGATAGAGTTTAACGTCATTCCCAGGACATGAAGACCCTCAGTCACCGCCTTCTTGTACCCATATGATAGAAAGGGCTTGTCATGAGAGCAATAGGGTTGGAGCAATCATATAGGTGCTAGGGCTTGACGTGACCAGCCGATTGATCGGAGGGGGCATCTCCGGCCGCCCGTCAAGTCTACAATCACCCGGCAGTGAGAAGCCTGGGTAAGTATCTGTATTATTGCTTTCAAAACGACCTAACAAGTAGGTTCTTCACTTCCTATTCAGGGCTTTAATGGCAAAACCTCGTATCGTCTGCATAGGTCAATTCGCTCGTACTGTCCACGTTTATTTCTCTACGGATTCGGGCCTTTTCCAATGCTTAGGTCACTGTTGAAACACTGCCAACAAATCCCAGGAGATGTCAACGAAGCAGCTAGAAGTTATTTTGAAAGAAAAGTTCGCAGTATGGCGTGAAAAGTGTAAGAGGCGTTACGATAAACGTGTGAAGTCCCATAAGGATTACTGTATTATAATGATAACAAATCAAATTACTTAATGCGTAGTCATTATAGATGTATGTATATAAATATATACATATTCATATTCATATCCATATATATATATACGTATATATATATATATATAGAGAGAGAGAGGGGGGAGAGGGAGAGAGAGGGGGGAGGTACACATGTGTGTTTGTAATATTGCCTGAGTGTTATAGAGTGCGCCTCAATTAATCAATCAATCCACCAGCCAATCAATCAATACACACACACACACACACACACACACACACACACACACACACATATATATATATATATATATATATATATATATATATATATATATATATATATCGACAAGAAAACAAATATGTCCGTATTTAATAAAACGAGTTCTTGCCTTAAAATATTTTACGTTAATTTGTTCATACATCAGGTTTTATATACGTTCGGTGAGATGCTACCATATATATATATATATATATATATATATATATATATATATATATATGTGTGTGTGTGTGTGTGTGTGTGTGTGTGTGTGTGTCTTTGTTATCTTGTCTGGATATGCATGTATATTTGTACTATTGCCTGAGTGTTACAGAGTGCACATCAATCAATCGATATATAAATAAATGAATATATATATATATATATATGTATATGTGTCTGTGTGTGTGTGTGTGTCTGTCTCTCTCTCTCTCTCTCTCTCTCTCTCTCTCTCTGTGTGTGTGTGTGTGTGTGTGTGTGTGTGTGTGTTTATTCCCATTGTGTTTTACTGCCTATGTATATAGCTCTTATATACGAATAGACGAGTTCTCGCCTTAAAATGTTTTACATTTATTAGTGTATATATCAGTTTTTATGTATGTCTAGCCAAAATGTATATATATACATATATATATGTGTGTGTATGTGTGTGTGTGTGTGTGTTTATATGTGTGTGTGTGTTTTATGTGTGTGTGTGTGTGTGTGTGTGTGTGTGTGTGTGTGTGTGTGTTCATGTGTGTGTATATATGTAGTAAAAACAAGATGAATGTATTTTGGAAAAAGGTTGTATCTAGATCTATCAAAGGCAGATCAGATCCCGATTTGCCATTTCCAACAAAAAGGAGACACAACTATAACAAAAAACAAAGAAAAAGAGAGAGAGAGAGAGGGAAAAAGGAAACAAACAAACAAACAAAGAACGAATTAGAAAAAAAGAAAAATAATAGAAAATGACATTCACTGAATCCCATCTTGTTTTTGTTTTTTTGTTGTTTTTTTTTTGTATTTTCTTTTTCTTTTCTGATTTGAAAATAATTGCAAGATCAACCATTTTTAAAATGGCAGCAAATTCAACACGTTTAACACTTGGGTTGACAAGAAGATAATGACATGCACTCAACCGTTTGTAGCCATCATAACTACAATCAACAAAAACAATACTCTTATTCAAATTTCTCTTAATTCTCTTTTCTTCCACTCTTGCTTTAGATTTATTCATTTTGTATTATTATTATTATTATTATTATTATTATTATTATTATTATTATTATTATTATTTCACTCAATTTGAATTTTTCACACCCGCGTTAGCCGGTGGCTCACTGGATGCTGAGTGACAGCAAGTGTCCTCAGGTCTCAGGACTCTTCTGAGTACTCTAGCTGATCTCATTAGTGCTGTAGTTTGGATGGTCTCGATTATTCCTCTGATTTCAAGGTCATCCACACTCTTTTCCAGACCCTCGGGGATCGTTCTAAGGGCACCAATTACAATTGGCACAACCTTCACTTTCATGTTCCGCAGTTCTCTGGCAAGGTTCAAGTATTTGTCTATCTTTTCGATTTCTTTCACTTTACTCGGTGATCAGCTGGAACAGCAAAATCCACGAGATGACAAGTTCTATTCTTGTTAATCAACAATTATTATTATTATTATTATTATTATCTTTTCGGAATCTTTTCCAGTACCCGAACAACCACTGTCAAATGTACCAATTTAGTATCATTATTTCATACCTTACAAGTTTTACACACCAGTTTTAATTGGTGGTATTTCACTGGAGTCCGAGTGAAATAAATTTTCCTCGGGTCTCCAGTGCTCTTCTGACTATTCAAGCTGATCTTAACAATGCAGTGTTCTGTATGGTCTTGATATTTCCTCTGATTTCAAATTCTTCCTGTCTTTTTTCCATGCCTTCTGCAACCGTTTCCAACACAATTTTAATTGGTATCACCGTCACTTTATTATCCTACAGCTTTTTTCTGGAAAGGTCAAAGTATTATTATTATGAGTTTATCACATCTGCCGTAGCCAGTGGATCCCTTGAGGCTAAATAACAGCAAGTCTCCTCAGGGCTCCAGGACTTTTCTGAGTATTCTAGCCTATACCAGCAGTGCTGTAGTTTGGATGGTCTCGGTTCTTCCTCTGGTTTCCAATTCACCCAAATTCTTTTTCAGGGCTTTGGGGATCGTTCCAAGGGCACCAATTACAATTGGCACAATCTTCACTTTCAGGTTCCACAGTTTCCTCAGTTCTCTGGCAAAATCTAAGTATTTGTCTACCTTTTCGCTTTCTTTCATTTTCATTTTCACTCGCTGGTCGGCTAGGACGGCAAAGTCCACACGATGATAGTTTCCCTTCTTCTTGTCCATTAATAATAATAATAATAATAATAATAATAATAATAATAATAATAATAATAATAATAATTTCTAGGTTACAGCAGAAGATGCGATAACAAGTTTTTTCCTGCACTTTCCTCACTATTAACGCCGTCTTCTATAGTTTCGGTGGAAAATCTAAGGGCTCCTCTCGGTTTACAAAGGTACACTATTATTATTATTATTATTATTATTATTAGTATTATTATTATTACTATTTATCTCCATGGGAGGTTTTCATAACCGCCTAAGGTGGTGGTTTACTGGAGACTGAGTGACAGCAAGTCTCCTTAGGTCTCTAGGACTTTTCCGATCATTCTAGCTGATCTTAACATTGCTGTTTGTTACAGCAATGATGCCTCTCAACTATATACTTAAAAAATGTACAAAGGTGGGCTAAAATTTTACAAAATCACGGGGAAAATTAAATTAACTCATGTACATGGATATCAAAATGGAAAAAGAACTGGAAACCTTTATGCAAACCATAAGAATATATAGTCCAGGATCTAGGAATTGGATTCGGTATTGAAAAGTTTGTCATGCTTGTGATGAAAAAGGCAAAAAAGGTAACAGTGGAAAAATAGAACTAGTGGAAAATTATAAGAACATTTGGAGAATAGGAAAACTACAGGTACTTGGGAATACTGGAAGCGGACACCATCAATCAAACACAGATGAAAGAAAAGGTGAGAACAATGTACCTCAGAACAACAAGTACACTTCTAAATACCAAGCTCACGGAAATCTCGTCAAGGATTGCATTCCTTGTAATGTACACTGGACCATTCTTACAATAGACAAGGGGGGACCTCCGGTAGATGGACCAACAGACAAGTAAACTTATGACAATGCACGATAGACGAAAAGGAGGAAGAGGTCTCACCAACATTGAAGATTGTGTAGATGTGACAATTCAAACATCCAAAGAATACACTAAAAATAGCAGAGAAATACTAATTACAGTAGCCAGTAACAGCAATTGCAACAAGCAGAAACACAAGAAAAACTAGAAATGAGAAGAAAAACAACTATATGGATACTTCAAGCGACAAGATAATGCACTAAAACAAACTATATCAAAACGAAAATAGATTAAACTTTGCTTTAATTGATTTTGTTTGTTTGTTTTTTGATTTGGAGACAGACGAAACGGTTCATTGTATAATAAACAAATGCAGTAAACTAGCACAAAGAGGGTGCAAGACTAACCACCACTCGGGGAAAAGGTGATCCACTGAAGATTTTGCAAGAAATCATTATTGATTTTCCAAAATAATTTTTCTAAAATTTTAACCTTACAAAAAATGGTATATGCATAAACCACAATCTGTTCTTGAGAATGAAATGGATAAAATTCTCTGGGACTTCACCTTATCCAAGCAGATACCAGACCTAGTATTGATTTAAAAAAAAAGAACTTGTCAAGTGGTTCCAGCAGATCATAGGGTGAAGAAGGAAAACAAAAAAAATAGACAAATACCTGGACCTTGCAAGAGAATTGAATAGCAAGTATCCTATTATTATTTCTCCTCGTGTCTCCAGGACTCTTCTGAGTATACTAGCCGATTTCAACAACACTGTTGTCTGGATGGTCTCAATTCTTCCCCTGATTTCCTGTTCCTCTAGTCTCTTTTCTAAGTTTTTGGGGCCGTTGCAAGTGCACGAACGACAATTGGTATCACTTTCACCCTCATATTCCACTGCATTTTCAATTCTCTAGCCTGGTCTAGGTATTTGTCTATCTTTTCGGTTTCTTTCATCTTCACCCTGAGATCTGCTGGAACAGCAAAATGTACCAGTTGAAAAGTTCGCTTTTTCTTGCTAAATAATACTAATTCTGCTCTTCTGACAGGGATAAGGGGATCCGTCTGTATCTCAATGTCCCAAAGAATTTTAATTGCTTCATTCACAAGAAGAGATTCTGGTTTATGCATATATCCTTTTGTTGTATGGTCAAAATTCAGTTTTTTGCATAAATCCCAGTGGATCACCTTTCCAACCTGGTCGTTCCTAGCTTTGTATTCTCTTTGTGATAGTTTGGTGCATTCGTATAATTAATAATCTGTTTATGGTCTCATCTCTGTCCCTACTTACTTTACATTTGCTGTTAATTTGTGTCTTATCAATTTTTGCTTTGATATAAGATGTTCTTATTGGCATTGTTTTGTGCAGCAATTATGAATGACTCGATTTCTCTTTGGAGGTTTCCTCTTCGTTTCTTCTTCTTTTTCACACTAGCATTAGCTGATGGTATTTTACTGGAGTCTGAGTGGCAACAAGTTTCCTCAGGTGTCCAGGTCTCTT
>CM042143.1:107217511-107237511 GCA_023376005.1 Doryteuthis pealeii | reverse complement strand
GAATATACAACTTGTACAAAAATAAAGAAATAATATTTTGTTGGATCCCAAGCCACCTTGGCATACCTGGAAATTACAGGACAGATTCAGAAGCAAAGAAAGCTATGGAAGACACAATAACAAAAACAAAAATACCATATACTGATTATAAAACAGTTATGAAAAAAACTATCATTAAAAAATGGCACAATCATTGGAATGCACACATTAATAACTTACTTCAAAACATTAAACCTATCATTGGAGAATGGAACTTAAAATACAACAAAAAAAGAAGAGAACAGGTTGTACTGGCAACTCTTACATCACTCATCATCATTTACTAGAGGGCACAGAATACCCAATATGCACTACATGCTAAGAGAGATTTACAGTGAAACATATACTGCGAGTGTGTAGATTTTGATCTAGTGCGAACAAAATACTACCAAGCAAGTAATTTAAAAAAAAAAAAACAAACTTTTCACGAAAATAAGACCATCCAGGATTTTACATTTCCTAAAAGAAGTGGGATTGTACTCAAATATACGAGTAATTGAACAATAGTTAAAATCTATACATATACATATTTTTCTACCAAACTACCGCTACGAATCCAAAACTTAGTTGGCATTAAATGACCCGCCGAGGTTGATATACCGTAAAACAAACCAAACCAAAGCAAACCAAACCAAGCAGTGTGTCAATGTGTAAACAATTATTGCTTATTCTTACTCAGTCCACTTCGAACTGTACAATCAATTTCGTCCCAGATTAGTTCAGTTGGTGAAAGTTCTGTTAGACTGCGTGGGCCAAGTCAGAATTTGCAAAATTACCCTCATCTTCTTTTAATTCTAGATAATATAAACAGTTTTCAGCTGTTTTAGATAATTATTTTGTTTTGATTCTGGTGCATATCGCATAAATACGACAATCCTCCTGCCCTAAAAAAACGCTAAGCGGTGCTTGCTGAAAATCCGATCAGTGATACTAAGGCGTTCTTCCCGAAAAGTTAATGCGATATGAACGCAGTATTTTACCCCCCCCCCTTATGTACCAAAACGATATATGATTACAAATATTAAGTTGCAGGTTTGTGAATTTAACCCACAGGTCACCATATTCTATGTTCAAAGACCTTCTGTTTGCTAAGTAAATAAATCCTAGCTAAACCCAGATTCACCGATTATACGAACTTAGAAAAGCTAAGTTAAAGCAACAATTATTCCAGGCCATGGTGGTGTTGGTGCTGTCGTAGGGCTGCACCACTTGGACCTTGACGAGGCGCCTGGAAAATAGACTGGATGGGGGGGTGCAGAAGAATGCTGCGTGTGATCTTGAACAAATCGGGGAAGCAACATCCCACAAGAAAGCAGCCATACGGCCACATGCCCCCTGTTACACAAACCATCAGAGTAAGACGAACAAGACATGCCGGACACTGCTGGAGAAGTAAGGATGATCTAATAAGCGACGTCCTTCTGTGGAAAGCGGCACATAGACGTGCCAGTGCGGGCCGTCCAGCAAGGACATACATATACCAGCTATGTGTAGATGCAGCATGCTGTGGGGATGACCTACCGGGGTCAATGAGTGATAGGGGGAATTGGCGAGAGATTGTCATGGATATCCGCGCTGCTGGCGCGACATGACGATGATGATATGATAAAAGCTAATAAAATGGACTCAACAGTTGTACCAACCTTGGGATATTTTGCCACAATCTTTTTTTCATTCATCCAGTATTTTTATAAAATAATTCATTTAGAATTTAATTGATTTTAAATATCTTTTTTTTATGAAAATATGATTATGTGTATTGTTAATGACGCTGGAAAGATCCAATCTTTTCAGTCAGAACCAGATCGATAACGCCTCAGTAGCGGATTTTCAGCAGGCACCGCTTAGCGTTTTTAAGGGCAGGAGGCCAGAACATATTTATGTGATAGGCACTGGAATTTTATATAAGTCTGGAATTTAGGTCAATTTATTTATCTAAATATGAAAAATTATACTTTATTATAAACTTAAAGAAATAATTCAGGTTGGTCCCAAACATTTTGATCGGTAATGTATATAATAAAAGAAATTCAAAAATTGGAACTTCACCATTAGAACACTAAGACCCTCAGTCTCCGCCTTCTAGCACGTATATGATAAAAAGGGATGGGGTCGCGACAATCATAAAGGTGCTAGGGCTTGACGTGATAAGCCGATTGATCGGAGGCGGCCTCACAGACGTAAAGAATAGTATACATAGAGAGGGAGGCAGACAGACAGAGACAGACAGACAGAGACAGAAAGACAGACAGACTGACAGACAGACTGATAGGCATACATAGATACATAAGAAAAGAATGAAAGTCAGACAGTCACTCAGATGGACGGACAGAATACAGATTCATAGATACACAGACAGACAGCAGACAGACATACAGACAGACAGACATAGACAGACAGACAGCAGACAGACATACAGACAGACAGACATAGACAGACAGACAGACAGACACACACACACACACACACACACACACACACATATATATATGTATATATATATAGAGAGAGAGATAGATAGATAGATAGATAGATAGATAGATAGATAGGAAGAGGATAGTATACATAGAAAGAAAAGTATTTAGACAGACAGATAGATAGATAGATAGATAGAAAGAGAATAGGAAAAAAAAGAGAACGAAAAAAATCATACAGAGATTTCGAGATAGATAAATAGATAGATAGCTATGAACAATGTGTGAAAAATACATAAAAATGTATTGTATGTCAAGAAAATAAAAAACAAAGAGAGAAACATTGATATTCAAAATTAGACTTCACTTTCTTTCTATGGAAATGCCTAGAAATATCTATTACTCACATAAATACATATGACCCTTCCTTATACAATCACATTCTCAAAAGTTTTTCTCTTGTGTATTCTTACATTTTTTCTCTCTCTTTATCTATTCATGTATCTCGCACCATACACACACACACACACACACACACACACACACACACACACACACACATATATATATATATATATATATGGCGTATGTCTGTGATTCATAGTTGTATAATTTACCAGATTATGCGTGTTCGGTTGACTGGTCAATCTTGATACTCCCGAATTGATAGAAAGGTCAAGGAGTAATATTGCGAAATTTGGGATGATAAGAATCGACTATCATTATAAGAATATTACAATAACAAACAATCAAACAAATAATAATAATAATAATAATAATAACAATAATCATAATAATAATAATAATAGATATTTTTTAGCACAAAGAATGTTGTAGGATTTATTTAAATCAAACATTTGATATTCGATCCTATGTAGTTAGTAAAGTTAGTCGACAAGTTGTGATATAATGTTTACGAAATACTACGAAAAAGCAAAGGAACAGTAATAATGAAAAGTTAGAAGCTGTGTCAAAAAGTTCCCGATTTTAGTTTTGATTGTCAATCCGTCTAGGGTTATTTTATGCCAATAGGTTAGGTAGTCGTTTTCCTTTTCTGTTCATGCGTATATTTTTCTATAGTTTCTTAAGCAGTTTTTAAAATTCTTTTTTTTTCTTTTTTGTTTTGTTTAGCACGCGGTCATATCAAATAATTTTAAACAGATGTATTTGATTTATAGATGAAATCCAAATAGGTACTACTACTAATACAACAACAACAACAACTACTACTACTACTAAAACTACTACTACTACTACTACTACTACTACTACTACTACTCCGGGTTAGAGTGGATCTATGTGTAATGGAAATGATAGCATACTCCACACTCTCCAGAGATCCAAAACTGGAGCTTTTCTATCAGATGCTGTTTAGTGTATTAACGTATTCTAATCCCCGCCGACTGGTTATCTTAATTTTGTATTTATTATCTATACATATATAAAAGGTAGTTGGTGTGAATGTATGTATGTGTATGTATGTCTGGGGGAAACAACGAAAAGAAAACAATTAATGACTAAGTAAATATACATACACTATCACCAGATCTTGCTTTTTGAGTAAAACTTATGAAGAATTGATTTATATTCGTGAAGATAATTAAAAGATAAAATTTAAATAGTAACAGTATGGAATTCATTTTTTTCGCATTTAATATTTTTGATAGGAGACATTAATTTTTCTTTTCAGAATGTCTGTGCACTTTTTTTTCTGGCGCCCAAATAGGCCGGATAACGCAAGGTCTTTTTTTACACAGGAATTCTAATGGGACATCGTGCAAGGATCCAACTCGTAATTCAGTAATAATGGATCTTTGAGACTAACCTTTTGCCCCCCCTCTATCCAGGCGACGCCGGGTAGCCACTTCTAGTCGTGTATACTACATCATTATTCTTGATAGAACCAAAAATTTTTTAGCACATTTTGTGTTATATCAATTGTCAATCACATACCGTTTATAATAAGCACTTCTAACTTTTTTTTAAATGTCCGAAGAAATCACCATGTGACTTACAAAGTCAAGGGCTAGCTTTGGGTTACTAGTTAGCTTTGTTCTAGTACAGTAATGGCCTTTAAATTGTCAGAAAAGTGCTATGGAAACATTTACTTACCTGCAGTCTTTGAAAGGAAAAAAAGCTCGAAGAATGCTTTAGCAGTGTTTTACATTTGTTGTTGTTGATATCAACATTTAATTCTCGTTTTTGATTGGTTGAATGGGTTATAAATACCTCATTACCTGCTAGTTTTGAGGTGGATTATTCTTAGAAGGTCTAGCCGGCCGGAGGGAGGAAAAGCTCGAAGAGTGCCTTAACAATGTTTTACATTTGTTGTTGTTGATATCAACATTTAATTCTCGTTTTTGATTGGTTGAATGGGTTATAAATACCTCATTACCTGCTAGTTTCGGGGGTGAACAGCTATCGTTGATTGGGGAGTATTCCTGTACTTACCATTTGATTTCCTGTCACTAACTTTACCAGACCTAAAAAGATATTTCACATCGTACCTGCTACCAAGGTCGCAACAAGGCATTGTTGAAAATTTTCCACAAGTAATGTGAGTCAAATTTTACCTACTTGCCTTTGTGGTTGCAAGGCGTTAATGTTCCTCACTTTATTAGTGATTGCTATTTCGCCACAGAATTAAACCACAAACAAGGTAAGTAAGATCTAAATACATATGAAACCTTGAAAATTACCTGATAACGATGAAGGCCACGAGTGTCAGTGTAACATAATTAATAGATAGCCTACTGTGTACGATAAGTGTAGGTTAATTCAAAACTAACGGTTATGGAAAAACACAGGGAAAATGATGGACAGATTTTGACCTGCAGTTGACCTCTCTTCTGATTCGCCAGTGCGAGTGTTAGAGGTTAGTTTAGAAAAGTCAGATTTTTGTCGGGCGCTGAACAGGACTCTCGCAATGGCCGTCTGTCCGTAAAAACACCCGTGTTTGTTGATTTGGGATGTATCTTATAAAATAAAAAATGAGCTCTAAACAAAGAATAGTCTTGTGTTCGTTTACTAAGAACAAACAAACGGCCAAGACTTCCCAGAATAACATCTTGTGACAGAGAACACGAGGTGAGTGGCGAACGTCAGGGCCTGCCGTATTCTCGAAGGAAGCGGGCTAGGCTTTGCCTGACATGTCGGACTGTAGAATCGAACCCGCTTCCTTCAGAATGCAAACATTGTCACCGAAGTCTAGAAGCTACAGTCCCGGATGTAAGCGCCAGGTGCCCGGATGATGGCTATGATGATTCCGGCGGTCGGGTTTGGCTCGAGAATCTCGTGCGTGGGGTGCAGACACCCGGATGTTGAAAGAAAAATTGTATAAGTAGAAGTGGAGTGACGACAGCAGCAGTTGCGATTTTTTAGCTGCTGAAGATGTTTGAGTTGGTGGTTTTGCGACGGCGAGAGATTTTGTGACGGCGACGACATTGTTGACCCCCCCTCTCTCTTCAACAAGTCGAATTTATTTTTCCACTCTATTTTCTTTTCTTTTTCATACTAGACATCTACCAGACCAGAACCAGAGATAGATCCAGCTAAGAAGTCATCTACCAGCCCAAGGACAGAACAAGCTAAGATGGAAGATACAGAGCTATAGAAGACGGGATAACAGCTACCCAGATCTATTCAGAAGCTACAAAGAAGTATCCCAGATAAGTATATCTGTGTACAGGTATAGACTACAATATACGCAGATACCTATATATGTGATATAATTAATGAGCTTAGGTAATTAAGGGTTGCAAAACAATCGGTTTTTGTAAAAGTAAATGGGTGAAGAAGAGAGAAATAAATATTTTGGAAAATATTTTGAAAGGATGTATCAGGCTGGAATGCATCCTGTGAATTGTTTGTTTCAATTCCAACCAGAGTAAATTACAATGTTAAATATTTTGGGGATTGTTTGGTTAAAATTCCAATATACTTATATAATAAGACTATACAATGGAATTAGAATATACAGAAATAAGTAGGAGAATGGCGTAAGAAAAATAATCAGCTGATTAACGGTAATCATAAAATAGGGGATGTGAATTAACTGTGAGACAGTGAGGGGAGGAAGTGACTGAAGTCGCAACACGACACTGGCCTTACCTTAGCCTTTCTTGCTTTCTTTCTGCTTCCAATTTTCACAATTGGCTCACCGGCCGTTTACTAGCTCTAATTCTACCGATTCTGTTATTATAAACATCTCTATATCTCTCTGTGTGGCTGACTACTAGGACGGTCAGAAGAAATAAACTTGTTGACAAAAAAGATTTGTTCTCTTTAAAAGCCAGCACAGGCTTACCCGGGATCTTAATTTAAGAGTTGTTTTCACACACGAAGAAACGAGCCCATTTATAAGAAACAAGTCCCCAGTACGTTACATATATAAAGGTATGGCTATACAACATCAAACGAAAATCCTTCACCTGAGATTCGTAGTTTAAACCCGTTTATCTATTTTTCAATGCTTATTAAAACTGGGGTGGGATTATAAGCACTACCCTCTCCAATTACTAGAAAAATATGTTTACGAAAAAATTGAGCATCCATTAAGAATGAATTGATTTCAAAACTTCGTCGGCATTAAATGACCCCACTGAGGTTGATAGGCCGTAACCCCCCCCAAAAAAAAAAACCCCAAACTAAAACAACGTGGATGCGCAAAATTAATAAATGGCGACAATCTACCTATCACAACTTGTAATAAAAGTAAATTGTTATATGGGGAAATGAACACAGCAGATAAGAAGGCCTGTAAATAAACCCCACACAAAGAACACCAATATTCCCAGCATGCAACACACACCAAATCAAATAGCGAGTCACTTCTTCCCATAATGCATCACACAACCTTATATGAGATAAAAAGGGAGAAAAACATCCTCTTGGTTTCAAAATGGCATTGGCGAGAAACTATCATTTACCAAGCTCAGTTGACTTCATGTCCACGCTACCCTAACAGAGATATACATGCTCTATCAATGATAGCGATCATTATTTACTAATAAATAAAGTATACTCTATTATCAATATTGATACATAGACCACCAGTCTAGCCAAAGTAAATACCAAAATGGAGCCACGGGTAGGATGTGACACAGGGTAACAAAAACATTCAGAAATTTTGGATTACATTTTGTTAAATATTTTTAATGTTAACAAAAATAAAATAAAAACATTTCCTAAAATAATATACACATTCTCGTCGATATTTTAAAATTTGATAAATTAATTCCTCTTATTCTCTCTCTTTTTCTTATTCACCCTTTGGTGTTTCTCAAAGAATTTCGCTCGGTCATGGGCCGGGTACTTTTGCTAGTATATATATATATATATATATATATATCGAGAGAGAGAGAGAGAGAGAGAGAGAGAGAGAGAGAGAGAGAGGATAGGGAGAAATAGAGGGGAGAGAAAGAGAGAGAGAGAGGGGGGGAGAGAGAGAAATGTAGTACGGACTTTAAATTAATGCTGGTTAAATATCGTGAGGACTTTTGGCACTAGCCTTTGTGAGCAGTGTTGTGCATCTATTTGAGTGTGTGAAAGTTGGCTCAATTTCTCTATTTTCCGTGGATTTGAATGGATTTGAGTGCACCGTGTATTTTTTAATAGACGGAACAAAAACTAAGTAGTCACATTATACCTTCAGGTCAGACAAATCGATTTCAAACACACAAACACACACACACACACACACACATATATATATATATATATATATATATATATATATATATATATATATATATATATATATATATATATATATGTGTGTAAGTGTGTATGTAAGCTCTTGTGTATCTGCGTGTGTCCATGCGTGTTCTCCTGTGTGTCGGTATCTGTATTGACATGTATGTATGTATGTGTTTCTTCACACTCCAGATAAGTGTGTCTTTTGCTTTCTTTTTGTCGGCTTTCATCTATTATTTTAAGTAATAAACTGACTACCAATGCGTGTCTCATTTCCCAATCAGAAAGAAAAAAGTCTTTGCCATTTGATCCCGGCATTTTTAATCTCTTGAATACAATATAGCAGAAAACGAAATGTTCATTAAACAAAGAAGAAAACACGTCTACTCGTATATCCACTCAGAATTTTATGGCGAAAGCACACACAAAAACAAAAGCAAATTTCTAAGACAGAAGACAAAGGAAGTGTTTATACTCTCTCTCTCTCTCTCTCTCTCTCTCTCTCTCTCTCTCTCTCTCTCTCTCTCTCTCTCTCTCTCTCTCGTGATATAGCTTTTTTGTTTCTCTGAATGTTTGAGATGAGGCTTGAAGATTAGTATTATCTGCGTTATTCGGACTATTGTTCCCATCTTTATTGTTATTTGTACAACGTTTCGGCCGATATACCCTTCGGCCTTCTTCAGGTATTTCTTGTCACACTCAATTGTCCAATTGGACACATGGCCGAATGGATTAGGCAGTTAGGTTAAGACAGTTCTAAGTGACAGTTATCTCTGGTACCCGAGTTCAATCCTGAGGGAAAGCAGTTAGAAAAATAATTAATTAACACAACTCCTACCCCAGCTATGGTTAGCGGAATTAGAACAGGATACCCTCGTGGAATAAATAAAGGGTTAGGTTCAAAGTTCCGTGATGGCTCCCGAATACAACAAGAAAGTTCCCGAGTTCGAAAAGAAGGTTCCTGAGACCGAGAAGGTTCCCGAGTCTGACAAGAAATACCTGAAGAAGGCCGAAGGGTATATCGGCCGAAACGTTGTACAAATAACAATGGGGACAATAGTCCGAATAACGCAGATAATACTAAGCTTTTTTGTTGTTTTCCTTCGAATACTTTTGACCCTTGTTGATTATTATCAAGAACATAGGTTATCATTGCATTAACCAATTAAGATTGTTAGTGATCGAACTAAACCATTACTTGAAAATACCCAGGAGAAGTTCCCGTGGTGTGGTCGGTAACGTGCTGGACTGCTGTTATATAGTATCGTGGATAGCCTATATATTATGTATGTAAGTGTAGCTAAATTTTGAATTGAAGTTCGTTGAAGATTCAAATAACGGGGGTGAATAGAAAATTAACGTTAGCCGTTAAAGTTATTGACAGCAATTAACCTGATTGGCTGAAGAAAGGCATGTCAAAGGGAGTTGGTAACCCGTTTAGGAGAATGAAAAATCTGAATTCAAACCTGTTAAACACCAGGCAAGAAATTGACCTTGTGTCCCATCTTGCTCTTGCGGAGGGCTTGGTATATATATATTATATTATTATATATATATATATATATATATAATATATATATATATAGTTCAAAGTATTCCTATAACACCAATATAACACCAATAATTTGCAGGCAATTTTAACAGCCTTAATAATTATTTTCAAATGAATTGAACATATATAATATATATATATATATATATATATATATATATATATATATATATATATATTAAAGGGAAAAGTTTAGATTTAAAGAATAAAGTTTATACTTTAATTTACATGATAGATAGAGATATGAAAATATTTTTAGACCAAACAATATATATATATATGTGTGTGTGTGTGTGTGTGTGTGTGTGTGTGTGTGTGTTGAAGATATCCAAATAACTGGTAGTAAGGGATGATTCCACCTGGGATCCTCAAAATTTCACTGTATAATCATACTGTATACTCCTGGAGGTGCAAACATATATTCATACAAGAATTTTTATAAATCCCCAAAGAGAGCTCAATGTATAATAATCAATAAATTAGATTAAATACAGAGCAATCTCCGCTCGAAGAGGCCTGTCTCACAAGGATTTTTAAAAAATTTGTAAAAAAAAGACGGTTTTTCTTCCTTTGAAAATTATATATATAATTAGCTACCTATAATTTTTAGTTCTGCTGGGAAAGGTGTACTTTGAACACCGAAACCGTGGTAGAGAGAAACTCTTTTTACTACAACTTTTACTATATATATATATATATATATATATATATATATATATATATATATATATATATATATATATCACGCGCTAGGATACAGTCATAACGTCACAATCAAGACGCATTTTCATGGACACACGCATGACAACATATGCGCAAGTACAAAAAAAATGCATTTACGTAAACATACAACACGAAAATACAGTTATATAAAAATACCATCATTTTCAAAAAATAAAAATTCATTTAAAAAGAAATGTCATAACTAGACTGCTTCAGTTCCAGTGATCTTTTGAAGAAGAGATTTTATCTCGAAAATTCAAGAATTAAATACAGGTTAACACACAACATCATTGTTACCGTATTATTCTTTTTTTTTACACCTGCATTGTGATAGCCTTCTAAATCAACCTCCTAACGAATATATATATATATATATATATATATATATATATATATATATATATATATATATATATATATTCTCCTCGTTAATTTATCTGAAACGTAATGTTTCGGTCAATGACGAGGTTAATCAAATATACACGTAAATATTATCCTGCGACAAAATCGATTTACATGAAAGTAACTAATCAAATCATAATAGATACAAACTGGAAAGAAATCAATAAAAAACATGCAAAGACGACCTCGCTCGTCTTTATAACTGATTAGAGAACATTAAGCATCTTAAATCAATATAAAACAATATGAAATATAATAAAGCAGCCGAGACTAACATAAAACAGCTTAAAGCAGCACCAAACAGAACAAAATGTTTTCATTATAAAAAGAAATATATATGAAAAAATACGAAACAAGCTAATAAAAATAAAGTATTAGTATATAAAAATAAGTAATGAAAAGTAAAGAGGAGGGACTGATGCGACTCATCTCAATGACCGTTGTGCGTGATAACTGTTTTGTTATCTCTCAGGAAAGGATAAATCAAAATTAATGATAATAGCTTACTTTGGTATGAAAAGCTCGCAAGGATTGAAACTGATAATAATAATAATAATAATAATAATAATAATAATAATAATAATAATAATAATAATAATAATAATAATAGTAAAAACTAGACACGACTGGGTTGGGAAGGTGATCCACTGGGAATTATGTAAAATTAAACTTTGACCATACAACAAAATGGTATATGCATAAACCAGAATCTGTTCTTGAGAATGAAATGCATAAAATTCTCTGGGACTTTGAAATAAAAACGGATCACCTTATCCCAGCAAGAAGACCAGACCTAGTGTTGATTAACAAAAAAGAAAGAACTTGTCAACTGGTAGATTTTGCAGTTCCTTCAGATCACAGGGTGAAGCTTAAGGAAAATGAAAAAATGGACAAATATCTGGACCTTGCCAAAGAACTGAAAAAATTATGGAATATGAAAGTCAAAGTGATACCAATTGTAGTTGGTGCACTTGGAACGGTCCGAAAAGGATTGGAAAAGGGTTTGGAAAGTCTGGAAATCAGAGGAAGGATTGATACCATCCAGAACATTGCACTGCTGCAATCTGCCAGAATACTCAGAAGAGTCCTGGAGACCTGAGGAGACTTGCTGTCACTCAGACTTCAGCGAAAGACCATCGGTTAACGCTGATGTGAAAACTCAAAAGGAGTAAATAATAATAATAATAATAATAATAATAATAATAATAATAATAATTTTGCAAAATAAAAGAAAAAGAAAGAACATGTCAACTGGTGGATTTTGCAGTTCCAGCAGATGACAGGGTGAAGATGATGGAAAACGAAAAGATGGACAAATGCCTGGACCTTGACAAAGAACTGAAAAAGTTATGGAATATGAAAGTCAAAGTGATACCAATTGTAGTTGGTGCTCTTGGAACGGTCCCAAAAAGCTTGGAAAAAAGACTGGAAAATCTGGAAATCAGAGAAAGAAATTGAGACCATCCAGAATACTGAATTGCTGCAAACTGCCATAATACTCAGACGAGTCCTGGAGACCTGAGGAGACTCAGAATCCAGGGAAATATCATCAGCTAATGCTGGTGTGAACAACTAATAATAATTTTGCAAAAATGAAAATGAACTAGAAACCCTTGTACAAACTATTAGAATATATAGCCAAGATATAGGGATGGAATTCGGAAAATGTGCTATGCTAGTAATAAAAAGAGAGAAAGAAAATTAATAGACGGAATACCACTACCAAATCAGGACACTATAAAATCACTTGAAGAAAAAGAAAGTTACAAATACTAAGGAATTTTATAAGCAGACAATATCAAGCAAACAGAGATGAAATAAAAACGAATACCTCAGAAGAACAAGAAAGCTCCTAGAAACCAAGCTCAAAAGCAGAAATCTTATCACAGTAATAAATACCTGAGCTGTCCCCGTTATAAGATACTCAGGACCATTCTTAAAGTGGACAAAAGAAGAACTCAGACAGATCGACCAAAAGACTAGGAAATTAATGACAATGCACAAGGCTCTACACCCTAGAGTTGATAGAGATAGGCTATATGTATCAAGAAAAGATGGTGGAAGGGGTCTTGCCAACATAGAGGACTGTACCGAGGCCACAATCCAAGGACTTGAAGAATACACAAAAAAGAGCAAAAAAGATTACTTATGGCAGCCAACAACAGCAGATGTAATATATGGACAAACACAGAAACAACGAAAACTAGAAAACAAAGATGGGAAGAAAAACAATTATATGGACACGTAAAACGACAAATCGGAGAGGTTGCACATGAAAAGACTTGGACATGGTTAAGAAGAAGAAACCTCAAAAGAGAAACCAAATCGCCAATAATTGCTGCACAAAACAATGTCATAAGAACGATTAATATCAAAGCAAACATAGATAAGACCCAACAAAACAGTAAATGAAGACTGTGAGGTGACAGAGACGAGACTGTAAACTATGTATTAAGCAAATGTAGCAAACAAGCACAACAGGAATACAAAGCTATGCACGATTGTGTTGGGAAGGTGATCGACTGGGAATTATGCAAAAAATTAAATTTTACCATACAACAAAATGGTATATGCATATATAAAGAATGTGTTCTTGAGATGAAACGCATAAATTCTCTGGGACTTCGAGATGAAGACAGATCACCCCATCTCAGCCAGGAGACAGACCTAGTGTTGATTAAAAAAAAGAAAAGAAAAAAGAAACGTGTCAACTGGTGGGCTTTGCAGTTCCAACAGATCAAAGAGTTAACTTAAAAACTAATCGGTGAAATAGAAATAGAAACCAACCAAAAGTGTCCATGTGTAACTTAGAAACCAGTCAGAGGTGAACTAATTACGCATACATGATATATATATATATATAATATAATATTATATAATTATATATATTATATATATATATATTAAAATAAGTGTATTTGGCAGCATTTTTTCTAACAGAAAATACACGCACACTACATAAAGAAAAAACAAACAAAAACTTCAAATAATTGAAGCTTTATATATCAAACAAAAAAAAACCCACCTTAAACAAAATAAACTTTGAATTAAGTCAACATGTTCTCAAATGCTTATAATTTCCCGCCTATCCTCCTTCCACTATTCCCCTCTCTTTCTCACAACTTGTGTCCCCTACAAAAAAATCACTACTGCATCGTTCGTTCGAACTACCACCAATTCCTACAACCCCCCTACCAATTGTTACTACCTCCTACTTCCAATTCCTACGCTACTGCTCCTTCTCCTTAAAAACGAGACACGGAATAAACCGTCAGTTTCCTACCTGATGATGGCAAATCGTATTGCCGAAAGCGCTCGAAATGAAACCTTTGGTGGACTGCTACACAAGTTCCACCCTAACACCAAAAAGATGGCCAGAAAATTAGAAAGGATCGAACAAAAACTCATCCAACAAGAATTGTCTGAACAGTTTAACACACACACACACACACACACACACATATATATATATATATATATATATATATACTAGCAAATATATGCACCCTCCGGGTGCAAGTATTTAAGTTTAAATGTAATAAAATATTAGATTAAATCAGAAAGGCTAATGAAACAAATTAAGAATTCAAATAAAAAGATTTGAAACGGAGGGGGGATAATCGAAAATAGAACAACTGAAACTTACTCTTTCATCACTTCCGTTTTTCAATGCTAAATTTTCCTAATTTAACTATTAATTAAAATAGGAAGTAAAGAATAAAAGTACAGTTATTTCTTCTTGTTAATGAATTTCTTTTAGGATTTACTGAAGAGATTTTTACTCATATTCATTAAGATAAAACCAAACAATTAGAAATCAATAATACCAAGCACATTTTTTTATTAAAAATCAGTTTTTTTAATATCAATATGCAAATTAGCTTTACGTTTACACTGAAAACTGTATTTTGTTGTATATATAAATACAATTGCATGTTATTAGTATTTAGGTAAGGCCAACAGTATTAATAATGTCAAACAGTTTTATTATTAATTGCGGTTTAAATAGAAATAGAATCATGGAGAATGTGACGTAAATAACTAAGGAATTGTGACTTGAGTAGTAATATAGTTTCGGTTACAGACAGAAAAACACACAATCTCCATTATAATAAGATATATACGTCTCCATGAGTTTATTTACTCGATAGAGAGACACGATAAAGTGAGCTTGGATGATATATAGCCATCGAATTTACAATGTTCGAGCTTTCTGATTTTCCTTGTCATGTGCAGTTTTTTCTTCTTTTTAATAAAACATTGCATCACCCAGGAATTTCAGTCAACATTTTGATTCAAGATTTTTCAAGAAAATTAACTGTGTAAACTAAATGAGGATAAGACTTAAAAACTGATTCAAGATGATTTAGTTTCTTAGACTAGCAATGAATGTGTGTATGTGTCCGTATGAGTGTATGTATGTGTGTGCATATGCTTATCTGTAAATGTATGTCAGACACTTCAATAGCTATCTGTTTCTTCATTTTCTATATTCATATCTATCAATCCTGACGACTGGGAAAAGCAGGCACTGGAGAAAACTGACAGGAGAGTTCATGCGGATGATGGCTATACAGTTTTGAGAGTGAAAGAATCGTGCATGAAAACCTAAAGCGTCAACTTCGAAAGGGTTACACCTGTCATATTGGGAGAGAAATGGGAGGGTTGGAAATGTCAGACATGTGGTCGAATTTTGCTTTCTAAGGCTGGATATGTCAATCATAGGAAATCTCAACAGGGTCAATCCATTCAAATTCCAGAAACAAACAATGTGTCTTGTGCTATCTATGGCAAGGTCTGTAGGTTGGCTTCTGGTCTTAAGAGACATATGGTGGTGCATAAGCATCAAATTTAATCATCTCATTCACCTGATTCATCTGAATCATCTGATTCAACGGGAAGGATGTCCTTTCAATATCATATTTGCATCAAACTTTGTGGATCTGCAGATTTGATGAGTCATTTGATAGTTCATGCAAGGAAGGGTTCTGGTAGTGGAGTAATGGGATTGTGAGGGACGGCAATTATCTGTAAAGATTATGCTATATATATATATATATATATATATATATATATATTATATATATATATATATATATATATCGCTACAACGTAAGTATGGGGGACTGAAGTTATATCAAGTCAGGAATGAATAATGAATAAGAAATTAATTTTCTTCAAAAGAAGTAACCCTTTGTATTCAACATACTTATTCCAATGAGTTTTCCACGGTTCAAGGCACCTCTGTAACTCCTATTTTGATATGGTATGAAAGCTGCACTATCGCATTTATTTTAGTGTCCTTCACGGGTTCAAACCTTGAAGTTGAATTTTCGGTTTGGTAACGAATAAGAAAAATGTCGTGGTGAGCTGAGAGTAGGGTGAAAATGAAGGGGGTGGTGCTTGTAAAATCCTGTGTGCTTGCCAAAAATGCTGATAAAAAATGAGAGTTGGCTATGATTCGTCTAAACAAACTGTAAATATCTAGACAACAGTCTAGACGTCAAAGGGGTGTGGAAACTCTAAATTCAGTCTTCCTTTACACTGTCAGCACGTTCATTATTCTTCGTGTCTTACAGGGGTTAAAGAAAGCCTGAGAAAAATGGCACAAACACACTCGTATACACACACACACACACACACACACACACACACACACATATATATATATATATATATATATATATATACATAGAGAGAGAGGGGGAGGGGGAAGAGAGAATATAGGTTGGTATATTTATAAGTAAAGTGGTCAATATGATTGACATAATATTTATATCTTAGGTTTGCGAAGACATGAAGTCAAGACAGTTTATCGCCTATTTACAAACCAATTTACGTATAACCATACTTATATATTTATAATGGTATACATATATATATATAGTATGTATATATATATACACACACACATATATATATATGTATACATATATATATGTGTGTGTGTGTGTGTGTTAAGAAATTTTGTCTAAACAAAATTGCAGCCTAAGCAAAATAAATGTCGGAAAATGAGACAAGTCTACTGTGATACAAGAATTTCATTTTGATTTCGTTTTGAATATCGTTATGATGAAGAAAAACAACACATTAGTAAACCTACAAAATCATAATCAATAAAAACGAATGAATTTTTGTTTATCAGTTCTACAGTTTGGTTGAGCTTGCTTTACTTGCGTTTTTTATTTTATCTTCATAAGATATTTACTTAAGATTCTAGAAAAAGCAAAAATAAATATCCCCAGCTCCAAAATTTGAAAATAAATGAGCAGGAGTAAAAGGAAAATGCAAACGGACTGCAACCTTGAATTTGCAAAGTCAGTCGGTGCTAAAGATTTGTTGAGACTCAACGTCAAAAGATGAAAGTAACTTGTTCAGCTGAATTTCATCGAGTTGATAAATTGATGACAAATTAAAGAAATTTGTAAATATCAAATCGTCTTGCGCTTCTTATCTGTCCACAAGAATGACAGATAAATACCCACGTGACATTGCACTCAAATGATCTGACACACACGCACACACACACACACACACACACACACATATATATATATATATATATATATATATGTATAAATCTACTACATGAAAAATAGAACACCAATATAAATAGAACACTTACAAAGTTTTATTGTTTTTACAATATAAACGTCCCCCGATGATGACCCATAAAGGGACTGGAAGTACTTCGGAACAAATTAGTTATACCAAATTTCTCAGTCAATGCATTCTGGATATTGTATTATCCATTCAATAACTTGAAACGATTGAAAATGGAGTTTGGAGACAAAAATGATTGTACTATTCAAGTGTATATATATATTATATATATTAATATATATATATATATATATATATTATAGACAGACACACACACACACACACACACACACACATATATATATATATATATATATATATATATATATATATATATATGACATACACTTACATCCCCACACTTATGGGTTTAATTCGACCCTATATCTCATTACCTTGTATATCAAGTTGTTTTTCCCCACTGAAATGCCATTATTTTGTTCCATACCCACTCCCAAAAAACAAAATATCTTTAAAAAAATTTAAATCAGAAAAATAGCACTGTATTGTATGAAAAGTAAAGTAAAATCTGGAGAGTGGCCTATTGTTGTTATTAGCCGAACAGTGAGGGAGTCTATCTCGTTTTCGCTAGAGCTAGACCAAGGAGATGGTTTTTGCTGAGGAAGAGCATAACACACACACACCACCTACTCTTCATATGCTTTACCGTACCGATCAGATAATGCAAACTGTACTACTCATGCTATGAATTTGTGAGGACCGGTATCGAACCAGAAACCTTGAGATTACATATGTGGATCCTGTACAATCGACTGACAAAAACCGGCCTTCTATATTGTATGAAAATATAATAAAATAAAACGTAATGAATTATGTGTGGTAATATGTTTTAATGTTTAAATTTAAAAGTACTTTTTTTTTTGTGTAATAAATTTAGATAAATGTTTTAGCGAATATTATTAATTTAAGCGTAACAGAAGCCGACCTCAAAGTTTATCTCGCAACACAAAGCAAAAAGTCGACCGTAACTCAGAAAACTCGTAAGTTGAAGCACTCGCAAGTTAGGGTACCACTGTATACAAACATTCAAACACTTTTGTGCCTAGAGGTGACTTCTGAAAAAAAAAAATTCCACTACTGGGAAGCCATTTTGATTATCACGTTCTATAAAACAAAAAATAAAAGCTATCGAAAATTCTCTGGCCGCTAAGAAATCTTTTTACTGTAAAAGAGAAATCTTTTCGCTGATCTCACTTCCTGGTCAATAGCGACTTTTGTGTGACGATGAATAAATCATGCAAAACAAAATTGAGAAAAAAGTAGTCGGCAATATTTTCTTCGTCTAAGCGTTTGTTTTTTGTCGTTTTTTTGTTTTTTTCGCTTTTTTTGGTTTGTTTGTTTTTATTGCTTTTTATTTGTTTATTTGTTTTTTCTTTTTATGATTTCATTGCCCCTAATTCTTTTTTCTTTATCTTTTTTTTTCATTATACACTTCACACTCTCGTCTATGATCTCGTTCCTGTTCTCGGTAACACTGCAGCCGACACTTTCGTCTCAGCTTCCCTTGTTATTTTTTTCTCTTTAGTAATGGAAACGCGCATGCGCGAAAGGTTCCAGACCAAAGTTCAAATAATATAATGCATCTACTCGGTTTCATTCGGATAACGTTTTCGATTTTCCTTTTCCAAATTTTGACCCGTTTTCTTTTTCTTTTTTCCATTTTTTTTCTTCTTAGAAGCAAGATGGTGTCTTTTGGTCCGAAGCATTTATTACCAGCAATTTCACCGGGATTCATACACAGGCATCCTTCAGCAGAAAGAGTCCACCTCAGCGTTGTCAAGTATTTTTTTAAAGCGGATATGAACCAAAGCAGACTTCCGGTCTCTCTTTGGACATTTTGGGACAGAATTGAGTATTTTTTCCAGTCAGAATTATTCTTTTATCCTAACCTAAATTCGTCTCTTTATTTACACAAAAATCTCTCGGCCAGTAAGAGACTTTTTTCAAGTCTTGTATTTTTTCGTTCCAGTCTTTTGATGACATCTAACTTATTCGTTCGACCGTTCATTCTTTTCGCTTTTTTTAATTCCTTACTTCTAGAATTGTATTTTTTGGCGTTTTTCTATTTATCTAAGTCTTCTAAAAGTAGAAACTCAGATACAAAAGAAAAAAAATTGAGAAAAAGAAAAAATATAAAAGTATGTTAGCATATATATATATATATATATATAATATATATATATATATATATATATAGAGAGAGAGAGAGAGAGAGATGAGAGAGCGAGAGGGAGAGAGAGAGAGATAGAAAAATCTTAATAGTCAGAGACACATACGGAAATACATATGTATTTCAGATTTGTTTAATACTGTTGGATTCAATTAATCAACACATTCAAGAGAAAGAGAGAGAGCTGAGAGAGAGAAAGAGATCGACGAGAAAGACAGAGGAGAAAGACGAGAGAGAGAGGAAAGATGGAGAGAGAGAGAGAGAGAAAGAGAGAGAGAGAAAGAGAGCAGAGAAGTGAGAGAGAGAAAAAAAAAGAGGGAGAGGAGAGAGAGACTTAAACAACTGGCTGAAGAAGAAAAAAATTTAAGATTTTATATAAAAT
>CM042143.1:107213021-107217411 GCA_023376005.1 Doryteuthis pealeii | reverse complement strand
AAGAATAATCATGATAGAGACGTTTTGTTTGGGAATCCATTTTTAATGGAGAATCGGAAGCATATAAAGATCCTTTATCGAAATTCTCCTTTTAACTTTGATTTCAGGTTTTTTAATTTAATAATCTTGAATACAGATTCTTATAGCCAAAGTGAAACAAAGAACAAAAACATCACCGTAAGAAAATACGACAGGGTTGATAAGGAATGGGTGAACTGTTGGCTCGTCGCTGATGACAGACGATAATCAATCATCATCAGGTCGTGCCGACAGAACAAAGTCTCCCTGACTCCATACTCAGCCACCAATCCCTATCAGACAGAGTCTCCCTGGAAAACTCCTCAGGCACAGATAACCTGTATCACCACAGAAGTATCATGTACATATAATTTTCCACCCTCCTCATGAAATAGGATGTGACACACGGTCATTTTTTAGGCGGCACTTTAACAGCTTTGAATTCCAGAGTTTTGCCTTCTCCTAGACTGGTGTGCCTGATCAAGATTTAAACGATCCCGGTCTGCCTGCTATTTACCCAGTAACTGGAGGAGGGTGCAGCTGATACATACCTTTCCCAACGGGTATGTAAGCGCTACGTGAATAGTATTGACAGCCTCGTCTAGGATTGTGAACTTAGTGGTCGCGTATGGTCCAATTCTCTATATACGACTCAGCTCTATACATTCCACGCACTCTCAGAAGTGTATTCAATTGTAGGTTCTGCTGCGTCCTTACATGGTGTTGCTAATAATGTTCGTTAGCTATCTTGTAAGATACGTCACTTATGAATCTCTCGTTCTCTTCTTGGTTTGGTTTTGTGTATTATGTTATGACTTAATGTGGTTCTTAATCTAGTCTATTAATTTTTTGTAGGGTATTATCGAGGTATTTATTCAGTTTTGATATATGATATTGCTATATAATATAGTACTATTTTTTTTTAAATTACACTCGCATAATATTATGCACCCTCCGAGTGGCAAGTATTTAAGTTTAAATCTATTAAAATATATTATAATTAGAAAGCTAATGTGACTAATATAAGAATGCAGATAAAAAGATGTTAATAAAAGTATAGGGGCATATCCGAGAAACAGATCAATCTGAAACTTACTCTTCCATCACTTTCCGTCTTTCATTCATTAATATTTTCCCATTTTAATATTTAGTTAATAATATAGATTAGTAAAGTAATAAAATTAAAATTATTTCTCTTTGTTTAAGGATTTCTTTTAAGATTTTATCCCCCGGTGTTTTTGCTTCATTGTTCATTAATGTATAATACCAAACATATTAATATCAATTATTGTTAGGCACATATTATTAAAATTCATTTTTAAATATCAATATGCAAATTTAAGCCTTCCGTTTAATCACTGGATAACGTCTATTTTGTTGATATATAAATTACAATTGTATGCTATTAGTTATGTTATAATATAAGTGCCATACTATGTATTTAATAATGTAAAATCTAACTTTATTAATATTAATTGAGGTTTAGTATAAAAAGATAAATATAATGGAGAATTGTTGAGGTGAATAATCTAAATTGTGATCGTTGAGTAGTAGATTATAGTTTACAGACAGTATCAATTACCACAATCTCTTATTTTAATAGTATTTTTGTCGCGTTTGAATTTAGATCTTGAGAATTAGTTTGTTTTTTTTTTTACTCTATGTTGATTATTGTGTAGATATGCGGTTGCTCTAGTGCCGACTCGATGTGCGTGAGATCTGTACATCACCTGAGCACACACGCTCACACGTCATACTAGCTGATTCTTTAGTAGATAACATTTATACCATCACTGTACAGGTTTCCAAGCTTACACTATCTGCGGCTCGAGTTCTCTCAGCATCGTCAGTGGAGATTGACGTAGTCGCAGATGTGACGATGTTAATGTCTCTGATATAGTGCGACATATGAGCACATATATGATGATTATAGATACAAGTCTAACAGCCTAAGATTGTGTGTAGATGAGGCGAGTGGAAGTGAGATGTGTCATCGATACTTATACGGTTCTTGTGCTGGTTGTCAGCAGATGTATGTTCTTAGATTTTAATGGTGCCATGAGCTACTTATATAGTGACTACTGGATGATCAAGAGCATGCGATAGACTGTAGATCGTTCAAAGATGAATGCTTGAGGATGATTTATTGACTATATGATACGTTCTGAATGTGCTAGTAGATATCAGTAGCGCTAGATGCGTGCATACTCACATAGTAATATTGTATGGCGTACTGTGTCAGTCTATTGTAAATATCCTGAGTCATTGTGAAGGTCAATTGCTACTATTTATGCTACTATCTTCGACGCCTAATACTACGACGTGTACATCGCACTAATGTATTTCCTACTACAGCTTCGTAGGTATAACTATTTTTATCATCTACTATTTACTAATATATTTCCCTTACGTCTGATATCTATTATTCAATGAACAAACTTGTGTTATGGTAACCATATTTATATGGATTCAATCTCAGCCTTTGGCAGAGTCCCCTCCCCCGATGTTTGTCTTGTTCCCTTATTTTATTGTCATCTTGGTGCGTATGGGTTTATTTAAGATCTCTATATATTTGTATATTAATTCTAATTGCCTGACACACCATGTTATATATATTCTATATGATATTTCATTGGCATCAATTTAAATCGCACTTTTTTATTGTTCTTTAATATACATTTTGTTCCATAGTTTATATGGTGTCTCGGATATTGTCTAGTCGTATGAGTTCGTGTTTCCTTATGTAATCCTATCATGTGTTTTCTAGTTCGATACCGGCTCTCGGCCAATTTGTATTGATAAGCTATCAGTGGTATTGTTGTGGGTGGTAAAGTATATCGCTCATGGTATGTGTTTGTGCGCTTCTCATTCCTTGACTTCACAACAATCTCCCTGGGTCTAACGCTAGTGAAAAGGGGATAGCCTCCCTCGCTGATTGGTTGATACCGACTTTAGGCCACGGCGACAACAACTTATCTGTTTCAGCTTTATAAACAGGAATCGCTTAAGATAGAGAATTCTGTTTGGGGTAATCACAAGGTTCCAGGTTCTATACCGGTCTCGCCAACACAGCGTCTATCTGATCTGTACGGTCAAATGGATGACGGTAGATTGACAGCATCGCCTCAGCAAAAAACAATCTAGTTTAGCGTTAATGAAAAGAGGAGAGACTCCTCACTCTCCGGCTGAAACCCGGACAATACGGCCCACTCCACCTAACTTGTATCCTAAGACTTAAATAACATAAACATGATATGGTCCTCAAGGTAACTATTCTTATTTGAATAATAATAATAATAATAATAATAAATAAGTAATAATAATACATTAATAATAATAATACTGTCTGGCCACAGTTTCAACATCCTACCAATGGCTAATAATTTCTATCAAGATATATTTGATCCAGCAGATGGGATCCGTGTGCCCGTGGTGTAATGATTATTGCCGTAGGAAATCGGACACGTCGACTCGAGTTCAAATCTCCTGGCGAAGATGGTTTGCATCAAATAGCGCTAAGTACATCAGCGAAAAGTATAAATCCAACTATTCTATAATAATGCTAAACATAAAAACCACAACTGAAATTTGGTTTCCAAATGTTCGCACATCAAAGATTGTTTGTCTTTGAAGAAGTACACATTTCAACGTAAAGATTCCTAAAAAAATGTTTTTTTTCGAGACGCCACGAAGTCATAATTGTAATAGCTATGTTTAACTGTGTAATTATCGAAATTTTTCAATGAAAAAAACAACAAAGAAATCATAATCAATCCATAAAACTGTATTTACAAAAACATAATTTTGTGCAATGGAACAGTGAAGACCTATAAATTAAGATTATGTTCTTTAAAGGTTGTTTTAAAAGTGTAAAAAAAAGCAAAGGGAGACAATTCTTTAATGAAGCTTTTATTCAAGAAAGACACAAATAAATAAAAAGCAGAGCTTCGGAGGGAGAAATGGTCCTCTTTCTTCAATTTTTAATCTCGCGACTTCAAACGACATTTGACATGATTCTTACCACTTTATTTTACAAGATTGACTTTTTACGTCATGGTCAATCCGTTTGAGGCTACTTTTCTGCCAAAGGGTTAGGGAAATCGCGCACATTATTATGATTATATTTAACGTTTTGTCTAGTTGCTTCTTAAGTTATTTTGCATACAGTTGTCTGGGTTTCTAAGCATTCCTATCTAATACTAAAATAGTTTTTCGGGTGGCCCTAAGTCGGCATCAGCTAATCGGCAGGGAGTCTATCCCGTTTCATTAGCGCTAGACAAGGGAGATTGTTTTTTTTATGGTTTCTTAGGCCAAACGCTCTACGCCGACTAAGCTAACCCCGATCCAATACAATATTTCATATACAATTATA
>CM042143.1:107205521-107208021 GCA_023376005.1 Doryteuthis pealeii | reverse complement strand
AATATATATGGCGTGGTGTGTATATATAATATATATATAATAGTTTAGAATTGATTTATATATATATGTATTGATATATATATATATATATATATATATATATATATATATAAGCTAATTATATATATGCATCTGTCTGTGTGTCTATATATATATATATATATATATATATTATATTATATATATATAATATAGTTTAGAATCTATGATAAAGTTCTCTCAAAATATTCCTTTAAAAGGAAAAAAACCACCTTCTAAGAGAAATTTTTTTGGGAAAATACATACATGTCTACACACACGGACACACACAACACACACACACATACACACACACACACACACATATATATATATAATATATATAAATATATATATATATATATGCACGAAGAATTATACTGCGCGCGCACACTCACACACACAAACACATATATATATATGTGTGTGTGTGTGTGTGTGTTGTGTGGTGTGTGTATATATAAAGCAAGAAAGAAAGAAGGGTGAAGAGAAATAAGAAAAAAAGTAAGGAGGAAAGTAAGGTAAGAAATTAAATTAATATCCAATAGGACAGTGTGAATTATAAAAAGAAATTTAAATAAAGAGAAAACCGTGAACACCGAAGTTTTTATACAATTTTTATTTCCATTTTATTTATCAATTGATTCTCTACTTGTTATTAACTATTTTTAATACATTCGTTATTATTTATTTCAATATATCACTTTTTTATCTATTTTAATTTTCATTCCACATTCTTTCTTTTTTTTCTTTCTTTTTCAATTTATCTATTTTTTTTCTTCTTAAGATGAGCTCCAATATTCGATTTGTCACAAAGAAAAAATTAAGGAGGGGAAAAAAAAGGCAAATGTAACGTATTAGCAAAGTAATAAGATTTTTGACCGCCTCACAAAAGAGGAGACTTATTGGGCCGGATGACCAAAACGTTGGCAATGATTCACAGTGGCTATTAAAAATCAACGCCCCCACCTCTACCCATCATCTATAGATCCTAAACGAGCGACCCTTCTAGGACTCGCAATCTCTATCGCCTTGCATCCAATCACTAACTCCGCAATTATTACAAGTTATCATCTGATGTACGGGGCTTGGGGGAAAATGTATCTACACACGCCATCAGAAATCTGCTTAACTTGCACATAAATCTAAGGACATAATGCGTTTGGCATTTGTATAGCCGATTAATCAACTGAGACGCACATGGAGGCATTATATGGTCATGTATTAAATATAATATATATTATGCATACGAATATACATGTAAGTGAAATACTTATATGCATATGTGAATAAGCACACACACACACACGCGCGCGCTTGTTTAAATAGATAGATAGATAGATAGATAGATATTTTCAGAGTAAGTTATTTACTTTTCTAATTAAAAAAAATGATTGTACCTCTTATTTGATTTAAATTACATTATTTCACTGGATCACTGGTTCAATACCGGCCCTCGCCAACTCAGCGTATGTGTAGCATGAGTAGATCTGTGCACTCAAGTGAGGAGATGATGGTAGGTGTGGCGCTCCACCTCAGACGCTAAAAAAACTCCTTGGTCTAGCGCTATTGAAAATAGGATAGACTCCCTCGCTGTCCTGGCTGATACCGACCTTAGACCACCCCGACGACTTTACTTTACTTACATTATTTCATCTTCTCTAATAATAAATGCCAATGTCAGTGTGTCACATCTTCAACCTTACTCCTAGAGACCGTAGCCCAACATATATTCCATTTTGGAATCAGGCCGACCCCATGAGCAAATTAAGAATATTCCGGGGCGAATCCGGACCCGCAATCCTGAAATTCTGGATTCCAAGTTTTAATTACTGGCGATTGTATTCGGCGATTTTTTACGGGATTTTTTTGCGACGAATTCTTTTTGTACGAATAACAATTTTTATAACTTGAAATAAATTTGGAAATAAATAGTTTAATTGCCACCGATAGGGCAGCTTTTCAGCTATTAAATAAAGATATATTTTTTTAACTTTAAGATTAAGAATAAAGAATAGTAATTTTTGATTATGTTTTTTTTAACTATGATAAATAACAATAAAAATTTGAAAAGATATAAGCTTTATTTATGTAAACTTTATATCATATTAGCAATATACAAAAAGTTTACATGAATGAGTTTACATAAATAAAGCTTATATCTTTTCAAATTTTTATTGTTATTTATCATAGTTAAAAAAAATCATAATCAAAAATTACTATTCTTTATTCTTAATCTTAAAGTTAAAAAATATATTTTATTAATAGCTGAAAAGCTGCCCTATCGGGTGGCAATTAAACTATTTATTTCCAAATTTATTTCCAAGTTATAAAAATTGTTATCGTACAAAAAGAATTCGTCGCAAAAAATCCCGTAAAAAATCGCCGAATACAATCGCAGTAATTAAAACTTGGGAATCCAGAATTTCAGGATTGCGGGTCCGGATTCGCCCCGGAATATTCTTAATTTGCTCATGGGGTC
>CM042143.1:107183021-107198021 GCA_023376005.1 Doryteuthis pealeii | reverse complement strand
TAGCATTATTATAGAATAGTTGGATTTATACCTTTCGCTGATGTATTAGCGCTATTTGAAATGCAACCATCTTCGTCCAGGATTTGAACTCGAGTCGACGTGTCCATTTCCTACGGCAATAATCATTACACCACGGGCACACGGATCCCATCTGTGGATCAAATATATCTGATAGAAAATTATTAGCATTGGGTAGGGATGCTTGAAACCTGTGGCAGACAGATTATTATTATTATTATTATTATTATTATTATTATTATTATTATTATTATTATCAAATAAGAATAGTTACTTAGGACCATATCATGTATGTTATTAGTCTTAGATAAAAGTTAGGTGGAGTGGCCTATTGTCGGTATCAGCCGGAGAGTGAGGGAGTCTCTCCTCTTTTCATTAACGCTAAACTAGATTGTTTTTTGCTGAGGCGAGCTGTCAATCTACCGTCATCCATTTTACCGTACAGATCAGATAACGCTGTGTTGGCGAAGACCGGTATAGAACCTGGAACCTTGTGATTCCCAAACAGATTCTCTATCTAAGCCGATTCCTGTATAAAGCTGAAACAGATAAGTTGTTGTCGCGGTGGCCTAAAGTCGGTATCAGCCAATCAGCGAGGGAGTCTATCCCCTTTTCACTAGCGTTAGACCAAGGAGATTGTTGTTGCGTCTGAGATGAAGCGCCACACCTACCATGAGCGCCTTACTTTACCCCACACATCCCTGTGCTACTCATACGCTGATTTGGCGAGAGCCGGTATCGAACTAGAAACCATGTGGTTTCTAGCCGAACGCTCTACCGACTGAGCTAATCCGGCCCTATATAACTATGAAACAAATGATTATTATAGACAAATAAAAAAGTGCGATTTAAAAATTGATAGCAATGAATCATTGAATATATAAATAATCATGGTGATGATCAGGCAATTAGAAATTTATCAAATTTTGGTCTTAAATAACCCATACGAACACGGTGCATTATGGGAACAAGACAAAAACATGGGGGGGGGGGCTCTGCCATGACACATGGTATGATATACACTTTATTTGGTTCCATACAAGTTTGAATTTTGATATGTTCGGGTAAGGGATATATTAGTAGAAGTAGTAGTGTGGTATACTCGAGCTGGTAAGTAGGAATACTAGTGCGATGTCGTCGTGGTATTAGGCGTCGTAGTAGTAGGCATAATAGTAGGCAATTGTACCTCTACATGACTCGGTATTTATAGCTGACAGTAGCCAATCATATTACTATGAGGGGAAACCCAGGTATATGCATATTCATTACTTCAAATTTTAAGTGTTGGTTTTGGTAGAAGCAATTAGCTCTGCGCTGCAGTAAATAAAACCTTCGTTCTTTTAGAATATGAGACAGTTTTTTCATTGATTATCATCATTTCATGTACGTTAAAAAATTTACAAAATGCATAGCCAATGATAGTGATTAAGTTGAAAACCTGTCTAGTGATGTTATTTTGCCCTTACATCTTAGGTGTTACTTTCGGAGCGATTCTCGTCAATGAAGTGATCGCATTTGTGGGCACAATATCACTGGTAAAAAAAAAAACAACCTAATTCTCAGATCTAAATTCAACGGACAAAATCTTATTATAATAGATTGTGTGTTTGTCTGTCTGTAACTATATTACTACTCAAGTCACAATTTAGTTATTCACCTCACATTCTCCATTATTTATTTTTATCTAAACCTCAATTAATTATTAATAAAGTTGTTTTTACATTATTAATACTGTTGGCCTTTTCTACATACTAATAGCATACAATTGTATTTATATATACAACAAAAATAGCGGTTCCAGTGTTAACGGGAAGGCTAATTTGCATATTGAATTAAAAATTCGATTTTAATAAATATGTGCCTAGCAATATTGATATTTAATTGTTTGGTTTTATCTTAATGAACATGAGCAAAAACCCGGGGATAAATCTTAAAAGAAATCCATTAACAAGAAGAAATAATTTTAATTTTATTCTTTACTTCTTATTTTAACTAAATATTTAAATTGGGAAAATTTATGAATGAAAGACGGGAGTGATGGAAGAGTAAGTTTCAATTGTTCTGTTTCTCGATTATGCCCCTTTCTGTTTTACATCTTTTTATCTGCATTCTTATTTAGTCACATTAGCCTTTCTAATTTAATATATTTTATTAGATTAAAACTTAAATACTTGCACTCGGAGGGTGCATATATTTGCGAGTGTATTTAATGTACTAGTAATGCTGCATTCTGTCCTGAATAAATCCTTGAATCATACCCTACAAAATTAGTAGCTGTATGGCCACTTGTCTCCTATCACACAAACCAAGAAGAAGACGAGTTCATAAGTGACGTTCTACAGTAGCTACGAACATATTGGCACACCAATGTGGGTCGACCAGCAGAAACCTACATTGATCACTTCTGGAGGTGCGTGTGTATTGGCTAGAGTCGTAGGAAATGGACTCGTCGACCTAAGTTCAAATCCTAGACGAGGCTGTCTATATTTCACGTAGCGCTAATACCCTTGGGAAAGGTATGTATCAGCCTGCACTCCCTCCAGTTATGGGTAAATAGCAGGGCAGACGGGGATCTTTAATCTTGATCAGGCAACCAGTCTAGGAGAAGGAAAACTCTGAATTCAAACCTGTTAAAGTCCGCCTAAAAATGACCTTGTGTCACATCCTATTCATGAGGAGGGGTTGGTAAATATGTACATTGATCACTTCTGTGTGGATACAGGTTATTGTGCTGAGGAGTTTCCAGGAGATCTGTCTGATAGGGATTGGTGGTGAGTATGAGTCATGGAGATTTGTGTTGTCGGCACGACCTGATGATGATGATTATCGTCTGTATCAGACGAGCCAAAGTTACCATTCTTATCAACCCTTCGTATTTTTCTACGGTGATGTTTTGTCTGTTCATTTGGCTATAAGAATCTGTATCAGATTATTAAATTAAAAACCTGAAATCAAGTAAAGGAGGAATTTCGATAAGGATCTTTATATTGCTTCCGATTCTCCATTAAAATGGATTCCCAAACAAACGTCTCTATCAGTCGCCATTGCTATTGGCCCCTTTCAACATAATTTTATCAACATTATTTCCTCCTTTTTTTAGGACCCTTTTTGTTTATTATTCTACCCAACAATTTTATTTTCGTTCATTTTTATAAACTTTTATATCAAGCTCTTCGAATTTTACCTAATCCAAACTGCATTAGAATTATTTTGCTTTTTTTACTTCCATCTTTTTTACATTAAAAATAGGGGGTAGCGAAAAGAAGTCTTTTTTTGTTTGTTTGTTTGTTTGTTTCATCCCAGTCAGATCTTGTGTGTCATTAGTGAAAGTACACGAAATCCTTCTATTTTTTTTGTTATACGGTTGGCCCAAATTTTCTTGGTTTATAGCTTTTTCGTTTTTTTCTACCGACATCTTGGATGAATTAAGCAGCAGGTCTTATCTGTTTTTTGAAGGCATTTTTTTTATTCGCTTCGAAACTCTTCACTTTATCTTCCTCGTTTTTTCTTTTCTATTTATTTCTTCACTTTAAATTTTTTCTCTCATCTTTCCATGGTATCTTTTTTATTTTATTTCTGGCGTATTGCTCCAATTTATTGATTCTTCTACCGAATTTCCATATATATATATATATATATATTAATATATATATATATATAATATGACTGTGCCTGTCTGTCTGTCTGTCTGTCTGTCTCTCTCTCTCTCTTTCACTCACTTTTCTTCACCTCTCTTAATTTCTTATGTTCGTCTTGGTTACTTGTTTTCATTACTTTTCCCTTTTTTTTTTTCGGTCCATTATTTTCAGTTTTCTCATCTCTTTCATTCAGTCATTCTTCTCTTTTTATTTTTCTTTCTTTCTTTCTTTCTTTCTTTCTTTCTTTTATTTTTCTAATTTTCCTTTCGTTATTTTCTTTCAGTTTTCTCATCTCTATCATTCATTCATTCATTCTTTCTTTCTTTTCCTGTTTTTCCGCTCTATCATTTCTTTACAATTTTCTCCTCTCTATCATTAATTGATTAATCAAATAACCAATAAATCAATTCTTTCTTTCTTTCTTTCTTTCTTTCTTTTCTTTTCTTTTCTTTTCTTTTCTTTTGTGTTCCTTTTCCTTTTTATTCTCCTCTCTGTTATTTTTTCAGTTTTCTCCCCCCCTCTCTCTCTTCTTATTTATTTTCTTTTCTTTTTTTCCGTTTTTCTTTTCAGTTTATCGTCTTTCATTAATTAATTAATTAATTAATTTTATTATACGTATGTTTCCCTTTTTATTTCACGTCTGTCTTTCTATCTCTCTTTTATTCTCCTACTTCTTTCTTTCTGTTTTCATTTCACTCTTTCATTTTTATCAAATCAACGTTGATTCTCTTTCCTTCGTCATATAGCATTCCTCTCTCTCAAGCATTTTCTCTTGTTCTTTTACACTAATTACTCATTACCAGATATTAATTAGAACACATCATTCAATCCATTTGAATCTTCTTCCATTCCTATATTATCTTCACCCCTTTATATATATATATATATATATATATATATATATATATATATATATATATATATACTTTGGAGTGGTACCAATATTCTAGGTACAAGGTGATTCTAGGCTGGTCCTATTCTCTACCAGTTGTTTGTTGTAGAGTTCAGGTTCCGTATGAGACCTCAATGTTTAATTATTGTAAACAGAGCAAAATTATTTGTGAATAAAAAAGGCCTTAAATACCATGGGTATCATGGTTATGGACCATTTCCACTCGTGGGTATCTAGAGCCTATAAGCTTCTTCAGACCACGTATATCTTTTATTTTGAAAATAAAAGATATACGTGGTCTGAATAAGCTCATGGGCACTAGATACCCACGAGTGGAAATGGTTCATAACCATGATATTTAAGGCCTTTTTTATTCACACACACACACACACACACACACACATATATATATATATATATATATATATATATATATAAGGGAAAAGGGTATAGGAATGAGAAGAGAATACAAATGGCTTGAATCGCGTACTAATAAATATACAATGATTTAAGAACAGCATTTAAAGAGTGAGAATAAAGGAAGAGAGGTGTGAGAAAGGAGAATAATTTAGCAAATTCTCATCAAATTAAAAAGGAATTGCTAAGAATTCATATATTACATTGTTTATTTATTTTACGAAATGTTTTGTTGTTTACATTCAAAATATTCGAGGCATCTTATCGTTTTGTAAGGATAAGCAAGCTAGTTTCACAGATCCATTACTACTGAATAGCGAGTTCGTTCCTGGCCGAATGCCCCACACTTGCAAACTTTTGTCACATCCTACCTGTGGTTTACGATTCGGGTAAATAAAGAATGCATCTCAATGCAGAGTAACAGTCAGCAAGCTAGTCTTGCAGAACCATTACTACTGTGTGACGAGTTCAATCCCCGCTGTATAACCCATACCTGCAACCTTGTGTCACATCCTCCCCATGGCAAACGTGTTGGGTAAATAATGATGGAGTCCCATTGTGGTGTAATGGTTATTTTTTGATTTTCGCTGTATGCCCCTTACTTATGACCTCGTGTCACATCCTACACATGGGGAACAAGTTTGAAGAGATCATCCTACCGAGGTGTAAAGGTGAGCAAGTTAGCCTCGCCGATCCTATACAACTGAATTATGAATTTGATCCTTATTGAATTTCCCATGTTTGTGATCGTGTGTTACATTCTACGCGTGGCGAACAGTTTGCGTATAGAATATACGCATCATAGTGTTATTGTTAGCAAGCCAGTCTCGCAAATGCATTACTACTGAATAGGGAGTTCGATGCTCGGTGGAGGTCTTATACTTGCGACTTTGGGACACATCCTACGGGTTTGGTAAATACCTATATTCAAAGAAATTATAAAAATGTTAACCTAAACTCCTGAGTGGTTTGAATCAATGTTATTTTTCCGGTTGTGCTTAATCTATTTTTTACCCCATTAAAAACAATAAAAAGGATAAGAATTAAAAAAAGAAATTTGATCGTTTTTTTTTTGTGTGTGTGTGTGTTTTTGTGTGTGTGTTTTGTTTTTTTTGTGTGTGGGGAGTACTTTTAAAATAGTACTTCAAATAAAGGTACCCATTTGTCTGAAAAATTTTCATGAATTTTGTAGTTACCAAAAAAGTAAGATTTTTTTTTCTTACAATTAGTACTGAATTAAAAGAAACTATTTCTGTTGGAATGTAGAATTGGAATATTTAAACATCGTGCATCTTAAGACTTTTTTTTTTACTCAAGAAGAACTGTGGGAGAGTCCTGCAAATTGATTAATTTTAATCATTCATTTATATCATTTCATCAGTAAAAATCAAACTGAATTTGTACTTTTCCTCATTATAAACATGTTAAATTATATTTGAGATTTTATTTTTGTAAATTGAAAGGTTAGTATAAAAAAAACTTTCGAAATTTACATATTAAAACAAACTTTAAATCACGTAAATTTCTGGTTCTATTCAATGTTGTTAAGGGGGATCACACTAATTTCTTCAAAATTTGTCAACTAATCATCCAATTTTAATAAAATCTTCGGTATATGGAGTTATAGTTAAAAAAGGCTACGTATATATATTAATATATCATTATTATGTAATATTTCTATAATAGCTCTATCACATATATTGAGCACTCTCCTAATAATACCGTAGATATTGGCCTACCACTCCCTCACCAGGTTAGATATTGATAACCATACTCTGTTGTAATATATACATATATTTGTGTGTGTATTTTTATGAGTGTGTGTGTGTGTGAGTGTGATTTTATTTTTGGCCAAAGGATTTCAATGTTGTAGAGTTGGGTAATAATACCTGGTGATCGTTGATTTAGGAAAATAACTTTTTATAAAAAAAATGGTATTGCTAAACTCATTAATGGGCGGTACTATATATATATATATATATATATATATATATATGGGGGGGAGAGAGAGAGAGAGAGAGAGAGAGAGAGAGAGAGAGAGAGATGAGAGAGAGGAGAGAGAGAGAGAATAGGGTGGTCTTTTGCATTCAGCTGATTTTTCACTTTGATAATTATCATTTCTTTCTACACGTTCCACTTGTATTACCTCAGATAATCTTTTTTCCTCTCGTAATTCATAAACATTAAGTAAGTCGCTTTTCATTCACTCATCAGTTGAACAGCTGATAATAATTGACTCCAGCTTAGAAAACCGCCTCCAACAACGCTGTCACAATATAAAATAAACTTTTAAGTAGAGTCACGAAATTTTCGTTGACGAATTCCGAGGGTTTTCTAACAAACAAAAAACATCCCGTTCGCATCATATATATATATTATATATATTATATATATATATATATATATATATTTGTGTGTGTGTGTGTATGTGTGTGTTGTATGTGTGCGTGTGTTTGTGTGCGTGTGTTTTGTGTGTGTGTGTGTGTGTGTGTGTGTGTGTGTGTGTGTGTAAAGTAAATTGGAAGATTCAATAAAAATATTTAATGTGTTTTTGTGCTGTATACTTATTCTGTTCGCATTTTTTATATATATATATACATACATACCACACACACACACACACACACACATATATATAATATTATGTGTGTGTGTGTGTGTGTGTGTGTTCGTTCATATAAAGTACAGTGGAAGATTCAATAAAAAATACTTTAATGAGTTTTTTTGTGCTGTATACTATTATCTTATTCTAAGATAAAAACTTTCAGAAAGAAAAAGCGAAAAGAATTTATGAAGTGAAGATTAACAAAGGATTTAATGGTTTGGTTTGGTTTCTTTGTTTAACGGCATATCAACCTTCGTGGGTTATTTAATAACTTCTTGTAAAAAAAAATATTTTTCTCTTGCAGCATTCACCCGTCGATGGGTTGGGCCGGCTTCATCCATTGAAAATCAAAGATGGAGTAACAGGAATATGAAGTATGCAAGTGGTTTCCAAATCCTTGTTAGCCACAGATTATCCATCTGACGCAGAGACGATAGAACCAAAAGTAATCGTCGGTTTAATGGCATATCAAACTTCGTGGGTTGCTTTATGCCAAAGCCATCCTGTTACATATTTACCAACACTTCCACATGAGTAGAATGTAACACAAGGTCAATTTTAAGTGGATTTTAATAGGTTTTTGAATCCATAGTTTTTATTTTTCTAGACTGGTAGTCTAATTTTAAGAGTCCTAAATACCCTACCCATGGCTGGAGGGAGAATAGTTGGATGCATACATTTCTCCAGGGTATTAACACTATGTGAAATGAAAACAACGTCGTCCAGGATTTGAACTCATCTCGCTGTTTCCACTCAAGGTCGTACTTATAGAAGCACTCACGCACCTACACACACATTTACACACCCACACACACACACACACACACACACACTCACCCACACACATATTTACACACGCACACTCACAACACACACACACGCACACACATTTACACACACACATACGCATCTACAAACACACACTCACACACACACGCACCCACACCCACATTTAAACACACACACACACGCACGCACTCACATACACACGCACCCCCCCCACACACGGACCCACACACATATTTACACACACACATGCACCCACACACATATTTACACATACATACTCACAACACACACAGGCGCACACACATTTGCACATACACACACACACACACATCTACAAACACACACACTAATACACACACACGCACCCCCACACACATTTACATACACACACATTTAAACACACACACACGCACCCACATACAGAAGTACCCACACACACATTTACACACTCACACAATTATATACACACACACACACACACACACACGCACGCACACACACACACACATTCATTCTTTACTTAGAAAGAGGCACATGCCTCTGTCTATCACTCTCTTGAATGAAAGTGCTAGAAACACAAGACAATGTAACGCAGCATTTTATCGAATACGTATTCACGAGCGTGAAAATCCTTTGAAGGTAGAATGCAACGCTGTAATGGACAGACAGGAAGACACTAAATATTCCGTTGCCATGGTAACACTATTGAAGCTGATTACTACCTAATGTAAACTTAAGCCCTTCCTTTCCAAGTAATCAGTCCGGTCGATGACCAATCGAGAAACTGGACGTTGTAGGGTCTAACGGAGTTGATACTCTCGCCAAAGTTTGAATAACTAATATTATCAGAAAGCTGTAGACAGTTGATCGCTTAATTAAAAGAACGCACCGGTTGGTCATTTGGGTACATTATTGACCTTTCACACTGTAGTAATCCATCATAATTGAGTCTTCTTGCAGATAAGAGTTTGATACAGTTTTGTGTGGGAATCTTACAGTGAAACCAGTAGATTAGGTGCACTGAATTTGGGTGGACCAAACGACTCACAAGTTCAATTTAAAATGTTCTGATAAACTGCAATGAATTTTCCGTTTTCTGAGATTTGATAGAGTTTTGTTAGGAATCTTACAGTGAAACTAATAGATGGGATGTGGTGAGTTTTGGGATGATTAAGCGACCCCCTTGTAGTCCTATTTAAAATGTTCATATAAATTGCAATGAATTTTCCGTTGAGAGAATCTGATATATATACTAGCATCAAAACATGCATATAGGAAAGTGGGTGTATAAATAATAGTATTCTTTGAATAATGTTTATTCTATGTGATTAATATACAGGATGGTTATAAAGTCTTGATGCTGATTTAAGATGTAACAGCAATCATGGCAATCTTATTATAATGCAATAACCAAAATATACATGAAAAGGTAAAGAAGCCGGTGATATCCCACAGAAACTATTACGGATGCGGACTACACCGATGATCTAGCGCTTCTCGCAAATACAAGAGTTGAACGTTCATATCGGTTTTACTAAATGAATCCTTTGTACAACGTGAATTATTAAATTATCAATTTTAAAACTGTTGCAAGACTTTATGAACATCATGTATACTATATAATTAACTGTTTGTCTACTTCAAACCGCTCGTAGCGACTCTCCCACCACAGCGTAAACCGCTGGTAATTTATTATAATTGAGGAGGAGGTCTCAGATTACAATAATAATTATTATTGTAATCTAAGTCTTTCTCCTCAATTATAATGAACTCATTCTATTCAAATAGAGTCCTATTATAATAGGACTCTATTTGAATAGAATGTGTTCTGAGTAAAATAGAGAGTGAACTTTGGAATATCCCATCATCCACGTAAAAAATACCAAGAAAAATTGATAAAGCCGTAGGGAAATTTGGTAGGCGTAAAGTTAAGTATGTTGACAAAAGATATTTTGTTTCCAAATAAATATTTACTATGTTAAATAAATGCTTTTTTTAGCAAATGGTATTCCTAGGGAAACTGTTATTGCTATATTCATGCTCCATGAAGACACGAAAGTAATAGTCTGTTCAATTTATGGTGATACAGATTTCTTTGACATTGTTGTTGGAATCATACAAGGAGATACATTAGCACAATTTATATTTATAATATGTGTAGACTACGTACTACGAACGTCATTAGATCTCATAAGAGAAAAAGGACTTCACGCTAGAAAAAAAGGCAAGAAGCCGGTGATATCCCACAGAAACTATTACGGATGCGGACTACGCAGATGATCTAGTGCTTCTTGCAAATACAACTGTACAAACCGAATCACTGCTGCATAGCATAGAGAAGGCAGCAAGTGACATCCACTTTTATATGAATTCAGATAAAACGGAGTTCATGTGTTTTTAAACATCTCTACACTGAATGGTTTGGTTTGGTTTTTTTTGTTTTACGGCATATCAACCTCGTGGGTCATTTAATGCCGACAAAGTTGTGAAATAAATTCATTATTGATGCATAATACAATTTTGTTTTATAAACTCATGTTTTTCTATTAAACCCACAGATGGGATCTACACTTGAATGGTAAGTCTCTGAAATTACTAGGCACTTCACATACCTAGGCAGTAAAATATCATCTACAGAAAGTGATATCAATATATGCATAGTTAAGGCATGGACTGTTATAAAACAGATTATCGATCATTGGATATTAAATCTCCCTAATAGTATAAAGCGAGAATTATTCCAAGCTGTAAGTAGTGTCAGTGCTACTGTATGCTGTACGACTTGGACCCAACGAAATGCGTAAAGAAAAGGCTAGATAATAACTACATAAGAATACTGTTTGCTGTTTTGAAATAAATCTTGGAAGCAGCTGTACGAAAACTTACATCCGATCACACAAACCATATAAGTAAGATGGAGAAGATATGCTGAACACTACTGGAGAAGCAAGGACTACCTCACAAGGGACGTTCTCCCGTGGACACCTACATATGGACACACCAGTGAAGACCAACCAGCAAAATCCTAAATCAATCATCTCTGTAGGGATTCTGGATACCGTGTGGAAGACCTGCCGGAGTCAATGAGTGATAGGGAAGAGTGGCGAGAGAGTTTCATGGATATCCCTGATGTCAGCGCGACATGATGATGATGATGATGATGATGATGATGCTAACATCAAACCATGTACATAAAAAAATCCATTCAATAATAGTATTCTCAGTATAATGTTTATTCTATGTGATTGATATACTCTACTGAATTAAGTATATTGACAAAAGAGTTTATGTTTCCAAGTAAATATTTACTATGTTAAACAAATACTTTTTGTATCATTAGGGAGGTGCGTGTGTTTTTTGTATCATTAGGGGGGGGGTTAAAAAGTATAAAGACTGAAGCTCTATTTCACAAGACAGAAATAAACAATGAATAAAATATTCTTCAAAATACAGGTTTGTTCAAATGTATTAAGACGGAAGCGTTATCTCTTATTATAATGTAGATTGTATGTTTTTCAGTCTGTAACTGAAACTATATCACTACTCAAGTCATAATTCCCTTTATTATTTACGTCACATTCTCCATAAATAAATAAAAATAATTATTTAAACCTCAATTATTAATAAAATCGTTTTACATTATCAATACTGTTGACCCTATCTACATACTAATAACATGCAATTGTATTTATATATACAACGAAGTAACGGTTTATAGTGTGAACAAGAAGGCTAATTTGCATATTGATATTAAAAAATTGATTTTAATAAGTATGTGCTTAGTATCATTGATTTTTAATTGTTTGGTTTTATCTTAATGAATATGAGCAAAATTCTCGGGGATAAATCTTTAAAAAATCCATTAATACAATGAAATAACTGTAATTCTATTCTTTACTTCCTATTTTAACTAAATAGTTAAATTAGGAAAACTTAGCAATGAAAGACGGAAGTGATGGAAGAGTAAGTTTCAATTGTTCTATTCTTAACCCCCTCTGTTTCAAATCTTTTTATCTGCATTCTTATTTAGTTTCATTAGCCTTTCTAATTCAATATATTATTTTATTATATTAAAACTTAAATACTTGCACCCGAGGGTGCATATATTGCTAGTTTACATAAATATAATTCCATGGGATTAATTACATCAAAGCAAAAATGATGACACGCAGGAAAATAACAAGTGTTGGTACAGCAATAATAGTGATGAAATATTTAATCAAAAAATAAATGATATAGCAAACTGGCACAAAAGGAGTACAAAAAATATGTATGACTTCATGTACTCTACTTGTGATCTTTTATCATATTCTACCCGTGGAGTGTAAATACATACTATACAATTTGATTTGTTTTGATTTGTTTACTGGCACATCAACTTTCGTGGGTTATTCAATTCTTTGTCTACTTTAAACCTATCACAAACTATTATTCTTCCAGTTATGGGTAAATAGTAAGGCAGACTGCAATTTTTGGTATGATAACTGATCGAAGAGAAGGAAAACTATGAATTCAAACTTTTTGTAAACATGGAGAGGGATCGGCTTCGCCATGTTTTTCCTTGCCAAGATGCTCATATTTTAATTAACCATGCTAAAGGTCATTCACTCTTGAGGGGGTTATATGGAGCACTTTGTGAAGCCCTGATTTAGAAGAACGTAATATCCAAAGAATGATGGAAAACAGCTGAAGTTGAGCAGCAATGAGTCTTTTCAGTACTAGATGGGTGACTATTTAGAAAACAATAGATACTGTAAGCTAACTGAAGCGTATTTGCTATATTAAGCGGACTTTGATAAATTCTAAGAGTTTTAAAGAGAGAGAGAGAGAGAGAGAGAGAGAGAGAGAGAGAGAGAGAGAGAGAGAGAGAGAGAGAGAGAGAGGAGAGAGAGAGAGAGAGAGAGCTGGGTGTGATGGTTGCTTGATGGTATAAGAGGTATGGTTAAATCTATTTGCTCTTTCTCTTAAACCTTACAAAATGGTGACCAGATTGCTTGCTGCAGATTAATAAATAGCAGAGCTACCCGGCGTTGTCCCGGATTTTAAAAGTTTATAATAAATCTCTTCTCTCTCTCTCTCTGTCTCTCTCTGTCTCTCTCTCTGTCTCTCTCTCTCTCTCTCTCTCTCTCTCTCTATATATTATATATATATATATATATATATATATATATTATATATATTCATGATATGCCTAGACTATGTACTTCGTACATCTCGAAATAAAAGAAAAAGTTCCCACACTAAAAAAGGCAAAAAGCAGGCGATATCCCGCACAAACAATTACGGATGCGGACTATGCAGCTGATCTAGCACTTCTTGCAAAATACACCTGCAGAAGTCAAATCCCTGCTACATAGCCTAGAGAAGGCAGCACGGAACATGGCCATTATGTGAATTCCGATTAAAACAGAGGACGTTTGCTTTAAAAAAGAAAGAAGACATTTCCACGCTCTAACGCAGTAGAACTATTCACCTACCTAGTTGTAATATCTATCTACAGAAAGCGATGTTAACGCATGCATAGGAAAGGCATGGTCAGCTATAAACATATGCAAATCATATCTCAAAGACAAGTTAAAGCGGCAATTCTTCCAGTCCATGTTGAATTCAGTGCTACTGTATGGCTGCACACTTGGACCTTGACGAGGCACCTGGAGAATGCACAAGATGCTGCGTGTGATCTTGAACAAATCATAGAAACAACACTCCACAGGGTGCAGCTATACGGACACCTGCCCCTATCACACAAACCATCCGAGTAAGACGGATAATACATGTTGAACACTGCTAGAGAAGTAAAGATGAAGATCTCGTAAGTGACGTCCTCCAGTGGAAACCAATCACATCAAAGCAAGTGCGGGTCGTCCAGCAAGGACATACATAGACAGCTCTGTGCAGATACTGGATTGCTGTGTGGGGACCTGCCAGGGACAATGATTGACAGTAACGGTTGTTGAGAGGCTGTCATATATGATGTATATATATATATATATATATATATATATATATGTGTGTGTGTGTGTGATGCTAATGATATATATATATATATATATATATATATATATAATATTATATATATATATATATATAAATTATTGATCAAAAAATCATATGGGAATAAAACCATTATCAAAGAATGGAAAACAATTATTGATTTCCACAATAGCCAGAGAGAGAGAGAGAGAGAGAGAGAGAGAGAGAGAGAGAGAGAGAGAGAGAGAGAGAGAGAGAGGAGGGAGGGAGGGTGACCAAATATGTAAACAAGATATAAAAAAAAAAGTAATACTTTGGAAGACTGGAAAAAAAAACACAAGTGATTGTGGAAGGTACGAACGATGATCTTGTGCTCACGTGACAAACAGTGAGTCGACTTGTCAGTTTTTATGATGACTATTTGCCCCGGGGACCGCTTTGTAAAAACGTTTTCAGGTTTTGTATGGGGACGTTGAGCGAAAATTTTTCTCTTCTTCTGATTTTTTTGGAACCGTTTTTTAAATTTAAATTTTTTAATTTTTTTCAAAAAAGCACTTGGGGGACCAAACGGTTATCGCTCTGTTCGCATTCCAGTTTTAAATTTGTTTTAAAAGGAGCAATAATACTCATGACTTTTGCTCGGACTCTTGTCCAATCGAAATCTGCCG
>CM042143.1:107163269-107182921 GCA_023376005.1 Doryteuthis pealeii | reverse complement strand
TGTAACACTATCGAAAATTTAAAATAAAATAACATTGCAATTTGTATTTTTAGCAAGCCCACTAACGGGTTTCTAATGACGCCTGATAGTTTGCAAGTTTGAAACATTTGGTTTAACTTTAAAAAATTTCTTGAAATTCAGTTATACTTGAATCGTGAGCGTAAAAACAAGCCAAAAAGCCGTTGAAAACAGGGCCCTTTTTTTCAGTTGATTTTCAGGCATGTAAAAAAAACTAAATAACGCCGCGGCGGACACCTTAAATCTATGAAATGAACATGTTCCAATTGTTGTTTCTTAGTTAGGGCCGTCCCCGGACACCTTACCTTGATAGTTGGTTTGTTGGGAAAACTTTGAGGCAATTTTCCAAATCGGGGTTTGAAGCGATTTTTTTACTTCCAAAACAGTCTATTAAAAAAACAAAAAAAACGGTGTAACACTATCGAAAATTAATAAAATAACATTGAATTTGGTATTTTTAGCAAGCCCCTAACGGGTCTAATGACGCCTGATAGTTTGCAAGTTTGAAAATTTTGGTTAACTTTAAAAATTTTGCTTAAATTCATATACTTGAAATCGAGCGTCAAAAACAAGCCAAAAAAAGCCTTCAAAAACAGGCCTTTTTTCAGGTTGATTTCAGGCATGTAAAAAAAAACTTAAAAACGCCCGGCGGACCCTTAAATCTATGAAATGAACATTCCAATTGTTGTTTCTAGTTAGGGGCCGTCCCCGGACACCTTACCTGATAGTTGGTTTGTTGGAAAACTTTGAGGCAATTTTCCAAATCGGGGTTTGAAGCGATTTTTTTTACTTCCAAACAGTCTATTAAAAAACAAAAAAAACGGTAACACTATCGAAAATTAATAAAATAACATTGAATTTGGTATTTTTAGCAAGCCCTAACGGGTCTAATGACGCCTGATAGTTTGCAAGTTTGAAAATTTTGGTTAACTTTAAAAATTTTGCTAAAATTCATATACTTGAAATCGAGCGTCAAAAACAAGCCAAAAAGCCTTCAAAACAGGCCTTTTTTCAGGTTGATTTCAGGCATGTAAAAAAAAACTTAAAAACGCCCGGCGGACCCCTTAAATCTATGAAATGAACATTCCAATTGTTGTTTCTAGTTAGGGGCCGTCCCCGGACACCTTACCTGATAGTTGGTTTGTTGGAAAACTTTGAGGCAATTTTCCAAATCGGGGTTTGAAGCGATTTTTTACTTCCAAACAGTCTATTAAAAAACAAAAAAAAACGGTGTAACACTATCGAAAATTAATAAATAACATTGAATTTGGTATTTTTAGCAAGCCCCTAACGGGTCTAATGACGCCTGATAGTTTGCAAGTTTGAAAATTTTGGTTAACTTTAAAAATTTTGCTTAAATTCATATACTTGAAATCGAGCGTCAAAAACAAGCCAAAAAGCCTTCAAAACAGGCCTTTTTTCAGGTTGATTTCAGGCATGTAAAAAAAAACTTAAAAACGCCCGGCGGACCCCTTAAATCTATGAAATGAACATTCCAATTGTTGTTTCTAGTTAGGGGCCGTCCCCGGACACCTTACCTGATAGTTGGTTTGTTGGAAAACTTTGAGGCAATTTTCCAAATCGGGGTTTGAAGCGATTTTTTTACTTCCAAACAGTCTATTAAAAAACAAAAAAAACGGTGTAACACTATCGAAAATTAATAAAATAACATTGAATTTGGTATTTTTAGCAAGCCCCTAACGGGTCTAATGACGCCTGATAGTTTGCAAGTTTGAAAATTTTGGTTAACTTTAAAAATTTTGCTTAAATTCATATACTTGAAATCGAGCGTCAAAAACAAGCCAAAAAGCCTTCAAAACAGGCCTTTTTTCAGGTTGATTTCAGGCATGTAAAAAAAAAAACTTAAAAACGCCCGGCGGACCCCTTAAATCTATGAAATGAACATTCCAATTGTTGTTTCTAGTTAGGGGCCGTCCCCGGACACCTTACCTGATAGTTGGTTTGTTGGAAAACTTTGAGGCAATTTTCCAAATCGGGGTTTGAAGCGATTTTTTTACTTCCAAACAGTCTATTAAAAAACAAAAAAAAAAACGGTGTAACACTATCGAAAATTAATAAAATAACATTGAATTTGGTATTTTTAGCAAGCCCTAACGGGTCTAATGACGCCTGATAGTTTGCAAGTTTGAAAATTTTGGTTAACTTTAAAAATTTTGCTTAAATTCATATATACTTGAAATCGAGCGTCAAAAACAAGCCAAAAAGCCAAAAAACAGGCCTTTTTTTTGATTTCAGGCATGTAAAAAAAAAAACTTAAAAACGCCCGGCGGACCCCTTAAATCTATGAAATGAACATTCCAATTGTTGTTTCTAGTTAGGGGCCGTCCCCGGACACCTTACCTGATAGTTGGTTTGTTGGAAAACTTTGAGGCAATTTTCCAAATCGGGGTTTGAAGCGATTTTTTTACTTCCAAACTCTATTAAAAAACAAAAAAAACGGTGTAACACTATCGAAAATTAATAAAATAACATTGAATTTGGTATTTTTAGCAAGCCCCTAACGGGTCTAATGACGCCTGATAGTTTGCAAGTTTGAAAATTTTGGTTAACTTTAAAAATTTTGCTTAAATTCATATACTTGAAATCGAGCGTCAAAAAACAAGCCAAAAAGCCTTCAAAACAGGCCTTTTTTCAGGTTGATTTCAGGCATGTAAAAAAAAACTTAAAAAACGCCCGGCGGACCCCTTAAATCTATGAAATGAACATTCCAATTGTTGTTTCTAGTTAGGGCCGTCCCCGGACACCTTACCTGATAGTTGGTTTGTTGGAAAACTTTGAGGCAATTTTCCAAATCGGGGTTTGAAGCGATTTTTTTACTTCCAAACCTATTAAAAAACAAAAAAAAACGGTGTAACACTATCGAAAATTAATAAAATAACATTGAATTTGGTATTTTTAGCAAGCCCCTAACGGGTCTAATGACGCCTGATAGTTTGCAAGTTTTGAAAATTTTGGTTAACTTTAAAAATTTTGCTTAAAATTCATATACTTGAAATCGAGCGTCAAAAAACAAGCCAAAAGCCTTCAAAACAGGCCTTTTTCAGGTTGATTTCAGGCATGTAAAAAAAAACTTAAAAACGCCCGGCGGACCCTTAAATCTATGAAATGAACATTCCAATTGTGTTTCTAGTTAGGGGCCGTCCCCGGACACCTTACCTGATAGTTGGTTTGTTGGAAAACTTTGAGGCAATTTCCAAATCGGGTTTGAAGCGATTTTTTTACTTCCAAACAGTCTATTAAAAAACAAAAAAAACGGTGTAACACTATCGAAAAATTAATAAAATAACATTGAATTTGGTATTTTTAGCAAGCCCCTAACGGGTCTAATGACGCCTGATAGTTTGCAAGTTTGAAAATTTTGGTTAACTTTAAAAATTTTGCAAAATTCATATACTTGAAATCGAGCGTCAAAAACAAGCCAAAAAGCCTTCAAAAACAGGCCTTTTTTCAGGTTGATTTCAGGCATGTAAAAAAAAAAACTAAAAACGCCCGGCGGACCCGCTTAAATCTATGAAATGAACATTCCAATTGTTGTTTCTAGTTAGGGGCCGTCCCCGACACCTTACCTGATAGTTGGTTTGTTGGAAAAACTTTGAGGCAATTTTCCAAATCGGGTGTTTGGAAGCGATTTTTTTTATATCTTCCAAACAGGCTATTAAAAAAACAAAAAAAAGGTGTAAAACACTATCGAAAATTAATAAAATAACATTTGAATTTGGTATTCTGCAAGCCCTAACGGGTAATGACGCCTGATAGTTTGCAAGTTTGAAAATTTGGCGTTAACTTTCAAAAATTTGTTAGCTAATAATATTCATTATACTTGACAACATCTCGCGCCAGCGCGTCACAAGAACAAGCCAATTAAAGCCGTTCCTAAAAACAATGGTGCCTTTTTTCAGGTTTGATTTCAGGCATGTAAATAAAAAAGAAACTAAAAACGCCCGGCGGACCCTTAAATCTATGAACATGAACATTCCAATTTGTTTCTAGTTAAGGGGCCGTTCCCCGCGAACCACCTTAGCCTGATAGTTGTGTTTATGTTGAAAACTTTCAGGAGGGCAATTTTCCCAAATTCGGCCGGTTTGACTAGCGTTTTTACTTCCACACACAGTCTAATTTAAAAAACAAAAAAACCGGTTCCTTTGCGCCTGTACTGAAGTGTAAAGGTTATGTGCTCCTACCCTGTAACACTATGCGAAATTAATAACAATAACCCATTGAATTTCTGTATTTTTTAGCCAAGCCCCTAACGGGTCTACATGCACGTCTGTTTAGCACCAACGGATTATTCGTGCTAAGGATAATTTCGAAACATTTATCGTACGGATTATTTAAACATATTCTTTTGCATTAGCTAATACATTTCAATAACTTGAAATCACGGAGCTCCGCGTCAACATAAACAAAGCCCAAACAGCCTTCAAAACACAGGCGCCTATTTTTCAGCTATCGCTTGATTCAGGTCATCGCTAAAAAACAAATCTTATCAACGCCCGCGCGCGACCCGCCTCAAAATCTATTGAATCATGATCACATTCCAATTGTTGTCTAGTTAAGGGGCCGTCCACGGACACCTTACTGCCGGTATAGTTGGTCTTGTGCGAAAAACTTTAGGCAATTTTCCAAATCGGGTTGCATAGCGATTTTTTTACTTCCAAACAGCTCTATAAGAAATACAAGAAAAAACGTGTTCTGTAACACCTATTTCTGAAAATTAATAAAGATAACACACTTGAACTTTCGGATATTTGAGTCAAGGCCCCTACAACGTGGAGGCGTTTCTATATGACGCCTGATGGCAGTTCTGACTATAATTTCGAACAAAATTTTGCCCACACCTCCCGTTAAACTTTTAACATAATTACTATGGCTATAGCTAATCACTTATATACTTGACGCAGATCTTCGCGTCCAGCTGTCTAAAACCTAAGCCAAAAGAGGCACTTACAATACCCCACAGCCTTTTTTCAGTGTTGATTTCCATGCATGTAAAACAAAAAAAACTTTAAAACACGCCCGGCGACACCTTAAATCTATGATAATGAACATTCAATTGTCTGTTCTATCCTAGCCCACGTTCCATAGCTGGTCCCGTCCCCGGAACACCATAACCTTGAAGTTTGTTCTTGTTGGAAAACTTGCAGGCCACATTTTCCAAGATCGGCGTTTTTGAAGCGATTTTTTTATTCCAAACAGTTATTAAAAAAAACTCAAAATAAAACGGAGTAACACTATGCTGAAAATTTAATAAAATAACACATTGAATTTCGGTATTTTTAGCGAAGCCCGCTAACGGTCTAATGACGCCCTGATAGTTTGGCAAGTTTGAATCAATTTGGTTAACTCTTAAAAAAATTTTTCCTGAAAAATTCATGTCTCACTGTGAAACGTCGAGCGTTCAAACAAACAAGCCAAAAAGCTTCAAAAACAGGCCTTTTTTTCAGGTTGATTTTCAAGGCATGTAAAAAAAACTTATAAAAACGGCCCGGCGGACCCCTTATAATCTATGAAAGAACATTCCAAATTGTTGTTTCTAGTTAGTGGGACCGTCCCCGCGACATCATATATCTCTGATAGTTTGGTTTGTTGCGAACAACTTTTTAGAGGGCAATCCCAATCGGCGGGTTTTGAAGCGCATTTTCGTTACTTCCAAACAGTCTATCAAAAAACAAGAAAAAAACGGAGCTGTTGTAACACCTCGATTCGAAATTAATAAATAATAACAGTTCGACTTTGGTATTTTAGCAAGCCGCGCTAACCGGCTGGCTACTAATGACGGCCCTGATAGTTGTGCAAGTGTTTGAAAAATTCTTGGTTTAGCTTTAAAGCATTGCTTAAAATATTCATATACTTTGATAAATCGAGCGTCAAAAACTAAAGCAAACAAAGCTTTCAAAAACAGGCCTTTTTTCAGCGTTGATTCAGGCATGCCTAAAAAGACAAAACTTAAAATACGCCCGGCGGACCCCATAAATCTCATGACAATTGAACATTCTCACATTGTTTGTTTCTAGTTAGGGGCCCCCGCCGTTTTTCTTTTTCCCCCTTCTCCGACCCTACCTGATAAGTGGTTGTCGGAAACTTTGAGCCAATTTTCCAAAATCGGCCGGGTTTGAACGCGATCTTTTTTACTTCCAACAGTCATATTAAACAAACAAAAAAACGGTGTAACACTATCCGAAAATTAAGAAAATAACATGAATTTGGTATTTTTAGCAAGGCCCCTAACGGGCTTCTAATGACGCCCTGATAGTTCTGCACAAGTTTGAAAATTTTGCAGTTTAACTTTAAAATGGCTAAAATTCATATACTTGAATCGAGCGTCAAGTAAACAAACAAAAGCGTATTCAAAACATGGCCTTTTTGTCAGGTTGATTTCAGGGCATTGTAAAAAAACAAACTTCCAAAAACGCCGGCGGACCCCTTAAATCTATGAAATGAAACATCATCCCATTGTTTGTTTCTTATTAGGGGCCGTCCCCGGACACCTTACCTGATAGTTGGCTTTGTTAGGAAATACTTTGACGGGCAATTTTCCAAATCGGGGTTTGAAGCGATTTTTTTACTTCGAAACAGTCTATTAAAACAAACAAAAAAAACGGCTGCAATCACTTATCGAAAATATAAGATGACAATAAGCATTGACATTGACTCATTTCTTAGCAAGCCCCTACACGGGCATCCCTGAGATGACAGCCTGACCCTAGTTCTGCAAGTTTTGAACAGTATTTTGTTAACTTTAAAAATTTTGTCTAAAATTCATTTATACCTTGAAATCGGCGTCAAAAACAAGCCCAAAAGCCTTCAAAAAACAGGCCTTTCAGGTTGATTTCAGGCATGTAAAAAAAAAACTTAAAAAACGCCCGGCGCGACCCCTTAAATTATGAAATGAACATTCCAATTGTCTGTTTTCTAGTTAGCGGGCCGTCCCCGGACACCTTACCGCATAGTTGGTTTGAAAACTAATTGAGGCATATTTTCCAAATCGGTGGGGTTTGAAGCGATTTTACTTCCAAACAGTCTATTAATAAAACAAAAAAAAAACGGTCTAATGTAACACTTTATCGAAAATTAATAAGAATTATACACTTCGAACATGTTCTGGTATTTAGTTAAGCCATCACTGAAACTGTCCTTAATGCTACGCATCGTGATAGTCTCGCCAAGTTTTGAACGAAATTTCGCAAGCTTAACTTTAATAATACTTCCTTTCCGGCTCAAAACCTTCAAAGAGCTAGCGTACCCGCCAGTAACTAATCGAGGCGTCAAAAACAACAGGCCAAAAAAGCCTTCAAAACAGCCTCTTTTTTACAGGTTGGATTTCAGGCATGTAAAAAAAAACATAAAAAAAGCCCGGCGGACCCCTTCAAATAGCTATTCGAAATGAACATTCCAATGTTGTTTCTAGTTAGGGGCCGTCCCCGGACACCTTACCTGATAGTTGGTTTGTTTGGAAAACTTTGAGGCAATTCTACCAAATCGGGGGTTTGAGCGATTTTTTTATTTCAAACAGTCTATTAAAAAACAAAAAAAAAAAGTGTAACACTATCGGGAAAATTAATAAATAACACCTGAATTTGGTATTTTGTAGCAAGCCCCTAAACGGGCTCTAATGACGGCCTGATAGTTTGCAAAGTTGCAAAATTTTGGTTAACTATAAAAATTTTTGCTAAAATTCAGCTTATACTTTGAAATCGGAGCGTCAAAAACAAGCCCAAAAAGCCTTCAAAACAGGCCTTTTTTTCAGGTTGATTTTCAGGCATGCTAAAAAAAAAACTAAAACGCCCGCGGCGACCCTTAAATCTATGAAATGAAACATTCCACCATTGTTGTTTCTAGTTAGGGCCGTCCCCGCGCACACCTTACCGATTAGTTGGTTTGTTGGAAAACCTTTGAAGCAATTTTCCAAATCGGGGTTTGAAGCGATTTTTTTACCCAAACAGCTCATTAAAAAACAAAAAAAACGGTCTGTAACACTATCGGAAAATTAATAAAATAAACCATTGGATTTTGCTATTTTTAGCAAGCCCCTAACGGGTCTAATGACCCTTGATAGTTTCAAGTTTGAAAATTTGAGTTAACTTTAAAAATTTTGCTAAAATTCATTATACTTGAAATTCGAGCGTCAAAAACAAGCCAAAAAGCCTTCAAAAACAGGGCCTTTTTCAGGTTGATTTCCGGCATGTAAAAAAAAAACTAAAAACGCCCGGCGGACCCTCTTAAATCTATGAAATGAACATTCCAATTGTTGTTTTCTATTAGGGGCCGTCCCCGACACCTTACCTGATAGTTGGTTTGTTGGAAAACTCTTTGAGGGCAATTTTCCAAATCGGTGGGTTTGAAGCGATTTTTTTTTACTTCAAACAGTCTATAAAAAATAACAAAAAAAACAGGGTGTATAACTTACGTCACATGATAAGTCTTTCGTCACGTTTCACAGGTGTTGAAGGCCTGGTGGCTCTACATTCCTCGTGGGGAATTGATCGTTAGTAACTCATATCTGCATCGGTGAGCATTCCAGTCTTTGGAGGGTTTGGAATGTAGAGCACCTTTCAGTCACCATTTGCTCCCTGGGTTCCCACTCTGACCGCGAGTGTAGTACCTATTAGGTTCCCTATCTATGAAAATGTGTTTATAAAAAACATATTCCACTAAAGAATGACATTATTTCTAAACTCTTTATCGCAATTCAAATGATCCCCTTGAGGATTGGATAGTCGTAAGATCAAAACAACCAAACCATAATAACTTATTATTGATCTTCGACTCACTCATCCCTCCGATCTGAGTTCCTTCTTTTATCCATTTTAAGAATGCCAGACACATCTCTTATGATGGCGAGCAGCCCAGCGTATTTATTCTGATTGAGATTCTGCTGTTCGAGTAGTTTCTAGTGAGTTTTCTTGTTTTCCTCTGATGCTATTTTAACTTTCCTTCACTTCTGTTTGCCCTTCATAGAGTCTGCTTCTAATCTCCCAACTATTTGTAATTCTTCAAGTGTTTTTTATACGGTGTCTTTGGTTGACTTAGTTGTATTCCGAACCATTAGTTTTCTTTTCCTTCTTTTGTATCACTGGCACACATTTTTCAATTTCCGAATTCCATTCCCATATAACAAACTTATTTATACACTTATTTACAAGATATCCAGGTTCAGATGTTATAATAAACAATTTCTGGATGTTTGTAGATGCTGTGGCTTAACCTGCATTCAACTTGTTATTTTAGTAGGGATTAGTCACGGTGTGAAACCTAAGTCATCTGTGTTTATAATGGACGTATTAACTACAGACTAATAAAAACATCTTAATCTTAGACATGCCCTCTAATATCTTGGTACTTATCTATTATCTATTTAGTGCTTGCGAGTAAAGGTAGACAAACACCGGGATGTTGTACAAGTAATGATGTCTCGATTGTTGTGCCCGACATGCTGAAATGCGTCGACGTTTAGACACAGTTGGGTCTGGCTTAGACCTTCTTCAGCGACGTTGGATCTGGCTCCTTGCTTCCAACGAGTGGACATTTTGCATTACTTGTGATGTTACGGCGAGGCTTCCGTATGGAATAAGGGAGGTGCGCGGTCCAATTGCTTGCGTTGCTCCCAGTCGAGGAGTTGTTTAATTTCGTAGTTCGATCATTTTATCTCAACTATCTTAGCGTTTTACAAACTTCACTCTTATTTATCCTTGTCTTTACCACTCATTTATTTCTTACACTATGCTACAAAAAAAAAAACACCCTCCGGGCGATGTAAAAGTAGATTTAAACATATTGCCTGAGTGGTGGAGTAGAAAACTCTCAATGTCAGCGGTTTGTACCCTAAGTAAGATAAATCATCAAATTCATTAAAGGATTGTAAAAGATAAACCATAATTTGAAATGTAAACATTAAATATGTATTAAGATAAAACAAACTATATATAGATATATAATACCAGTCATGTTTTTATTAAAACTTGTTTTAAAAAAACAACGAGGACTGTCTAATGTTGCATGTTCAATATTTTGAGTGTATTTATTTTATGTTATCCTTTTGGGTAATGTGACATAGCAGTGACGTAATTTTTTACAGACAAAAACCGGAAAGCGAATCTCATTATTAATAGAAATAGATATTTATCTATTACATATTCATTTTTACATATTTTACATATTTTTTAGTTTATTTCTATTTTACATATATGCGTATCTGTGATTACCTGAATCTAATACAACTGACCACCCCGGTGCTGCAGTTATCAAGAATGACCAGTGCAGCCTGCCACAACTCAGACGTGGTCAAGTTCCCCACCTTGTGCTTTGTTTGCTATATAAGGACATCTAGTGGCTGAGCAGTCCATGACATGCAATAGTAACTGGCTTTTACTTAGGCTAGATGCGCGGTAACAATACGATCAACTAACCAACCAAAAAAACAGAACATTGGTATCTGGAAGACACAAAAGCCCCGCAATTCAAGGAACAAAACTAACCTGACTAAAAATTGTTGTTTTTAAGGACAGTCAAGCCAAGCATAATCACTGCTATTCTAAGAATTTTATTTCCGCTACAAGGAAATGTGTCACTCGACATTTTATCAGGAGACCTCTTTGATATTTTCAAGTAGGAGTCGTGCAAGAAAAGCTCGACAAGTATCTTTTTTAATGTTATTTTGCTTTTTTATATTAAGTATTTGTCCAAGAGGATTATTAACTAACAAGAATATGCACCCTCTGGGCGTAAAATATTTAAGTTTTAATGTAATGAAATACATAATAAATTAGAAAGACTAACGAATTTAAATAAGAACGCATATAAAAGATTACACTTGTTTTAATTATATCTTAATGATTTCTATATAAAATCATTCGTAGGGTTGATTAGGTTACGTTGGGAGAATAAAAACAATGATATTAGAGATCAATAACACCAAATAATATTTATTAAACTCGATTTTGTTATAAACACCAGTATGCAAATAACCACACTTATATATCCTTTATTTCTCAGTGATTTATAAAACAGATTGCAGAATTTAAAACTCACTTTATAACATGGGCTGCTTAGGGGCAAATATAACTCAGGTTCCATAGAGACATAAATAAAGATTTATTCAATGAAATAATGATTTTGACTATAAATTAAAATACTCGTGTATAACATACGTAATTCCTGTTGGTATGTGACCTAAGCAATGGGCCTTGTTTCAGTTAAAGACAAATAGACACAAAATCTCCATTTATAATAAGATGTAGATGGTAAAGTCAATGTAAAGTTTGTTTGTTTGGGTTGTTTTGGCTTGGTGGTTATGGTTAGATTTTACGGCATGTTGACCCTTGGGCTATTTTTATCCGAAGACAATTTTCTTTAATTTATTCTTGTAGTATTCAATTCATTTTTAAACAATTCTTTAAAATTCACTTTTTGATCTATTAACCCATAAATAGGATCTTAACAGGTACTACTACATGCCAGTGAGTGGAACTGGGAAGTAATGGCAACGAAGGGGTACTCCAGCTGTAACGGATAACCAGGCTTCCCTGAAGTAAGAGTAGACATGAGTCTATAGTCTCACCGAGAGATTATCATCTAATATTGATTCCTATACGTGCTATTTCGCGGCCCTGTCGTAATATCTGCCAACCTTGAGGATTTTGGTTAAATTTGGTTACAAAAAGGTATCCTTACTAGGTACCCTAGGGTACCCCATTATGGTACTAATTCAAAAAATTATCAATTTAATAATCCTAAGTCTATTTGTCTTCGCTGTACGTAAATGCAGTGTCCCTAATGTGTTCCGGGAAGTGGTATGATGGGTATAAACAGGCCCACATGTAGGTTTATGATTCCGTTGGTGTATAGGGATTAGAATCGTGATCGAAGAAGCAAGTGTTTAAAAAAAAAGTCCCCAACTTGCTCATAAAAATCTCGGCGTCTGATGTATGTCTTTTCAGTTCCTGTCAGTTGGCGCCAAGGAAAAGGCGGAAAAAAAGAAGAAAAAACTCAAAAAGCCGTAGACATACTTAATTTTGTGTCTCTGACAAAAATCTGACAATAAGATAACAATTTGTGAGTGAATTAACAAGTTTCTATATTCTCTCTCTCCTCTCTCTCTCTCTCTCTCTCTCTCTCTCCTCTCTCTCTCTCTCTCTCTCTCTCTCTCTCTCTCCTCAATTCTATTCTCTTTTTCATTACTCTGTCTATATTTTTTTCCTAAATCTGTTTTGTTCAGTTTTTTTTCTTATCCTAATACCACAACCTCCTCTTCTTTCTCTTACCATATCTCTCTACTCTTCTGTTTTGTCTTTTTATCTTCATGCCTCAACCCCCTCTCTGTCTCTGTCTGTCTGTCTGTCTGTCTGTCTGTCTGTCTGCCTCTCTCTTCTCTCTCTCTCTCTCTCTCTCTCTCTCTTCTCTCTCTCTCTCTCTCTTCTATCTATCCCTCTTAGTTTTACTTTTTCATTGCTTCTATCTATTTTCAATCACCGTTTTGTTCCGATTTTTAATATCAATTCCCCCTCCCTCCTCTCTCCTCTCTCTCTCTCTCTCTCTCTTTCCCCCTCCCTCTCTTTTACTTGTAATTCCATGTCAAATAATCCAGGCCATATCACCAATCCCTTCAATTTTTCTGAAATTTTTTTCAGCTGTGTTCTATGTTAAAGTAAGACAATCCCCAAAATTTGAGCTTCCAATTCCAAAAAATGGCCGAATTATGTCGATTTTTAGCTCTCCAAATTTGGGAAAAGATGACGACTTTTTGCAATCTATATTTTAATAGAAATAATTTAGAAATATAAATATTTTTTAGAAAAATAAGTCAGAAGATATATCCAACCAATAACACAATCCTGATCACTTTTGTTATACTCTAATAGTTATTTTGCTCCATTTCTGGGCAAAATCAAACTATGTTTTTGGTACAAATAATATTCAATATATGTAGAATATTAATAGAAAATTTTTTGTTATTAGTATAGTGCCACATTGAGATTTCTCACCTATTGTTAGAGAGAGAAAAATCAGAAATTATTAATAATTTAAAATTGGTTAACTTTAAGATGTTTTGATAGCATTTTTCTTTTTTTTTTTTTTTGTTTTGATTTCTCGGGCTAAAAAGCTTTAATAAACCAATTTCTAGGAGTATTCCCTACTCTTGAACTCAATTTACAGACAAAAACATATTTTAAAAAATCGCCAACAACCCCCCCCCACACACCACACCCGCCAAAACAATTTGGAGAGCTAAAAATCTCACATAACTTTGCCAATTTTTGGAATTGAACGCACAAATTTTGGGGATTGTATTACTTTAACATAATCTACATCTGGACAAAATTTCAGAAAAATTTAAGGAGTGGAGACAATTTTACTTTTTTCTGGATTATTTAATATGGAATCACCCTTACCTTATGTCTCCCTTTATCTTTTCTTTGTTTTATTTTTTTATCTTTTTTAATTTTCCTCTCTATCTTTTACTCTCTTTTTACTTTTCTTTCTCTCTTGTCTCTTATATATGTATCTACAAGTTATCTATTTTGAGGCAATTCAAGATGGTGGTAAATCAAGCAGACTACTCCGGGCTTGAACAGAGATCTGTCATGAAATCTTGGGTGTCTGAGAGGTGCAAACTATGTAAAATTAACAGGATATGCGCGTATGGAGGAGTATGTCTTAGTAAAAGAAAAACATTGCAAAGAGCTAGATATGGGTTTTCCACTACGTGTCGGAGTGAAAAAGACAGTAAATGGAGTAGAAATACACTGATTCTCCGGTAATAAAAAGTTCCGGTGCTTGCAATCAGTAAATAAGGTCAGGTTGCCAGTCTTCTGGGACATGAAATGACCTATCAATATTGATTTACTTTAAATAGTTACAATTGTAAACAGTTCATTTATTGCCAACACTTTATTGCCAACTCTCTCTCTCTCTCTCTCTCTCTCTCTCTCTTCTCTCTCTCTCTCTCTCTCTCTCTCTCTCTCTCTCTCTCTCTTGCTGGAACTACTAAGGCATTGTGAATATCTTGAGGACCGTTGGTGTGGTTTTGATGTAACTTGTCAAACCTTACAGTGCATGGGCAAAGCCACCAACATCCACCAAACTTGGCAAATTCTTTACGTCTTGTACAGGTTGTTGTTTTTAAGTTAAAAAACCTTGCTGGGTTATTTTATGCCGGAGACGTTTTGTTTTATACATTAATGATGGATATTCAACATTTTAACTCAATTTATTTAAAATACATTTTTTCTATTTAACCTATAGATGGTACACCTGACCTGGGCAAGCTTTTGCTATTCAAACCCTTTAAACCTATGTTGAATTAAGGGAACTTTCTCTAACATTTTTGCTTAAAATGTAAAAAACATATATATAAATCATTATATAATGTACCGTAATTGACGGCATATAAGATGCACGGGTATATGACGACCCCCATTTCAGCAGATCAGATTCAGAAAAAAAAGGTTTTAGTGTAAATAAGCATATATTGTTGAAAACAGTCTGTTTAACCTTGATTATAACAATACCAACAATAAAATAAGGATGCATGAGTCTAGGATAGGTAAAAATACTGAGCGTAAGCTGGGTTAGTGAGCATCATAGAGAAGATTAGCCTAGGCCTATAGGAGGTTTCAAACTTCACCTATGATGCATAAGACGCAGGGCAATTTTTTGAGCCAAAATTTTGGAAAAAAGTTCGTCCTATATGCCGTCCAATACGGTAATTCATACACGCTCGTTCTGTCACTAAATACAGTGTTGAACATTTCATAAAGCTTAAGGGCAAACAACTCTGTTACAAAAACACAATTCAATTCCTTAATCCAGGCAGTTGCTTCCCTTAGACCCAACATATCTATTTTATTATTTTTTTATACATGCTAGATCTATTAAATGTGAATTTTATCATATTTCTTTTATCTTTTATCTTTTTTTTTGTTTTGATTTTAATACCCTGTTTTAACATTTTCTTTTCCGCTATTATCTTTTTGTTATCAGGTATTTATGGACGTTTATAATTTTAAATGCCTCCATGCATGATCAGAAAACATTTTGTTTTTAAAATGTTTTCTGATATAAAAATAAGAATAAAAACTTGCACCTTTTATTTATTCCTCCTTTTTTTTTTTTTTTTTTCTTTAAATGAGTCAATGATATCATAGTATATCATTACTATTATGATTAATTTTGCTTACTATTTTCTACATATTTGAATTTTTAAGATCAAGTTTATCACAACTTCGTCATTTAACGATAGAAATGAATACTTTGAAACTATTAATTATATGACAAAAAACATTTGAAATCTAAAAACAAATTTGAACTGTCACCGTAGCCCAACATATCATACCGTTTTGTTATCAGGCTGGACCCGCAAGCCTGAAATTTTGGATCCCAAGTTTAAATTACTGTAATTGTTTTCGGTAATTTTTTTACGTGATTACTTGAACGATTTTTTGTACGATAATTTTTTAAACTTGGAAATTAAATTTGGTGATAATCGATTCTATGCTGATTGTTCAATGGTTGGGAATGAAACAAGCTATTTTACGAATGGGAAAACCAAAACTGTTTATAATGCAGGTTTGCAATAAGTTCCATTGTTTTGATGAAAACTATTACATGTTTGAAAATAGTGTTTAATAAAATTTGATATGTACTCAATCTATCTATAAAGTTTAAATCTTTAATTCATTAAAATATCAAATTATAAATACGAATGTGTTCAGTATGCCACATTTTTTCAACGCTTATGCTTGAGGCCGTAGCCCAACATTTGGAATCAGACCGACTCCGTGAACTAAAAAATGTGTTTTTTAAAAAATTGTTTTAAAAAAAAATACCCACCAAGAGTGAATAAGACAAAACGTCTTCGGCATGAAATTAACCTAACAGAGTTGCATGCTGCTTAAATTTAAACCAATCAGCAAAAAGAATTATAACTGATAAGTTAGCCTTGTAATATTCTGAGCTTTATATTGAGACTTTATTTACAGATGCTTCCTCTTGATAGCATCGCAGGTTTATCTGCAGTTTTTCTTTTCTCAAAAAAGCAAACGACAACATTGTTTTGTTGATTTTTATCGACCAGCACGAAAATCATCGAACAGGTTTGCAAATCGCACCCCACAAAAAACAAAACCAAAACTAAAAACAAATTAAATCTCACAGGAAACAAATGAGGCAATTCACATCAATACTGTCCTAGAAATAACGGGATTTTTTTACATTGCAATGTACAACTACATCCTTTTCGTGCGCCACATTCTCATTTAGCCATTGTAGCTGTTCTTCTTCTTTAATTGGTTTCCCAGTTCAAATAAGTTGAACTTGAAAAAAACATCAACATTCTTTTGTTTATTTTCTGTAGCCAACTTGTGAAGGTATGAATCTATCTGTTACTCTCTCCTTCTCTGCGTAAATAGTAGAACAGACTGCTTTAGCCTTGCTTAGGCAACCAGGCTAAGAGAAGAATTTATACTAGCATTACCTTGTTTAAAAATTGACCTTGGTCACATCATGTCATTGGTGGGAGGGGTTGGGTAATATTAATACGTTAGGATCCACTTTAAGGAACCTAGCAATGGTAAACTATCATTGTATAAACTTCAGAATAAATGATAAATTAAAAATGAAATATTAACAGCACTGAAGAAGTAAACAAACTGGGCTTCAAATCGAGGGCAACTAGCGTAGAAGAAGGAAAGGTCTGAATTCAAGCCAGAAATTAGTCCTTAAAAGCAGTTCAGTATATACTCTCGTTCTTGGTAAACTCCTGCTATGACAATGATGCAAATATCCTTTGTCCTTTCCAAGAACAACATTGGGGACGTAAACTGCGATAGTTGGGTAACACTCCGCATGCCTGCAGAAGACTCCTCTGTAAAAGTATTCGCAGATGACACGCGGGGAAGGACGACCCCAAAAGTGGTTCAAAAACCTATTAAGACGACGCTGAAGAAATGTACCACTCACAACTTCAAGTTTGTGGAAGATCTGGCCTCAACAGACAGTGGGTTGGCGAAACACAGGACTAAGCGGTTTATCAATCATAGATTACCAGTTGCTAGAGCTGTGCGACGTCTTCGTCGTCATGTTTACTTCTCGCAATGTGTGTGACCGTATCTGCAAGTCCAGAATTGACTAACTAGCCACCAAAGGGTCCACAACTGTTGAAGTCATGAAGACTTTTAAAAGGAAAGAGAAAGGAATAAGAGGAGGGCTTTTCTATAGAGCAACTTCCGGTCTTCTACATAACTGCCAAGGCGTGTGCAAGGCGTGTGCCCACATTAAAAAGCAAACAGATGTCCCCACCGTATGTGTAAGGTTGTGTTGATGATATGCAAGATGATTTTAACGACATATCAATCCGTCTAGTTCACGTTCAGAGTTGTTGAGGAATAGAATAAACTGCCTCCATCCGTTGTAGGCTGCCAAAAACATTGCATCTTTCAGACTCTATTCCGTAAGCCCCCTTCATGTAATTCAACAACACTATACCTGATATCCTCCTCATACGCATCCGCATGCGCACTCACATACATCAATATTATTACAGAAGTGAATGGCAAGATTCCTTAGTAACATCATAAAGAATTGCACGCGACTGCAAAAGGAGATTTGGACACTCGATTGAAGTTTAATTGAGCGTATATTTAAAGATTAACGTTTTAGTTAAGTATTTCCTTCAATCCTAGTTTATACAAGTACCGGCAAGTCTCTGTATGTTGTTACGTATTCCTGTGCCAATATATAAGAATTATAAAACTATCCGTAAAATCACAGATTGAATCTGGAAAGGAGCCGGCCTAATGTCAAGTCTACCGGTGGAACAGACATAATGTTGCAAAACCCGAAATCTGTAAGGACACTGGTGTAACATCACTAATGACTCCTTTCGTGCATTTCGGCGATGTTCAACAATATTACTGTACGCTATTCATGTTCCTGACACTAATACATTATTCTATGTACTATACATGAGCCTTTGATCAGTTGTAGTGTACCTGAGCAATACATTTCATTATTATTATTTGCTCCTTTGAGTTTTTCACATTAGCATTAGCTGATGGTCTTTCAGTGGAGTCTGAGTGACAGCAAGTCTCCTCAGGTCTCCAGGACTCTTCTGAGTATTCTGGCAGATTGCAGCAGTGCAGTGTTCTGAATGGTTTCAATACTTCCTCTGATTTCCAAACTTTCCAAACCCTTTTCTAATCCTTTTGGGACTGTTCCAAGTGCACCAACTACAATTGGTATCACTTTAACTTTCATATTCCATAACCTTTTCAGTTCTCTGGCAAGGTCCAGATATTTGTCCATTTTTTCATTTTCCTTTAGCTTCACCCTGTGATCTGCTGGCACTGCAAATCCACCAGTTGACAAGTTTTTCCTTTTTGTTTATCAACACTAGTCTGGTCTTCTTGCTAGATAAGGTGATCCGTTTTTATTTCAAAGTCCCAGAGAATTTTATGCGTTTCGTTCTCAAAAACAGATTCTGGTTTATGCATATACCATTTTGTGTATGGTCAAAATTAATCTTTGCATTCCAGTGGATCACCTTCCCAACCCAGTGTGTCTAGTTTGTATTCTCGGTGCTAGTTCGCATATTATTATTATTATTATTATTATATTATTATTATTATTATTATTATTATTATCAAAGGTTAGGGAAACACGTTTATTTAACGTTCATACTCATATATTTCTGTTGTTAATTCTGAAGAGTTTTTTAACACATAGTCCGAACAAATAAAGAATGGGTTCCACATATACTGCTTATATGAATTAGAGGAAAATGGCATGGTCTATATATTTAACTAATGTTAATAACTGAAAAAAATGTTAAAAATATAATGTACTTATAATTGAAGGCCGTTTGAAATCAAGCATGAGAAAAATATTTTGCTGCAATATTACGGGAATCTTATCCCTTCAGCTGAAAAATAGGTGGATGTAGGATTCCCGAAATATACCAGCAAACATTTTTTTCATGCGTCATTCCAAACGGTCTTTAATTATAAATACATTACATTTTTCAACACTTTATTTTAGATATTTACATTAATATATTAATATATACATTATATATAGGCCATGCCATTGACATCTAATATATATATATATATATATATATATATATATATATATATATATATATATATTGCGTGTGTGTCAAAAAAGTATGGAAATTTTCGGTACTTTTTGACAAACCTTGTATTCTAAAATTAACGTTCCATTCATTCTTCATTTCTATCTTGGTAAATACAGCTTTAAACTTGGTACTTTTTGATGAACCTTGTATTCTGAAAAGAATTAACGTTATATTTTTTTGTTCATTCTTATCTTGGTAAATACAGCTTCAATCTCGATAGTTTTTTGAAACACCTTGTATATAAATATATATATATATATATTCAACCAGCCAATTTTTTTAAAATTTAGTTTAGTATACTCGTTTGGTTTGTATCTCATGGAAAACATTGGTTATTTCCCTTAGATCTAGCGAATCTAGAGTAGCCTCCCTTGAATTATCTTCATACAATTAAGATAAATTTGATTTCATGCAGTAAAAAGACCTAAGTGTCGAGCAAATTGAAATTCACTACATAATAAGTGTCTAAGAACCAAACATA
>CM042143.1:107150769-107158269 GCA_023376005.1 Doryteuthis pealeii | reverse complement strand
ACATAGCCTTCCACACTGGTCACGTAGTAGACCGATTTGAAGCCCTTGGTTGTCTACTTTTTTTTATTCTTGTGAATATCTCGTTTCAACTGCTCATGCTGTATACGGTTGGTCTCAAACTTTTTTGTGCCCTCCTGTAAAGCTCTTCTCCACTGCCCACGGCCCAAAGCCTTACTCTCCCAGGTCTTCTCATCGATGTTACATTTTTTCAAGGTCGACCTCAGGCAATCCTTGTATCTCATCTTGGGCCCTTGAGCCAAACGCTTCCCGTTTACAAGTTCCCCATAGAACAGTTGTTTAGGAAGTCGCGCATCGTTCATCCTTACCAAATGCCCATTCCATCTCAATCTATGTTTGATTATGAGAGATTCTATGCTTTGACATTTGGCTCGCTCCAGAAACTCGATGTCACTGACGTACATTTGCCACCGCACCCCTAATATTTGTCGTAGACATTGCTGGTGAAAGCGCTCGAGACATTTAAGATGTTTCTTGTGCGTGGTCCAGGTTTCGCAAGCATAAAGGAGAGCAGATAAAATACATGCAATATATACCTTGACTTTTGTTGCAACTGAAATACCACGGCAAATCCACAACCTTCTGTTTAATTTTACACATACATACGTATGTACCCACTCACACTTTTGTGTATCAGTGATTCATAATTTGTTCCATTCAAATAAACATGTGTGTTGGTATTTACCTAACTTGTTTTTCAGTTGTAAAGGATCTGCGAGACTTGCTTACTAACCATTAAACCACGATTGGACGTCTTCAAATAAATATAGGGTTATCAAACACAAATAAAGAATCGGTAAACTGACCGACATTTTGCATTCACTTATGCCAATACCCTTCGGAAAAGTATGAATCCATATCGTTTCCACCAGCAATGATCAAAAGTGTAGAACAGACTAGACACTTTAGTCTTGATTGGTCACCAGTCTAAGAGAAAGGCAACTTTGAAATTGAGATCAGGAGCTGAGACCCTTAAGGCACTCTGATGTTGTCTTCAGGCTCGTTCTGGCGTTTCTAAGCTCTGTCGTCTGGGACTTCATAATACACCGACTGCACCTCTGCAGAGTGGACCACCTGTTGGCCGTGGGTGGCGATCCTTGATGCTTAAGGATGGAATCTTGGTTGCTGAGCTGTTAGATATAACACTCCATTTTGGCCCTTACTTAGGCTAAACGGGTGGTCGGAGAGTCCCCCTCAATCGGTTGGTCACATCAAGCCCTAACACACACACACACACACACACACACACATATATATATATATATATATATATATATATATTATATATATATATATATATTGGGGCAGACGGTAGATGTGGTGCTCCATATCAGCTAAACAATCTAGGTCTAGCGCTAGTGAAAAGTGCTAGTGAAAAGTACATAGACACCCTCTCTGCCTGGCTGATACCGACGATAGGCCACTCTGCCAACTTTACTTATATATACTAGCTAGAATAAGCGTACTCAGGGCATACGTATTAAGTTTTAATATAATAAAATGTATTAAATTAGAATGACTAACGAAATTAGATAAGAACGCATGTAAAAAGATTACACTTATTTTAATTAATATTTTAATAGGTTTCCATATAAAAATCATTTATAGGATTGATTTTAATATGTTGGAGAATAAAACAATAATATTAGAGATCAATAACGCCAAATAATTACTTATTAAACCCGGTTTTGTTAAAACCAGTATGCAAATTGACCACACCATATATTATGTAAATCTTTATTTCTTAGTGATATATAAGACACATTGCTGGATTTAAATGCACTAATAACGTGGGCTGTTTTGAAGCAAATCTAACTCAAATTTTCATAGAGACCTCGCTAATAAATAAGATGTATTCTATGTATTAATTAATCATTTTGACTACAAATTAAATACTCAATGTCTAATGGTATTGTGACGTATGCAGTGACGTAGTTTCAATTACAGACAGACACCGAATCTACTTTTTAATATAAAGATATACATACAGAATAGAGGTAGGTATTTTTTTTTTTTGCTGTATATATGTGTGTGTGTATGCGTGTCTTCATATGTGTGTGTGACTGTGTATGTTTGTGAATATATGTGTATGTTTGTGCATATACACCAATTCTCAACAAGGCGGTGGAAGCCAAGAGTAAGGGAATATTCTCTCTCTCTCTCTCTCTCTCTCTCTCTCTCTCTCTCTCTCTCTCTCTCTCTCTCTCTCTCTCTCTCTCTCTCTCTCTTTTTTTTATGTGCTCATAAAGCATTCTTTAAACAGATGCGAAAACCTTTTTTTTCAAACGCGGCTTTCCATTTGTTTGATGTGTTTGGCGGGAAGACAGCGACACGCAAAGCAAAAAGGCGCCAACGTCGAAAAGAAAAAAAAAAAAGAAAGACAAACACGCAGACGCAATGACATACAATGGCCACATGACTGAATGACCGCTACTTACACATAACGAGATTAGATTAGATATAACTTAGATGCTATCAAACTCTCTCTCTCTCTCTCTCTCTCTCTCTCTCTCCTATATATATATATAATATATATATATATATATATATATATATATACGTATATGTTGTAAAACTGGCGCAATACAATCTTCTCGCACCTAATGCTGTCTACATATTAGTAAATTCACGAAACCTACATAGTATGAATACTACCTCTCTCTCTCTCTCTCTCTCTCTCTCTCTCTCTCTCTCTCTCTCTCTCTCTCTCTCTCTTCATATATATATATATATATATAATAAATAAGTAATCCACAGACACGTGTTTCGAAGTATCACTTCTCATCAGTGTGGTTATACATTAACAGCTACCCCTGGCCGGGTTTGAGACCCGAATGAACTTTCGTTCGCCAATCCTCTTACCCGTGCGGCCAGAGGCAGCTGTCAAATATAGGAGAATTTAATCGCTACATTTCTAAGCAGAAATATATATATATATACTGAGAAAGAGAGAGACAGATGTATCTGCCTTATCATCTCAACTAAATGATAATGATAATTATATATATAATATATATATATATATAGAGAGAGAGAGAGATGTGAGGTATCCAAAACTTGGTAGTAAGTGATATATGTGATTTCTAAGATACACTGTATTATTATTGTATGATCTAGTATGAATAAATACAGTGAATATTTAAATCACCACAGAGAGCTCAATGTATAATAATCTTTTTAGATTATATACAGAGCAATATTTATGTTTGAAAGAAAGGAAAAACTAACACCGTTATTTCATAATAAATTTATTTCGACTAAAATTAGATTTAACAAAAGCTCCCCAAAATCAACTCTCATCAGATGGAAAATCATCAATAATTTGAATTGCATAACAGAAAAATTTTCTCAATGTAGAATCTTCTTCCTCAAAAAAAAAAAAAATTCTAAATGTATACATTAAAACTATGCTGACAGGAAGTCATTTCAAATGAGAAAAAATAATATTTTTCAGGGCCAAATTTTTTGGGGGATAGTAGTCAGTCAAATTAACAACTATGAAAATTAAATAAGTGTATGTGTGTGTGTGTGTGTGTGTGTGTGTGTGTGTGTGTGTGTGTGTGTGTGTGTGTGTGTTTTATAAACCTTGTCTAACAGAATATAGAGAAAAAAATGTATTTTTCATTTGTCAATTTTTGTAGTGAATTTTATTTCTTAATCACTTTTTTCTATATTTTCCCATTTATATAATAAATAAATAATAATATTTCTAAATAATATATCTTTCAAATTCTAAATTCGATAAAATTACATACAAATGATAGAATAATATATCGTAACATATGGCAAATATCAGGGTAAACTTGTAACGGAGGGGAAATAAAGGCTGAATCCAAACTGGTCCTTATCTGATACGATGATATCATATAATCTATAAAAACGTCGTTGGCAAGTGCTTGTTGCAGAGTAAGAATCAGCAAGATAGTCTTTCAACCCATTTATCAAATAGTGAAATCTGTACTCATTGGATGTAATACTATTGTGAGCTTGAACATCTTATTATAATGGAGAATGTGTGTTTTTCTGTCTGTAACTGAAACTATATTCCTACTCAAGACACAATTCTCTTAGTTATTGACATCACATTCTCCATGATTTTATTTTTATCTAAACCTCAATTATTAATAAAATTGTCTTACATTATTAATACTGTTAACTATGTCTACATACTGAAAACATGCAATTATATTTATATATACAACAAAATAGCGCTTACAATGTGAACGGGAAGGCTATTTGCATATTAATATTAAAAATCGAATTTAATAAATATGTGCTTAGTATTATTGATTTCTAACTGTTTGGTTTTATTTTAATGAATATAAGCAAAAATCTCTTCAATGAATCTTAAATGAAATCATTAACAAGATAAAATAACTGTCATTGTATTCTTTACTGAAAAAAACAATGAAAGACGAGAGTGATGGAAGAGTCAGTTGTTCATTTTTTATTATACTCCTTCTGTTTCAAATCTTTTATTATACTCCCCTGTTTCAAATCTTTTTATCTTATTCTATTTAGTTCCGTTAGACTTTCTAATTTAATATAATATTTTATAATTAAAACTTAAATACTTGCACCCGGAGGGTGCATATATTTGCTAGTTTAAATAAAGACGTATGTATAGCTGAATAACGTATATCAGATATAAGCGCGTGGCCTAATGGTTAGAGTCGTAGGAAATGGATCGTTGACCCGAGTCAAATCCAGGACGAAGCTGCTTGCATTTCACATACCCTTGGGAAAGGTATGAATCCAACTATTCTCCCTCCAGCTATGGGTAAATAGTAGAGCAGATTGGGCTCTTTAACCATGGCTAGGTAACTAGTCAAACCTGTTAAACCCAGCTCAAGAAATTGACTTTGTGTCGCATCCTGTTCGTGCGGAGGGATTGGTAAATATATGTATTTAAGATAGTGATGATGTCAAAGTTCCGATACGTTTTGATTGGCTAGCTAGTTAGATACTTTCTGAATAAAAGGGAAATTCCTTGGAATAAGTTTGTTGATTAATAAATGGACTATTTGAAGAAAATTAACGTAAATACAGCTTCAGTCTCGATATGTTTTTAATAGCCCTCATACTTATATATATATATATATATATATATATATATATATATATATATATATATATATATATATATATGTATATGTGTGTGTGTGTGTGTGTGTGTATGTGTGTGTGTGTGTGTGTGTGTGTGTAGTTTGCATATTCATGAATAAAGAATGCTCAATATCAGTGATAGAGCATACGTATATTATTATATCAGCATTTAGATTGTTTATACAACCTTCCTAAATTCCTAGTGGGGTTTCTACATTATAGTGCAGGAGAGGCAACTCCGTATCTATTGTAATTTTTTCCAAAATTTTTAATGACATAAAATACGCAATGTTTTTGACTAAAAAAATGATGCATTAAATTTTTTTTTTAATTCTAAAATCTTTTCTCAAAAAGATTTAAGCTTTTTTATTTATTTTATTTTTTTTTTAATTTTTATTGAATCATTTTCTTTATATCATTTTAATGATTCAAAGGAATACAGTCTAAAAAAATCGCCGACAAACTAATACATTTTTAAACATTAGAAACTTGTCTCTGTTTAAATTACTAGCTGAAGTACTCGTTTACGCTGGGTACGATACCAAGATTTGGAAATATCGTTAGCATTGTTATTATCAGCAAAATTAGGTAAAACTACTTAAGATTCTAATATTTTTTTCTTTTTTAAACTACTAACTTTCGTGAATGTAATATACTAATTTTTCATGAATGTAATATCAATTCTTATGGATGTAATATACTAATATTCATGAATTTGGTTGTCATTCTGTCTATCTGTATTAATATGTTAGCGAAATAAACAAAATCAATGTTTTTAAACAATTATATATATATATATATATATATATATATATATATATATATATATATATATATATATATATATATATATGAATGAAGTGACAAATAAAAGGTTTAGCTTTTATTCATTTATTTGGGAACGATATTACAACCAATGGTTTCCTGCTAAGGCATTCATCAGGTAAACGAAATAGTTTTTTTTTTAAATGACAGAAATATATATATATATATATATATATATATTAATATATATATATAATATATATATATATAACAAAGGTTCTGTCTTTCTCTGTATCTCTCTGTCTCTCTGTATGTATGTATGTATGTATGTATGTATGTATGTATGTATATTTGTTTGTTTGGTCAACGACCAAGGGCACGTCCCTTTTCTAAAGAAAAAATTGGTGGAGACCAGCAAAGTCAAAAGTTCAATAAAATCTACACACTATTTTTTTGCCCAAGAAAGGGTTAAAACATTTTTAACTTCTCATCTTCCCCAAGAAAAGCGAAATAAGAATATAATAAAGGTATAAATCATTGATAATATAAAAATAATATCCAAGAATGATTAGAATATAAAACATTAAGCAAGGATGAAATTAACAAAACGCAAGAAGACAAATAAAAGAATAAATACAAAGAGAAAGAAGAAGAAGAAGAAGAAGAGAAGAAGAAGAAGAAGAAGAAGAAGAAGAAGAAGAAACGAATTAAAAACAAAAATATATAAGAACAAAAGATAATAAAACAAATATTGAAAAATAATTTTATTAATCTATATATAAGATATATTAATCTACATATGGGAACATATGTAGAAGATGGAAATAAATCCGACAACGTGAAGAAAATAAAAAACAAAGAATTTCAAAAAAGAGGAATTTATTTTTAAGGGCGAAGTCGATGTTGTAATGTTTCGGTTTTAAAGAAACCTTCATCAGGAAATTAAGATGGAAAGATTGTTGTGTGAACAGTGTTTGATTTTTTTAATAAAGGGAATTGGAAAATTGTATGCGTAGAAAGGCTTTTATCTCAAATGTCCAAATTACAAGCTGAAGTATCCATTTATGCGGTGTATGATGTCTTTCTTTCATATATATATATATATATATATATATATATATATATATATATATATATATAATATATATATATAAAAGGTGTGTCAAAAGTATCGAGATTTTTTTCTGCTTTTTGACACACCTCGTACTCAGAAAAAAATAACGTTACGTTTATTGTTCATTTTTTTAAAAATTGAAATACATCATTAAGTAAGACTGAGCCTATTCTAGTAGTGACCAGGTTTTGAATTCAGATTTTCCTTCTCCTAGACTTGTTGCCTACCCGAGGTTAAAGAGCCCAGTCCACTCTACTATTTACATAGCAGGAGGAGAATAGTTGGATTCATACCTTTCCCAAGGATATGTGAACTATGGTTACATTATATATATATATATATATATATATATATATATATATATATATATATATAATATATGAGAGAGAGCGATTTATTTTCAACTTTTTAAAATCAGGGCAACGCCAGGTAGGTCTGCTAGTCTTTGTAAACTATTTTTAGCATTAATCCAGATTATCCCGCAGCAATGATTTTCT
>CM042143.1:107103269-107145769 GCA_023376005.1 Doryteuthis pealeii | reverse complement strand
ATAGAAAGATATTGGTGTACTAAAAGTTATTGCTATTTGAGAAGATATTGCTATATAAGAAGATATTCTTACACTTGGGTAATCCTTAACTTGTTCCTCGTAAATTCCTACCATAAAATAAACTGAACCCTCATTTATGTCCGTGTTTTTGCAATAAATGTTTTATTTTTCTTGCACCCGTTATTTTACAATACTAAATATATTTCTTTATTTGTTATAGAAAAAGAATAAGAAAATATATTTAGTATTGTAAAATAACGGTGCAAGAAAAATAAAACATTTATTGCAAAAACACGGACATAAAATGAGGATTCAGTTTATTTTTATGGTAGGAATTTACGAGAACAAGTTAAGGATTACCTACACTTGAAGGTATTGTTAATCGACCCCTTAATATTGCCAGGGGTTCTCGAAATTGTTTCGCAAGAAGATTTGATAACCACGGACTCTAAACCTTGTTTTTTCCATTCCCTCATCGTCGAAGGGTTTTTCGAGAGTTATTCATTCATTCTTATCAACAACCCATGTTTCATTTGTACTTTCTCTTGTCTTTTGTTTATAACTTTCATTCTTTCCTTCTGTCAACCCTTGTTGGGTTATTTCATGCCTAAAACGTTTTGTTTATTTCATTCTTATATTCATTTTTTTGTAATTTAAACTCATTTTTTTTAAATTCAAGCTCATTTTTTAAAGACAACTTTTTAAATAAATTGATGAAAAGATCAAAATTATTATCCAAATGATAATACGATATAAATGTTTTTACTGTTCTTTTATCACACCAACATACATTCATTAACAAATAGATTATATATATATATATATTATATTATATATATATATATATATATATATATATTGGAGAATGTGTGCTTAATTGAAGTCATACCTAATTTGAAAATTAATTAGTTGATAATTAATGAATTAAGCGAATATATCTGTTCAAATGTAAGGCGTAAACAAATCGAGAAAAAGTCAATCTTGTTTACGCATTACATTTGAACAGATATATTTGCCTAATTCATTAATTATCAACTAATTAATTTTCAAATTAGGTATGACTTCAATTAAGCACAGTCGGTAGAGCGTTCGGCTAGAAACCACAAGGTTCCTAGTTCGATACCCGTCCTCGCCAACTCAGCGTATGAGTAGCACAGGATCTGTGCGGTAAAGTAAGGAGCTTGATGGTAGGTGTGGCGCTCAACCTCAGACGCTAAAATAATCTCCTTGGTCTAGCGCTAGTGAAAAAGGGGATAGCCTCCCTCGCTGTATGGCTCATACCGACATTAGATCGCCCCGACGACTTTTAATGGGAAAATTGAATAATTTGGATCCGTTTTTTTCTGGGTCACCATGTATACCGGTGACCCAGAAAAAATAGAACCCACAAATTTTATATATAAAACTGTTAATTTTTACTAGGGGTTAGGTTAGTTAGGGGTTAGGCTTAGGCTTAGGGGTTAGGGTTAGGGTTTGTGTGGGTTTTAAGGTTAGTTTAATGGGAAATAAATAAAATAATTTGTGTTCTGTTTTTTCTGGGTCAATCTAATTTTGACACCTTTGTGCAAGTTCAGCCAAAATAACATATCAAGAGTTGACATGCCGTAAAATCTGACTAACCAACCAACCTAAGTCGTTCCATAAGTAAATACAATACAGTCTTATCAAATTATTTACTAATAAGCTTCAGGCAATTTGTAGTTCTTGTTTTATAGTTTTGTTTTTTTTGTTTGTTTTGTTTTGTTTTTGTTTTTTGTTTTTTAGTTTTTGTTTTTATCTTGATGTCCCTATGTTCAGTATTTGTTGCTGTACACATCTGTGTTGATGTTGGGTGGGTATTTTGAAACGTTTGTATTTCCACAAGGAAATAGCATAAATTTTCAAAGAATGTTTGGACCCTGATGAATGAGATGAATCGGGATTTATTGGGGTCGAAAGACAAACAAGGAAATCTAAACAAAGATAAAAGAAAGTAAAAGGTATGAGAGTCTGAATAAGGGAGAATTGAAGATGGAAGAACAAGATGGTGATAATGGTGATAATGATGATAATGAGAAAGAAGACGAAGGATGAAGGGGAGAAAGGGATGGAAATGTAAAGAGGAAAGATTGAGGGGGAAAACAAGAAAAAGGGAAGAGTAGAGCGAAAAAGGGGGAGAAATCAGATTAGAAAAGCAGGAAGAAGTACATAAATAAGATAGGAAGAAGAAGAAGAAGAAGAAGAAGAAGAAGAAGAGAAGAAGAAGTTATTGGATGAAGTACATCAAGAAGAAGAAGAAGAAGAAGAAGAAGAAGTTATTGGATAGAAGTACATCAAGAAAGAAGAAGAAGAAGAAGAAGAAGTTATTGATAGAAGAAGAAGAGAAGAAGAAAGAAGAAGAAGAAAAGAAGAAGAAGAAGATAGTACATCAAGAAGAAGAAGAAGAAAAAGAAGAAAGAAGTTATTGGATAGAAGTACATCAAGAAGAAGAAGAAGAAGAAGAAGAAGAAGAAGAAGAAGAAGAAGAAGAAGAAGTTATTGGATAGAAGACATCAAGAAGAAGAAGAAGAAAGAAGAAGAAGAAGAAGAAGAAGAAGAAGAAGAAGAAGAAGAAGAAGCTACTTAATATAAAAATATGTTGAATAGGGAAAGATAATCTATTGAGTAGAAAGAAAGAAAGAAAGAAAGAAAGAAAGAAAGAAAGAAAGAAAGAACGAAAGAAAGAAGAAAAAAAGAAACAAGAAAAAATATACAAAGGAAAATTGTGGAAAAAGAAAAAAGAAAAAAGAAAATAGGTCAAAAATTAAAGAGATATAAAGGAAAAGAAAAGGGAAATCAAAACGTAGAAAATAAAAAAGAAAGAGAGAAAGAATAAGATGAATAAAGAGAAAAAGAAAAAGAAGAAAAGAAAGAACATTTGACAGTCAAGGAAAACGTACATAAAATACGGAAAACTCATAACAACAAAAAAAAGACAAGTGTCTTCGTAAAGGATGCAAAGAATTGAAAAACTAAAAGATGCAAAAAACATTTTAAAAAAGAAAAGGGTCCAAGTTGAAATCGTGTAAACACAACAAAGCAAAAAGGTTAAGTAAATGCTTTTAGAAACCATATACATCTTATCAGTTGACTTACCTGTCTATTTAACCCAGGCCGTATCGCAAGAATCAGGGACACGCCCACTGACATCGCTCCCCCACGACGAAAGGAAGCCGCCACATACGAAACACCCATTCGTCTATTCATTTACAAACTTTACAACAACCAATGAAACAGTGGGGGGGGGGTGAAAGAAAAGTAGAAAATAAAACTAAAAGAAAATACAAAAAAAAATAACGATACTAAAGAGTCAATTGTTTACAGATCGGATCTCTCGGCTAAATCCAAAGGCACAAGTTTGACTGATAAGAAAACTTCTCGAATTAGCCGACCCCGGGACATTTTCCAGCTATATCAACCTTCTCGATTACTTGGGCTGGTCTTGGAGGCGAGGAATTCGGCTGCGCCAATGACGCCAGTGGTAATCCCGATGGTGAAATTCTCACAATAGAAGTGACGAAAGACGAAGGACTCTCGGCGGGAGGCTGGAATTGAATAAACCAAGGAGGAGTTAGCAATGCAGATTTTAACTTCACCAGAACCCAAACGATGAACCCCCCACCTCCAAGCCCGTCCTTTTTGATCGGTCTTATCGCTGTCCCCTATCGCCACAGGCTTTTTGTGGGGGGGGGAATGATAATATAAAGAGCGGCAATAAAAACAAAGGTTTTTATCTTAGAACTGTCATCACAAAAATCATCGCTTATAAACTATTCGCCACTTAAAGTATATCTTTAATTGATTAATGTATATTCACACATGTGTTTCTTCTATGTGAGTCTCTTTACTAGCGGCAACGGTGCAAGTGAAATTATATCAAGTCATCCGATAAATAATGCCTGAAAGCTGAGGTGATAAATTAGATTGTTCGGCTGCTCTTCTCATCTTTATGGTTATATATACACAACGTTTCGGCCGATGTGCCCTCTGGTCGTTCTTCAGGTGGTTCTTGTCGAATTTGCGAGTCTTTGGGAATCGGGAGCCTTCATGAAACGTCAAACCAGACTCTCTAATTAATCCATTGGGGTAGATTGTCCTCATTCCGTTTATCATGACTGGACACGAATGTTAAGCTATGCTGAGTATTCTATGTTTAATTTCGACCGTAGTCAAGATTGAACCTGCAACCCCCAGATGATAGTCCGTAAGAATTGTATTCTATCCGGTCATGGTTTACGGAATGAAAACAATGTAACTGAATGGATTAATTAAAGGGTTCGGTTTGAAGTTTCGTGGAGGCTTCCAATTCCGACGAAGCATGGTTTTAGTTGGTAAGAAGTGTCCTGCATTTTCGTAGCTGATAAAAAGCATCGATTAATTGAGGTTGACTCGTTACAAGGTCAACACACCATAATTAGGCCGGTCTAGCTCAGTCAGTAGAGCGTTCGGCTAGGAATCACAAGGTTCCTGGTCCGAGATCGGCCCTCGCCTACTCAGCGTATGAGTAGCACAGGGATCTGTGCGGTAAAGTGAGGAGCTGATGATAGGTGTATGCTCCAATTCAGACGCTAAAATAATCTCTTTGCTCTAGCGCTAGTGAAAAGGGATAGACTCACTCGCTGTCTGGCTGATACTGACTTTAGGCCGACCCGACAACTTTACTTAGTTTACAATAAGAAATGATTAAATGAAGATGTTTGGATTTTACTTTGTGCTAATACTCTTGTAATAAAAGACATGAATTCATCTTTTATCCATTGAGTTATGGGCAAATTAATGGGCAGATTGAGTTATTAACCATTAGGCAACCAGTTTAAAGAAGGAAAACCTGAATTAAAACCAGCTTGAAAAAATTGACATTGTGTCATGTCCAGCCCGTGGCAGAAGATTTATGTAGATGCAGAGAAATCAGCAAAACAAGAAGAAACATTTTGAATTAAAATTTTTAAAAATGGTGAGAGGTATATGGAAGAAAGAGAAAACAGGGCAGCTAAACTGTCTAAACCCAAGCGCTAATGCTCTGTGAAACCATCATTATATCAACTGATTACTTATATAATAAGTGCTTAACTGCTTACATATTGAATTATGTATTTACTCAACCCTCCGAATGAGCGGATGCTACACAAGGTCATTTTTATGCAGAATTTAACAAGTTTAAGTAGAGAGTTTTCAGTTTCATGACCGGTTTCCATGCTAAGGTTAAAGAGCCTACAACAAATACCGTCTGCACACATTCACTTAAATTCTGAACTTTAAAATAGGAAGGAAAAAATAATTAAATATTCAATATAAATACTTTTGGATCAGTCCTTATATATGAAATGTGGTTCCCGATAAGTTCGTGAACATATAAATTTGGTGTATTATTTCTACAAGAACATGATCTGAATCATTGTTTTTTAAAAAGGCAGAGGGATTATTAAAGTTCTTTAAAATATTATTTTTACTAATTAAATCCCATTAAATTCTTTTCTTACTGGATTGGTGTAAAGAAGCAAGGACGAACTCGTATGTGACGTTCTCCAGTGGAAACTTGCACATGGGCACGTTAGTCATTGATATCAGTGCAAACTAGCGCGACATGATGATAAGAATTCTTCCAAGCTGTAGCCTTGTCAGTGCTACTTGTATGACTGTACAGCTTGGACCTAACCAAAACCCTGATAGATTGGATCTAAAATAAGATGTGTGCTGTCTTGATAAATCCTGGAAACTGACTCTACAAAAATGCAGTTGAACTGTCACTTGCCTCTTACTACACAAAAAATCTAAAATAAAACAAACAAGACTGCTGGACACTTCTGGAGAATCAAGAACGAACTCATAAACGACGTTCTCCAATGGGTATATAAATATTGAACAAACCAGTGTGGGCTGACCAATTAGAATGTAATATCGATCCGCTTTTTGCGGATAATAGATGCTGTGCAGAAGACTTTCCAAGAGCGATGACCGATAGGGATGGGTGGCAAGAAAGAGTCATGGAAATCCGTGCTGTCGGTACGATGATGATGATGATGATGATGATGATGATGATGATGATTCTTGGACCATAAGTTTTATAGTGGATGTGAAAAACACAGTGTCATAAGATTGCTAAGAAAAGCATTGGGCTATCAGTTTCCATCTCAGATGAGAAAAGCACATAAACATCAACTTCCTTCTTAAATGAGAAAAGCACAAACTCATAAGCTACCTTCTCGGATCAGAAAAGCACAAGGCGTTTAGATTCTTTCTAAGAGGGGCAAAGGTTCATCAGCTTCTTTCTCGGATGAGATCAGCACATGATCATACTCCTCCGTCTCAGATGAGAAAAGAACTGGTATATCCGTTTCTTTCTAAGACTGGAAAAATACAGGGTCATAAGCTTCTTTCTCGGGTGAGGAAATACACGATCCTAAGCATGATTCACTGAATAGAAACGTACAGGGTCGTAATCTTACTTATCAGGTGAGAAAACGCACAAGGTTTTAAGCTTTCCCTTCAAGTGAGAAAAGTACATGATCCTAAGCTTGTTTCTCAGGGTAGAAAAGGACAGGGTCATAATCTTACTTCTCAGGGGAGAATAAGCACAGGGTTTTACGGTACCTTTTCAGGTGAAAATGCCAGAGTCATATGCTTCTTTTTGAGGCGCGAGAAGGACAGGGTCATAATTTACTTTTCAGGGAGAGAAAGCACAGATTTTAAGGTACATTTTCAGTGAAAATGCCATCATATGCTTCTTTTTGAGGTGCGAAAAGGACAGGGTCATTAATCTTACTTCTCAGGTGAGAATAAGCCAGGATTTTAAGGTACATTTTCAGGTGAAAAGGACAGGTTATGATCTACTTCTCAGGTGTGAAAAAGCACGGGTTTTAAGGTACCTTTTTAGGGGAAAAGGCAAAGTCATATGGTACTTTTCAGGTGAGAAAGGTACAGGTCATGAGTTTGCTTCTCAAGTGAAAATAAAAATACCTGCGCAATCAGATTTCTTCTAAAATCAAAAAGCCATATATCAATTTCAATATTTCAATTTTCGCCGACCGAGTTAAAATATTGTGACAGACATGATGTGACCCATGGATCGTATTTCTTCACGATGCCTGGTTTACAAAAACAATAAACTGTCCTGTTATTTACGGATCTAAACTGTGTCCGGCACAAGGCCAAATGAATGAGGCAAATACGAGGGACTCGGTGAATAAATTAAAAAAACACAGTTTTATGTGTCCTGACGTTCACATCTACAAAACTTCTCTTTCCTAAGAAGAAAAACAAACAAAGACAAAAACAAAAACAAAAATAAACAGGGTTTAATGTCCACATATAAAAGTTGGCCTTTCTCGAGGAAGTCCCTCTCAGTGAAAAAACACCAGGTCCGTTTTCTCTTCTTTCTTGGGCACTTGGTAGAAGCGATGAAATAAAAACGATCCTTGGGTAAATATCACACATAAATGTTCTGATTTATATATATATATATATATATATATATATATATATATATATATATATATATATATATTCATCAAAATGTTACTACGATGTTTTTCATTGCCAGTAGCATAATACGTTAATCCCAAAGAGCTCAATATATTCTCGTAAAATATAGAGCATAGATAGTTGTAGAAAGGTTTTCTCTCTACTGCAGTTTCGGTGTTCAATGTACACCTTCCTCAGGAGAACTAAAGAAATTTAGGAAGCTAATATTATATATACACGCCTGGTTTAAGATTATTTTTATCTATATATTATATATATATTATACATATATATATATTATATAATATATATATATATATATATATAATATATAAATATATATATAGTAGTAAAGTCGTCGGGGCGGCCTAATGTCGGTATCAGCTAGTCAGCGAGGAGTCTATCCCGTTTTCAATAGCGCTAACCAAGGATATTATTTTAGCATCTGAGTGAAGTGCCACACCTACCATCAGCTCCCAATAGATACAGGCAAAGACCACGTTCAGGTATATGGATTCTGTTGTGTCTATCTTGCAAAATGGTGAGGAACTGATTACCTTGTTTCTTTTTTTTTTAAATATGATAAAAAGTACGTCTCTGTGTTTTTATTTGTATATTCATACGTACTGTGCGCATAAATGTGTGCATGAGCACGTGAGTATAAATACATAACGGTGATGAGTGTTCATGTGTATGCGTGTAAGTTTTCAAAGATGGTACTTTAACAGGAACTACTACCTTAGGTCGGGCCAGGGAGTGATGGCAACAAAGGGTTATTTTACGATTCAAGGAGTTCTATAATTGAAGTATCACTTACCGGATGTATATTACTGTCATACGGGACATATTTTTTGTAGTGAGTGTATCTGTATATGTAATTGTTTGCAGGAGCTTGTGGGCGTAAATATACAAGTGGTGTTATGTGTTCATGAATATTCTCTACTTATATATATATATATATATATATATATATATATATATATATATATATATATAATAATATACCAAACTTTTGTAAATCCTCGCGATGAGAAAAAAACAGCAAATAGTTTGATTGTAAAATATACTACCAAACATCAACCGGGAAGAAAAAAAAATTTTGTAAAAAAGAAAAGACCAAGATAATCGTACCAACAAAAAATAATCTATTAGTACAATATTTTGGCCAAAATAAAAAACAATTTATATGCATATATATATATATATATATAAGATATATATATTCATACAAACCCGCCAGGAGACTAAAGCTAATAAGTAAAAAGTGCTCAATACCTAAGTTAGAGCAAATAATAAGAGTCAGATCTTAGCCCTGAAGAGCATTAAGCGAAACTTTTAGTAGGTGTCTGATTCATTAGATTTATCTTTTATATATATATATATATATATATATAGTGTGTTGTTGGTGTGTGTGTGTGTGTGTGTGTGTTATATGTATGTATGTTATGTGTGTATAAGTTTGTATGTGTGTACGACTAAATGCATGTGACTATGTTTCTGCGTTTCACGATATGGCGTCTGTATTTGTGAGGGAATCGTGTGCGTATATATATATATATATATATATATATATACACGTCAGTGTTTCTCTCTGCTCTCTCTCTCTCTCTCTCTCTCTCTACTCTCTCTCTCTCTCCTCTCTCTGTGTGTGTGTGTGTGTGTGTGGTGTGTGGTGTGTCCTAAAACAATCACTATTCGGTCGTTACTTACCGAGGAAGAACAAGGTGAGACGATAATGGAGAGCCAATGGTCATCGCAATTTAAGAGGCCATAAACAAGAAAAGGAAATAAACAAACAGCTGACAACACAGGCGGCGGAAAAGCATCGGGAGAATATGGAAAACAATAATGTTAATGGAGAACACAGGAGTGCCGCCTCGCCGTTGGGCAATGGTTAACGAGATAGTGTGACTGACCATTACTACTGTAGAGAGTTTGATTAGTCGTGTTATACATATTTACCAACCCTACGCACGAGCAGGATGTGACACAATGTCAATTTTTTAGCGGAGTTTAAACAGGTTTGAATTCAGAGTTTTCCTTCTCCCTAGACCGGTTGCCTAACCTAGGTTAAACATCCCAGTCTGCCCTACTATTTAACCATTGATGGAGGGAGATAGAATTCATACTCTTCCAAAGGGTATTAGTTCAAAAGTGAAATGCAATTCCTGCGTCCAGGATTTGAACGCGGAGCGACGAGTCCATTTCCTATGACTTTTAACCATTACACCACGCACTTCCTACGATTAGTCGTGTTATAGATTAAGCTCTGGTTAGGAAGTATCTAGACTTTTGTTCGCCATCTAGCAAGAGTATCTAGAATTTTAATGGCATAAAGACCGTGTTTCTTTGTGGATGATTCTGTTGAACATATTTTGCAAATGGTGAGGAACTGCTTATCTTGTTTCTGTTGTAGAGTAGGTAACACCCCTTCGACATTCGACAGATTTGACTGGCTCATAGCCATGAAATAACCTACGATTAAAGTACAGTGTGTCCATAAAGTCCCGCTACAGGTTGAACATTTTTCAACAAAGATGTGCAGTCTTGTTGAAGTGCAATGATAAAAAGATACACCAATATTGAATCTTTAAGAGTTGAATTTTTATATGATTTTTTACAAAAAGATTTTATCATTTGTACAATGTAAGTCATTAAATGTTCAATTTTAAAAACTGTTTCAAGACTTTGTTGAACACCCTGTAGATTAACTAGCTGAACAATATTGAGACTGACTTTGCTGCGTGGCTATACCAAACTGACCCTCCTCTTTTAGTGTGAGTTTGTCTTGTTAATTGATTGTAGTTATTTGTTCTGAATTTTGTATGTATCCGTTCAGCACCGGATGCTGGTGCTTCATAAATAATGTTAAGCACACCATTTCACCTGTGTATCTTTCCAGTTTCTTTTAAAAGGGGATGATAATGTGTGTTTCTGTGCCTCTGTGTTTTTTTTTGTATATTTATGGCTATTTGTGCAATAAATGTGTGCATGAGTACGTGAGCATATATAATAAACGGCTTTGTGTGTTGATGTGTGTGCGTGTCTGCACATACGTGGGTGTTAGTATGGCCGTTTGCCTATGTCTGCGTGTTCGTTCGCGCGCGCGTGTGTGTGTGTGTGTTTGAATGTATGCTTAGATGTATGTGATTACTTTTCTACCTGTTTATAGGTAGGTATTTACCCAAACCGTCAACCACGGTAATATGAGATAAACTAATTGAGTCTGCTTATTTGCTTGTTTGTCCAGGACCGAGTTCTACATGAAATTGTGTCACCAAAACAATCGCTCTTTCCCGCACCAAATGGCATTTACCTAACCCCTCTACCACGGACAGGATGTGACAAAGTGGGTATACAACAAATCCTTCTGCTCAATTATGATGAACGGTCAATCAGTTATAAATTAGCGTTTTACGGTAGTATTGCAGCGGTAGGAAAGCCGCTGCTAGCTGGTTAACTCTTTGCCTACCAAATTTCCCTTACGGCTTTAAACCAATTTTCTAGGCATTTTTTACCTGTATGATGTGATATTTCAAAGTTCACTATCTATTCACCTCAGAACCCATTCTATTCAAATAAAGTCCTATTGTTATTGCAATCTGATAGGTTGGTTGATTGATTTAACGAGCATATCAACCCGTCTGGGGTTATGTCATATCTAGCTGTTAGGAAGCAATATATTTTGGGCATCTACATTTACCTTTTGTAGTAATTGATTTTAACAATGTGTTTAGCATCATTGAGGATCATATTATATGGTATTGATTAGGTTCATGTCTATATTCTATGGTATAATTTTATTTCCTTCAAAAGGACAGAATGTCTTCTATGTTGACATTTTCAAATAGATCTTTCATATTTTTTGCATAAAAAAAACGGTTTCGGATGTGAGCAAAAACCCTGCATTCTATAAATAAGTGTTTAACAGTCAAAGGTGTTTGACATGTTTACACTGTGGTTGTTGTTCTTGTTTGAGTATATAGGAGTGTGTTAGTCTTGTGTGACCAATGCGTAATCGGGAACAATGACTTGTTCCTTTCTGGACTTATTTAAGGCTGGTCTCCAGTCTCCCAAAGTGGGTTTGATTAGGAAGAATTTATTGTGGATGTTGTTATTCCAGCATTGTTGCCATTTTGTATGAAATAATCTATTAATTTTGGTTTCAGTCAGTATATGGAACCTTGAATTTGTCGTGGGGATCAAACTAAAGCGGATTTAGCTGCAGAGTCAGCTCTTTCATTCCCCGCCTCACTCCAAATATGGCTTGGATCTGAGTCCTTTTACTAAATTATAATGAACTAACCATAAATTTTTTGTAGCTTTGCTTGCGGTTGAGTCGCGGTGGAAGGCGAGCCGCTGTGGGCGGGTTTAAATTAGGCAAAGAGTTAAAGAGGAAAAGGGTGACAAGACGATGGCGGCGGATAAACAACATAAAACCTGGACGGACATAAAAGCAAAACAATAAAAAATTAAAGATACATCAGCATAGATCCGAAAGAGATCCAGATTGAAGCAATACTGACAGATCCGAAAGTAAAAATCAAATCCTTTCTTTCCATTTGTGTTTTACTTTTATAATTCTTTTTATTTTATCTATTGATGGACAGAGTCTGGTTTAACAGGAAATGATAAAATAAAATGTCTGCGGGCGACCGTTAAGAGGAATGCAAAGAAAAAAAAAAAAAAAAGAAAAAAAAGACACAAACATGGCTTTATAATTTCTAGTTCTGAGGTTGGGTTCAATATCTCTTTAAAAATGAAAGGCAAATGTATTTCGATGGTCTGTTTGCGCCATGGTTTCCAAAACGACATTTAAATAAAATCCCCGAAAAGTGATCTCTAATGAAATTATTTATACTAGCAGGACCTGTGGATATACCAGAGTATGATAATCTAATTATTACGACGTTTGATATGTTTACCTAATAGCTATTTAGAAATAATTCAACATGTAAAATCTACAATAATCTTGATTTAACTCTCTCTCTCTCTCTTCTCTCTCTCTCTCATCTCTCTCTCTCTCTCTCTCTCTCTCTCTCTCTCTCTCTCTCTCTCTTCTCTCTCTCCTTTTTTCATCGTTTCATCATGTTCGATTGAAACAGATTAGTGCTATCGCCCACCAACCGCTCACCACTACTTTCTTTCTTTCTTATTTTTTTCTGTGTAGCATGTCCTTTTATATTCTTTTTTTATTTATGTGTGTGTTATGTGTGTATAAGTTTGTATGTGTGTACGACTAAATGCATGCATGTGACTATGTTTCTGCGTTTCACGATATGGCGGCTGTATTTGTGAAGGAATGTTTCATTATTTAGCTGAGGTGACGGCGCACATGTGAAATAAGAATTCAGTGGATAAGGAACACCAGATTATCAAGACTTATATTTTTATATAAAGAGAGTGTTGCAAGATGATAACGGTCATACAATTAAGGAACATGAGTATTAATATATAGATAATAAATAGCATGACTTTTTTTCTGTTTCTTTTTTGCTTGTTTGAAACCGCTGGTATGATGAGAGTGTAGTTTCTGTTCACTTTACTTAAGGTTAATATTTAGCTACTCGGTTAGAATTTTAAACAAAGATTATTTTAACCATTTACTCACTAAGATGAGTAATGATATTTATGACAATGTTTGATGGAAATTTGGTATTTGAGAAGAAGAAGAAGAAGAAGAAGAAGAAGAAGAAGAAGAAGAAGAAGAAGAAGAAGAAGAAGAAGAAGGAATTATTGGGTCATTGAAATTGAATTAAAAAGACATTTCTTTGTTTAAAGCTTTTTATTTCATCTAGCCCATGATTCCTATTGACCGCGCGGAGATTAGCCTCATGACACGTCTTAAATCTTCGACGGCCAGGCTGAATCACAAAATTCTCACCTCACTTTTTTCCTTTCTCCCTTCACCACGTATATTCCTCGTCCAATCAAACTATCATTCCTTGTCCAATCATTCCAATCACACGTTCATGTTGACATCATTAAAATTTTTCCGTTACTGAGCACGCCAACTACTCAAACTTTCCCATAACTAATCACTCAAACTACCATCATGGTTCCACGTCATAACGATTGTGTCACAATACCCATCATATATATCTTCGTATAAAATAACCCAAGGATTGACATGTAAAACCTAACCATCCACCTAACCAACCTGTCTTAAGAGTGTGGGGTTACAAGAGGTTTTAGGTTTTGGTTTAATAGATGGTTGTGGTTATTCTTGGTGCGTGTTCTTGGGTTTGCTTTCAACCCCATCTTATTTGGGTAGACGCGCTGAAAAGGAATTCAAGGGATGAAAAGGAGAGATAAGATAAAAGGTGTTTTAGGATTTAGGCTTTATTTACAGGTCATAGCCTTTAAGCGACAAGGAAATATCTCCCGGCAGTAGTGGTGTCTAGACGCAGTTAAGGCCTAAGTCAGAATCACCGAGAGATTCTCTTGGAGGTCGGAAGTGGGTCCTTTTTCCCGCACATGCTCGGAGGGTTCTTCCGGGGAGTGCTCATGGGAATTGTTGTTTTTTTTTGTTTTTGTTTTTTCATTTAAATTTTATTTTAATTTTATTTTAATCCCCACAAGAGCATAAGGCCGAAGTGAACATGAATTACCTGAATTCGAACTCGGCTCGCCTATTCCATGTTGCCATGGTTCACCATTAGATTCACTTAGCACCTTTCTTTATGCTTATTATTCTTTGTAAGTTTATATCCACGTATTACTTAACCTCCGCCTCTCTTCATTTACATGAATATTCAAATAAAAACAAATTCCGTAAGAAGTAGAGAATTCTGTTTCCGATGGTTGTGACTCGGACTGACACAATCTTATTCCTCTCTGGAAGTTTTCGTCCCCCCAACCAAATAACCGCGCTAAACAGCCCATCTTCTCTTTTACCATAAAGCTGCTCTCATCTGTAGCAATATGCGTTACGGATTGCATCAAAAAAACACATCAACAACAATTTCCAAAATGCAGTCAGAAGCACGCTCTTGGGGATTGTCTCCCTTTATTTTTTAAGCTTTTTTTTAATCTTTATTTTTATCTGACCCTTTCGGCATATTGAAGAGAAAAAACAAACAGAAGAAGAAAAAAAGAAAAAAAAAAAAGAAAAGAAAAAAGAAAATGAAGAAACGTAATGTTTTCTGCACGAAGAAGTAAAGGTTTTCTGAAAAAAAAATGTTTCTTGCTTTTTATGAGGCTCGCGGACTCACTTGGTCTACGCGATTGGATATGATCTTAGGTTTAAAATCAAATGCGTCCTTTTGAGAAGATCGAAGCAAAAGTTAGTTAACAAACAAATAAACAAAGAAGACAAAACACAAAACGGGGAAAATAAATAAAGTTGTTCGATTTCTTGAAACAGCATTTAACATTATTTGTTTCATAGAATTTTTATTTTATTTTTTATACGTCTTTGTTCTATATGTTACTTCATACACATACACAAACAATAGAACACACGGACACACACACGCACACACACATACACACACACACATATATATATATGCAGATTGATAGATAGATATATAGAGGTGTTGATATTTTCTTCGGTATGATATATGAAAATGTATTTAATATATATATATATCAGTTATCAACAGACACGTGTTTGGAAGTTTACTTCTATCAGTGCTGATCGACTTTTTAACAGCTACCTCTAGCCGGGATTGAAACCCGACTGAATTTTTCGTCTGCCAAGCCCCTTATCCTTGCGGCTACAGCGGCTGTCAGTCTGAAATTAACAATTAATTGATACCTCTCTATATCCGTACACGGAATGGTTTTACAATCACCAGAGAACTCAAGACTGTAAACAGCGGACAGACGAGTAACGGCTTTATATATATATATATATATATATATATATATATATATATATATATATATATATAGAAAGAGAGAGAGAGAGAGAGAGAGGGAGAGATTAATAATTGATTGATATATTAATAATCTCTTCGCTATGATATATATATATATATATATATATATATATATAATATATATTATATATATATATATGTCATCCACAGACACGTGTTTCGGCGTTTCACGCCTCTTCAGTGGGGCTAGACACAACTATCTTCGGACTGACTCAGACTGACCGTTTGGCAGCCTGATATCTTATCCCCCTCGTCCACTGACGCTGTAGCGGGGACTGGTGTTTTTTTTTAAACTATTAAGTACATAGGTTTGTTTATGTATTTTATGGTCACAGAGATCAAATTTCCGGGGAAACGATCATTGCTTATATGCTTAGTAGTGAGAGCTAATTTAAATTACCAATTAGAGAGCTCATACCAAATATATCCATCAAAAAGTTACTACCACGTTTTCATTGTAGCAGCGTAAGTAGTTAATTCAAAAGGGCTCAAAAGGTTCTCCTGGGAAAGGTAAACGATGAACACCGAAACCGTGGTAGAGAGAAAAACTTTTTTCTACAACTATATATCGGATTCGACTACATCCATCCTATCTCCATATATATATATATATATATATATATATATTATATATATTCCTGTAGTTAGGATTTTTCCATGTGTGGTTTAACCAAGCTGATGCACGTAAACCGTAATGAGAGCTCAATGTGCTTAGTACCAGTGAATGGACAGACAGAGCAAAATATTCAATAAATGAAGGGAAAAAACCTTTAAATTTGCTTCATTGATCCTAAGATCCATTTTTTTGCTACTACCTGATGATGCCACCGTAATGCGGTTGAAATAAATTATTGTAATGAAGCAAATTTAAAATATTTTTTTCCTTCATTTATTGTATAATATATATATATGTATATATATATATATATATATATATATACACACACACACACACACATATATATATATATATATATATATATATAATATATATATATATTATATATATATATATAAATAAAGGAAAAAATACTGTTTTTCTATATTACAATTTCTTCCTTCTTTTTCATTCACTTAGTCAATTATTCTTTCTTTGTTGAATGAATATTCTTTCATTTTCATTCTTTTTTTCTTTAAACTTATTTTTTGTCTTTGCCTTTTTCTTTTATTCTTTTCTCTTCGTCTTTCATATTTTCTTTCCTTTTAACGAAATTATATATTTATATAACTGTGGGTTTTTCTTCTTCCTTTATATTTTTTCTTTAATTTTTTACTTTGATAATTCTTCTTTCTTTCTTTCTTTCCTTCTTCTTTCTTCTTTCTGTATACTTTTTCTCTCCTTTTAAATAATGTTTGCACCTCTATCAATATTTTTGTGCTAAGTTGCTGACCATTACTAGACTGAGTTCGATTCACAGTGAGTGATCCATATGCTTGGCCTTGGTGCCTCAAATTATATAGATTTAGTAAATATCTACAGTGGTACCTTGACTTACGAATGACCCGACTTACGTGTTTGCCGAGTCACAAGCTGTCACTCGGTTGATTTTTTATTTTATTTTTTTTCGTCGAGAACTAAAATTTTAGGTATAAGCCAACTTCAGATCCGTTTATATCAATAAATTCACTAAAATATTAACGTTTCCAAATTGATTGACGTTAAACTGCATCTAATTGGAAAGTTCAAATTTTGGAGCTCTGGGAAGTATGGAGTACCCCCTTCATCGCCATCACTCCCAGGTCCACTTTGACCCGGAATGCTAGTAGCTATGGGTTAGATAGAAAAAATGAGTCTGAAAAAACGTGTTTAGAATAGTTGTGTTTAAAAAATTGAATACCCATAGTATTATTATTATTTTCACTCCATTCGAGTTTTTCACACCTGCAGAAGCCGGTGGTTCACTGGAGGCTGAGTGACAGCAAGTCTCCTCTGGTCTCAAGGACTCTTCTGAGTATTCCAGCCTCAATAAATGCTGTAGTCTGGATGGTCTCGATTCTTCCTCCGATTTTTAATTCGTCCAGACTACTTTCCAACCCCTTGGGGATTGTTCCAAGGGCCCCAATCACAATCGGCACGACCTTTACCCTCATGTCCCATAGTTTGTTTTTTTGTTAGTTCTCTGGCAGGGTCTAAGTATTTATCGATCTTTTCGTTTTCTTTCATTTTCACTCAGTGATCGGCCGGGACGGCAAAGTCCACGAGATGACAAGTCTTCTCTTCTCGTCAATCAAAACAAGATCTGGTCTCCTGGCCGGGATTAGGTGATCCGTCTGTACATTATTATTATTATTATTATTATTATTATTATTATCAGTAGTAGTAGTAGTAGTAGTAGTAGTAGTCCTCAAAACTCTATTGAATGTTTTTGTTTTTTCCTGTCTTGTCATTGTCTCCATTACATCTATCTTCTCATTAATAAAACTTTTACCTTCCTCTCGTTTTTCTTATCAGATAAATTCGTTATTTATGTATTTACTTTTTGTACATTTTGTCCTTTTTTGTCTCCTTTTCTTACTTTCACACACACACACACACACACACACACACATATATATATATATATATATATATATATATATATGAAAGGTTACCGTATCATTCCCCTCCTTTTTTTTTCGTCTTATTGTTTTGTGTTGTTAATGTAGTGTTTGCACCAGTCCATCGTTTCTTTCATTTTGAAGCTGTCCACGCGGTTTTTTTTCTTTGATGCAATTTTTTTTTATGTCCACCCCTGGACAGACTCAAACGATGTCATCCACGGCGCAGTGGTGGGTCCGGGCGAAAATCTTTGACGTTGCATTTACTCTAATCGCAAGAAGCTGTTAATAAAAATCAGGATGTGTAAAAAAGAAATAAAAGAAAAGAAATAAAAGAAAAATGAAAAATACAAAAAAATGTGCATGAGTAGGCGAGGGAGTAAAGAAAGGTATAAAAAATGAAAGAACAAAAAATCGCTGAGAAAAAATAAATAGACAAAAAACAACAACGCTGGTGATGTTTGTTAGAAATGAAAGAATTGAACGCGAATGAGGGGGAAAAGGGGTGGAATAGAAAGATCATGAAAGAGAAGAGAGAGAGAGAGAGAGAGAGAGAGAGAGGAGAGAGAGAGAGAGAGAGAGGAGAGATGCTGAAAGAGAGAATTATAAAGAGAGAGTTTAAAAAAGGGTAGGGTTTATGAGACAATAGGATTGGAAAGTAACAGAAGAAGAAGAAGAAGAAGAAGAGAAGAAGAAGAAGAAGAAGAAGAAGAAGAAGACATTGAAATGAAAAAAATGAAAGAACAATAAGAGAAAGGGAGAAAATATAATATTAGAAGTAGTAAAATTGACCATCTATTAAACTATCTATCTATCTATCTATCTCCTCTCTCTCTCTCTCTCTCTCTAATATATATATATATATATATATATATATATATATATATATGTTTGTCTGTATAGTGTATATCAAAAGTATGTTTATATTTTTTAAAACCTTAGTCAGCAATTTGTTAAATGTATCAATTAAAGTCTATCGATCCCCACTACTTCTTTTTCACTCCTTGTGAGTTTTTCACACCAGCATAAGCTGATGGTATTTCACTGGAGTCTCAGTGACAATAAGTCTCCACGGGTCTCCAGAACCCATCTGAATATTCTAGCCGATCTTAACAATGCTGTTGCCTGGATGGACTCAATTCTTCCCTGATTTCCAGTTCCTCAAGTCTGTTTTCTAAATTTTGGGGGACCGTTCCAAGTGCACCAATTACAATTGGTATCGCTTTCACCCTCATATTTCATAGATTTTTTTCAATTCTCTGTAGGGTCCAGGTATTTGTCGATGTTTTCGTTTTCTTCCATCTTCACTCTGTGATCTACTGGTACTGTAAAATCCACAAGTTCTTTTCCTCTTGTTAATCAATACTAGGTCTGCTCTTCTGGCTGAGATAAGGGGATATGTCATCTCAAAGTCCCAGTGAAGTTTATGAGTTTCCTTCTCAAGAACAGATTCTGGTTTATGCATGGTTTATGTCGTATTAGGATTTATTTCTTAGAAAGAAATATATCAATTTTAATCAGTATAACTCAATTTTTTAAGAAAAGAAATAAACTATATTTTTCTTATTCTAGTAACCGGACCTGTGTGCTGAAAAGTGGGGGTCCCCTTTAGGAAAAATTCTGATATTGTAAAAGGTACTTGATACCTCTAAATTGAAGCGGCTCATTCCTAAAATGAGGTAACTAAGCGAGTACACAGTACAATTGTCATTTTTGTAATTTAACTAGTGTAGTTCTTTTAGACAATAAAATAAATAAGATTATTCTCATTAATTATCATACTGATAACTCCATTGGAATCTATTAGATTTCCATATACTACAGTTGAATGAGCTGTCTATCTTTATAAAATTCTAAAATGACTTGATTTGTTAAGTTAAAAGTAAAACTAAACAGAAAATGACATGATGACGTGTATTTTAAGATTAGAATAATTTATTTTAGATTATTTCAATTTATATATCTAAATGAATTACTTATATCATATCTACATTATATAATACTTACCTGATGTTGTTGTGGATCAGTGTGTAGTATCTGTTCCAGTTACTATACTTTGAGACTTACCTAATCCCCTCGGGCGGTCCAGTGTGCTTCGACCACTGGACCGGGTTAAAGTAAAATATTAGCGTCGATCCCAGGGGGCCATCCCTCCAGGCAATACCTGCCTCTTTATGGGCAGGGCTGGGTTTATTGTCCAGCGCCTGAGGCGCCCCCCTTGTGGGGGAATGCCGAAGGGATCGACGCAATTTTTGTTCTTTCCCACCCATGAGCTTGTGGGTGGGCCCACGTTAAAACGAGGCCTTGTGCCCAGTCCATACAAGTGGGGTATGAGACAAATATCCATATCTACATCTTATTATAATGGAGATTGTGTGTTTGTCTGTCTGTAACCGAAACTATATTACTACTCATTTCACAGTTCCCTTAGTTATTTACATCATATTCTCCATGATTTTTTTTTATTTAAACCTCAATGAATAATAAAATTGTTTTACATTATTAAGACTGTTGACCATATCTACATACTAATAATACGCAATTGTATTTATATATACAACAAAATACTGGTTTACAGTGTGAATGGGAAGGCTAATTTGCATATTGATCTTAAAAAATTGATTTTAATAAATATATGCTCAGTATTATTGATTTCTAATTGTTTGGTTTTATCTTATTGAATATGAGCAAAATCTCTGGGATAAATCTTAAAAGAAATTCATTAAGAAGAAGAAATAACTGTAATATTATCCTTTACTTCCTATTTTAAGTAAAGAGTTAAATTAGGAAAATTTACCAATGAAAGACGGGAGTAATGGAAAGTGACGGAAGAGTTAGTTTCAAAGCTGTTCTATTTTTCGATAATACCCCCTCTGTTCCAAATCTTTTTATCTGCATTCTTATTTAGTGTTATTAGCCTTTCTAATTTAACATGATATTTTATTATATTAAAACTTAAAAACTTGCACCCGTAGGGTGCATAAATTTGCTAGTCTAGATAATAAATGTTATGCTTAAGTAATAGGTACCAGGTTCTTTTTACAATATCACAATTCATCCTTAAGGAACCCACCGTTTTCGGCATATATGTCTGGTACCCAAACTTTGACCGTTACTGATGCGTACGGGTAGTTTTAGACAGGTTGTTCAATTGTTTCTGTATCTGTTGTAAAAGTTTTCTGTTGTAAAAGTTTTTTTTTTGTTTTTTTTGCTTTTTTTTTTTACTCAACCTTCTGGTCAATGTTGTTTTTTTTTTTTTGTTTTTTTTAATTTTGGGGGGATTGTTTTGTTTTTTTGTGGGGGGTGCTTTAGAAGATTTTCTTTCAAGCTTAAAATGTCGACTTTTTTAGTTGGGCAGAACATTTTCTTAGAACCGACCCTGGCATTATGATTAACAACAACTACTTGTTATGCGCGCGCACATAGGCATGCCATAGCTTCTAAGGAAGCGAATTGATAATCATCCGATTACTACATACGGAGAGATCTGAACTGGCCTTCAAAATGCTCTTATATACCGCCAAGAGAGAGAGAGAGAGAGAGGGAAAAAACAACGCTGTTTCATCAGTGGCATCAAAATAATGTTTTAAACTGCTTACAAAACAAAACAAAAAAAACATTTTTTGACCAAAGTCAGAACCCCTCCCTCCCCTCCGCCAACTCCTTCTCCCTGCGCGCTGTTCCGTTACTGACAGACATTGGATATTTATTCACGGTCAGACTTTTGAATGTATTTCTTTGAAGTTTCCTTTGAAGGCGCCATCTTGTTACCTGCCTGATGTTTTCGCGCCCTTTCTCGACTTCCGCTGATTACCGAATCTCATAGCTGTGCCGCTCTCACGCACGTATGGTCATTTCTAAAATAAATGTAAATAAACAATTAGGAACGCATCGCCAGAGAAAGAACGAAGAAGAAATAAATAAAACAAAATAAAGTCATAGCTGAAAGAATCATTGAATAAATACGAGAAATAATTTCAGAAAATACAGAAGATTTTACAAGTAAGGGAAATATTTAAACTGTAAACGGCTGCAAGGAATAAAGCGAAACAAATATTGAATTTACTAGGATATCATTTTGTTTCTTATATTAACTTAGGCACTCCTTTTCTTTACCGTATAACTTCTCTCTCTCTCTCTCTTTCTCTCTCTCTCTCTCTCTCTCTCTCTCTCTCTCTCACACACACACACACACTCACACCCACACACACACAAACACACACACATTCGCTCTCTCTCTCTCTCTCTCTCTCTCTCTCTATATAATATATATATATATATATATATATATATATATATATATATATAAACTACTCCATCGTCTTTCGCAGACAGAAGGATGCCTACAAATATATATATACTATATATATATATATATATATATGTGTGTGTGTGTGTGTGTGTGTGTGTGTGTGTGTGTCTTCAAACAAATTTTATTGAATACAAAAGAACTAAGTTGTTTTGAAATATTTTGTCTGTGTTTTTTTTTTTATATTTCTTATATTTTTTTAATATTGTCATCTCGAAAAAATTCGAAACAGTCCTCATTCCGAGTACTTTCATTATCTATGAAACACACACACACACGCACACACACAAACACACACATACACACACACACACACACACACACACACACACATATATATATATATATGCATGCATATATTATATATACATATATATATATACAATATATGTATTATGTATTATATATATATAATATGTGTGTGTGTGTGTGTGTGTGGTGTGTGGGTGTTGAAATAGAGGAAAATGGATAAAACAACACAACTAAATTCAAATGATATTTTCAACCATATTTTTGTCGGCATTTACCCGATCCTTTACTCCACACATATATATATTATATATATAATAATATATAATATATATATTATATATATAATATAATATAAATGATGAGGCAATACAGGATATAATTCCTTTTATACTATTCTTTTTTTAATTGTTTCTAAGTTTACTCTAACATTTCTTAAGAAATTCACGTGTTTTAGGAAACAGGAAGTAGGATAGGGAGAAAAACAGCAAGAATTATGCATAAATTATCATTACAGATGTAGATATGTAAATCCTCTACAGACAGCAATAATAACTTGAGTAAAAACACTAACTGAAAAAATTACTAAATTATAACACAACGGAAAAAAAAAAACAGAAAGGAAAATCAAAATAAAAGCAGCCCAAATCCGCCCACTTTTTTGCTGCCTAGAATATATACAATGTTGTAGCCCACCCAATTTAGTCTCCTGAAAAATGTGTCTGTAACACCGAAACTGCAATAGAGAGAAAAGTTTTTTACAATATATATATATATATATATATATTAATGTACTCAAAAAAGTTTTCAAAAAAGTCTTTGTCAAAAAAGTATCGAGATTTTTTCTTTTTTGACACACCTTGTCATTCTGTAAAAAGAACTAACGTTTCATTCATTGTTCATTTCTATCTTGGGAAATGCAGCTTCAAATCGACTTTATGACACACCTTGAAATAACGTTCCATTCATTGTTCATTCTATCTTGGTTGTTCATTTTGTTCATTCTATTTTGGTAATACAGCTTCAATCACGATACTTTTATGACACACCTTGTATATATCATGCTATGTGAAATGGAAACAGTCTCATCCAGGATTTGAACTCAGATTAACCGTGTCCATTTCCTTCGAGATAAACATTATACCACGAACACCTTCCCAATAAGTTGTTGAGAACAGCAGAGTTACTATTTTCAGCCATTGCTTGAGGGATTTTTTATTTATTTTACGGCATATAAACTTTTTCCGATCACTTAAAAGCCGAATCAGGTCATTTTGATAAACAAGGATTCAAGTTGCTTACAGTACGTACAGTTGCTTAAGTGGGTCATCCAATTAAGTAATAAACAGCTCATCGTTGCGTAACTTCAGCGATCTCTGGGAACCGGTGCTTTTGCGAGACTGACGTAATCTTGGGAGATGAGAGGTTCATACTTTCCCAGGGTATTAATCCCAGAGAAACGTGTCCTGAGTATGCGTATATGGTACACGGACTCTCTCGTCGATTTCGATGCATGAGGTTTCATCCAATGAACAACCTACACAGTGTTTTTTATCAGTGCTGAAGGCTTGTGTTGGACCATCCACACTTTTGGCACAGTCGATAGAAATAATTGTGCACAAAGAGTGCCACAAACCCAATCAACGACTGGCGTCGTTTTCCAAATTCAGAGTTTCTCTTCTAGACTGGTTACCCAATCCAAGGTTAAAGAGCCCAGTCTTCCTTACTATTTTACTCATGGCTGGAGGGAAAATAATATATACCTTTCCCAATGTATCAGTGCTATGGAAATGCAAACAGTCATGTCTAGGATTTGAACTCTGGTCAACGAGTCCATTTCCTACGACTCTAACCATTATAACTACACGCCTCCATACGGGTTTGACGTTAAACTACATTCTAATGGTGAGTTCCAATTCTGGAGCTCTAGGAAGTTGGAGTACCCCTTCATTGCCATTACTCTCAGGTCCACCCTGACCCGGGCGGTAGTACCTGTTAGGGTTCATCTATGGATTAATAGAATAAAAATTGAAAAAATTGAACACCATCAAGAATGAATAAAACAAAAGTCTTTGTATAAAATAACCAAACAAGGTTGACGTGCCGTAAAATTAACACCAACCAACCGGAAGTAAACGTAATGTAGGTGAAGGTGCGTGGAGTAATGGACTGAGTCGTAGGAAATGGACTCGTCGACCCGAGTTCAAAATTCTGGACGAAGCTACAATTCGCATAGCTCTAATACCACTGGGAAAAAGTATTAATCCAACTACTCTCCCTCCAGCTACGGGTAAATAGTAGGGCAGACTGGGCTCGTTAACCTTGGTTAGGCAACCAGTCTAGGAGAAGGAAATCTGAATTCAAACCTACTATTAGGTGCTCACTACTAGAATAGGCTCAGTCTTAATTAAGTGATCTATGATCAGAGAAAATATTGCGACTTAAAGTTTGAACGGTTTTTCCCTTAATTCTAACATAAACAAGGGAACCACTCTTGGCTGATAATTATTTTATTTATTTATTGATTCTACTAGGAAAAAAGAAGACGGGGGTTAGGGTTAGGGTTTAGGGTAGTTTAATGGAAAATAAATAAATAATTTAATCAGTTAAGAGTGGTTCCCCTTTGTTTATATTAGACTTATAGGAAATAACAGTTTGAACTCACTTACAACGATACCACCGTCCAGCACGTTAACCGCTTATGCCACAGCGACTCTCACCACTAGCACCAGAAAATAAGATGCTGAAATGGATAGTGGAAGAAACGGTATAGAATAATAGAAACTTAAGATCTTTTTAGCGAAAAAATAAATGCCCTCTTCGTAAGGTGCCTATTTTTATTAATCAACACGAACTGCACTTATTCTTTGACCTGACCATTGTTTTTAGTTTTTTGTTTTTGTTTTGTTTTTTGCCTACTGGCTGATACAAACAAAAACATAAACAAAACAAAACAAAAAAAAAAAAACACTTTTGATTGTATTTTTTACATTTTTCTTTCATCTATTATTGTTCTGTTCGTTTTCCACTAATCGTTTCTTCCAATTTCCAACATGGCGTCAACAGATCCTTATAAGGATTACTTCCCCTCTACCGTCATCCAAAAGTCATTAATTCATCGAATCGTCACATCCGGTTTGTGGAGGAAAAGAACCTTTTTTTGGAATCAAACATTTCTCTGCTTATGTGACTGCCGCGTTTCCGTTGCACCATCCTTTCCTTTTATATCTGTATATTTTTTTAATTAGAAAATTATCCGTGAACCCGTTGGCTTCTCGTTTATAACATTCGTCCATGATGAATATAAAGAACGAATAAGTTCATCACAGGTTAATAAGATTATGTTGCAAATGATCCTTTATATACAGAATATATTTACTAACATTAACTTAGATTAAATAATTGTTCTGTCGGTGGGGCCTAGATATGCTCACTGTAGAGCCCCCCTCCCATCAAAGGTTGCCTGATTGGTTGGTTGGTTTGTTGGTTGGATTTTACGGCATGTCAACACGTCTTGCGTTATTTTATACCGAAAACGTTTTGTTTTTATTCATTAAGAATTAAAACTTCTTTATTAGATAACATTAACTGGTAATCTTGAACATTAGCTACTTAAATGAGAGTAACCTCCCTTGTTTTTTCTCTTTTAGGAAGCCATGTCTTTTGTTTTGTAAAAACACAGATTTTTCGACAAATTGGGTATACCTATACTTTTCTAATATACAGGTACTCTCATAGAAATATCAACATCTTTTTTGTAAATCACCTGTGGGAGATTCTAATGTTGACGGGGATGGTGAACATGTGGAGACTGTTTGAAAATATTATAAAGGGTGTTAACATTTTTAAATCGATTTACAAAAAAGATGTTAATATTTCTATGAGAGTACCTGTATGTTAAAAAGTATATCCAAGGGGAGGTTACTCTCATTTAAGTAGCTAATTTCAAGATTACCCATTAACTTAGATTAAAATTTGTTCTGTCCGGTGGAGCTAAGAATACGCTCACTGTAGAGTGCCCCCCCCCCAATCAAAGGGTTGCCCTCATTAGTTGGTTGGTTGGTTGGTTTGGTTGGTTGGATTTTGGATTTTAACGGCATGTCAACGCTTCTTGGATTATTTTATACCGAAGACGTTTTGTTTTATTCATTCTTGATGGTATTCTATTCTTTTGAACTCATTTTTTTTTCAATTTAACCCCCCTACAGTTACTACCCCTCAGAGTCAGAGTGGGTCTGGAGTAATGGCGGATAGAAGTGTACTCCACTCTCTCCAGAGCTCCAGAATTGGAACTTCTTCATTAGATGCAGTTTATCCTCACACCTGGGACAATAACACCCTCAGCCACCGCCTTCTAGCAATACATGATAAAAATTGCTGGGGATTCGCCATAAGGGGTAATAGGGTAGGGACAATCATATAGGTGCTAGGGATTGACGTGACCAGCCGATTCATCAGATCTCGACCACCTGTCCAGCCTAAGTAAAGGCCAAAGTGGAGTGTTGCATGTCATAGACCTGGTCCAGCCACCTGGGTTCCATCCTTAAGCATCACAGGCGCCACCCACGGCCAACAGGTGGTCCCGTTAGTGGGGTACCTCTCTGCAGAGGTGCAGTCGATGTATTCTTCTGCCTCAGCCAATAGGGCGGAGAACGAATAGGGTAGCGCACCCACCATCACAAATTAATAGGATTAAGTAGCAAACGATTTCCTTACAGCAAGTGATCTTTTATACACAAGATGTTTACTAACATTAACTTAGATTAACTAAATGCCCCGTCGGTGGGGCTTAGAATATGCTCACTGTAATCCCTGTGGAGGGGCAAGAACCGCCCCGAAAAGAGTTGCTCTGGGTATGACACTAAACTGCATCAGATGTAGTTTAGTGTCATACCTCAGACATCTATTTTTTAGGGGGGGGGTAAATTATCTTTTTAATTTTCCGTATTCGAAAACACTGAAAACCACGTGCATAAAAGACCTCTTTAGAAACAACTACACACAAAAAATGCATATATGAATGTACAATGAACGTGATTCCTTAACCTCTGGGCATAAAATAAACCTAGAGTTGACATGCCATTAAAATCAATCAATCATTCAATTAGATTTTTTTTTTGCTTTGGCTTTGGTTTGTTTTGTTTTACGGCATATCAACCATAGTGGGTCATTTAATGCGATAAAGTTTTGAAATAAATCAATTCTTAATGGATAATACATTTTTTTTAGAAATACATTTTTCTATTTAACCCATAGATGGGACCCTAACAGGTACTACCACTCCGGGTCAGAGTGGACCAGGGAACAATGGTGATGAAGGGGTGCTCCACATTCCCCATCATTCAATTAGAGTGAGAATAATAAGTGAAAATAAGGAAAACATAAGTGTTGGAAGATTTCTGTTCCAATAAGTAAGAAAGTAAAGTCGTCGGGGTGGCCTAAAGTCGGTATCAGCCAGACAGCGAGGGAGTCTATCCCCTTTTCACTATGGCTAGACCAAAGAGATTGCTTTTTGCGTCTGAAGTGGAGCGCCACACCTACCATGAGCTCCTTACTTTACCGCACAGATCCCTATGCTACGCGTACAGAGTTGGCGAGGTCCGGTATCGAACTAGGAACCTTGTGGTTTCTAGTCGAACGCTCTACCGATTGAGATTGAATACTAATTTCCAAGAATGGAAATTCATAAATTCTTATAATAATTGAATGTCCAAATTTGACCACTTTATTTCCTATCTGATAGAAAACTTTCTGGACAACGCCTCTCTCTCTCTCTCTCTTCTCTCTCTATATATATATATATATATATATATATATATATATATTATATATATATATTTTTGTAAATGCATAAGTAGTAAACTTACCGTGGGGTATGAGTACGATCGCCACAGTATCCAGGCTAAGATTGAGAAAAAACAAATACAAAGTGCTCAATACAATGTAGAGCAAACATTTATTTATATAAAACTATACCATCTAAGATTAATCGAAAACTCGATTAATTTAACTAATGTAACCCTGAAGACCAATCGATGAAACTCGAGTAGGTTACTCCTTTCCATTGTTAATATATATATATATATATATATATATATATATATATATATATATATATGTTTGCCACAAAAGTATCGAGATCTTTTTCTACTTTTAACACATGTTGTATTCTGAAAAAAAAGATGTTCCATTCATTCTTCATTCCTATCTTGTACATACAGTTTTAAACTTGTACTTTTTGACACACTTTGTATTCTGAAAAAAATTAATGAATGGAACTTTTTTTTTTCAGAATACAAGTTGTGTCAAATAGCACAAAAATCTCGATACTTTTTTGACACACCTTGTATATATATTATATATATATATATATATATATTATATATATATATATATGGGTGTGTGTGTGTGTGTGTGTGTGATGTGTGTGGTGTGTGTGTGTGTGTGTGGTATGTGTATTGTTCAGATTTCTCGATCCTCTCAACCTAATACAATTGTGGACTGTGTCTGTGTCTGGATAGAGAAAGGGTTAGTTCTAGTTAATTCCATGGTCAAGTGGTCAGCGTTGTTTTAATGATTTCCTTTGATCTGCTTCTCTCTACTTAATATATTATATATATATATATAATATATATATATATATATATATATATATATATATATATATAAAGCAATGAAATAAACAACAAAACAATACACGAAATAGAAAACAGCAAACCAGATAGACCCCCCCTAATAAAATTCGACAAAATGAAAGCCCAAAAAGCCCAGCATGTAATAGAACTATAAAACAGGATTCCTCTTCCATCGGAACAATAAATTGAGACTCCTAATCCTCTCAACAACGCACCACACTACAGTTTATAAGGAAGCCACTTGGTTTGAAAATCACATAAGTGAGAAAATGTCCGTAACCGAGCGGCATTTGCTTCAGTTCCACGCTACCCTAACTTAGATATAATTGCTCTATCAACGATATTGAGTACTACTTACTTATAAATATAACACACAACATTATCAATACAAACTTTTTAAAAAAACAACATAATCCATTTTGCGGACCTTCTTTTTTATAAAATATTTAATTTTCTCCCGTTGGACCCATAACAACACTTTATATATATCTATTAAAAATGGAGATTCGCTTCCGGTTTTTGTCTGTAACAAAAATTACGTCACTGCTTACGTCACATTACCCAAAATCGTCATAACATAGAATAAATACACTCAAAATTTGAACATGCAACATTAGACAGTCCTCATTGTTTTTTAAAACAAGTTTTTATAAATACATGACTGGTATTATATATCTATATATAGTTTGTTTTATTTTAATACATATTTAAAGTTTACATTTCAAATTGTTTTATTTTTTAATCCTTTAATGAATTTGATGATTTTACTTACTTAGGGTACAAACTCGCTGACATTGAATTTTTTACTCCCACCCCTCAGGCAATATTTCAAAAATCTATTTTACAACTCTCGGGTTTTTTAAAATTTATTTTGTACTAGTTTGTATGTTTTTTGAACGTACAATTTATTTTTTATTTTAAACGCTTAATCATAAAAGAATTTAAAAGGTGACTAAAGACAGCAGACTTTTTTTTTTAATTCTAAAGCACACAAAAAAAAAAACAAGCAAACAAACAAACAAAAATTACACTTATCATTTAAAAAAATATATTACATTATTTTTGGATATTTATTTTTTATAACATATATTAAATATCGAATATTGCACAGAAATGTAAAACGAAAATCTCCGTTTAATAACGTCAAGATTATATAAGTTATCTCCCTTTAACTGATACGATTTTAAAAATGATTCTTAGACACTGCTTTAGGCACGAAATAATATATATATACTTACTTACTTATATATATATATATATTATATATATATATATATATATATATATATATATATATATATAGAGAGAGAGAGAGAGAGAGAGAGAGAGAGAGAAATTGATAGTAAATATCAATTAATAGATAGTTGAATAGACACACAGGTAGATTAATATGAACAGAGGGAAAAAGAGTATGTAAAAAATTAACATTGGTGAGAAATAAATCCACCTATATATATATATATATATATATATATATATATTATGTGTGTGTGTGTGTGTGGTGTGTGTGTGTGTGTGTGTGTGTGTGTGTGTAAGGGCAAGTTTAGCTCAGTCGATATAAAATTCGACAAGGAACCACAAGTTTCCTGGTTTGATACCGGCCATCGCCAACTCAACGCATAAGTAACACAGGGATCTGTGCGATAAAGTGAGGAGCTGATGGTAAGTGTGACACTCCACCTCAGATGGAAATCAATCTTCTTGGTCTAGCGCTAGTGAAAATGAGATAGACTCCCTCGCTGATACCGACATTAGGGCACCCCGACGAATTTATTTTACGAATGAGTATACATGCATACACACACACACACACACACACACACACACACACACATATCATATATATATATATATATATAGCGTGGACATGAGTCAACACATGGTTACTGATAGTTTCTCGTTTATGCGATCTCTAGACAATATATATATATATAGAGAGAGAGAGACAGACAGACAGACAGACAGACAGAGACAGACAGAGAGAGACAAAGAGAGAGAGAGAGAATGGGAGAAAGAAAGAAAGAAAGAAAGAAAGAAAGAAAGAAAGAAAGAAAGATAATAATAATTATGTGATTTATAACTCATAGAACATTACATTCTGTCCAGTTAGAATTCTAAGATACAATTTTCATCACATAACAACTTTATTAATGCGAAACCAAAAGATGGGCAGAGATACAAAAATAAAATTAAAATGTTTATGCATGTATGTCTCTAAGTTGCAACAGAATTAGATGTAGAATTTGAATCAATAAACATGTGAAATTTAACTGCGTAATTATTTTTTTGTAAATAAAACTTGCATTGTGTGTTGTTTTTCACTTGGGCTATTCTATCTAGGTTTAAAAGGTTGGAGATTGTGGTGTGGTTAGGAGGCCATGGCTTTGGATTGAAGGCCGTGGTGTATTGGTTAGTGTTGTAGGAAATAGACTCGTCGACCCGAGTTCAAATCCTGGACGAAGCTACAGTTCACATAGCGCTACTACCCTTGGGAAAGGTATGAATCCAAAAACTCTCCATCCAGATATAGGTTAATAGTATGGTTGGTTTGATTTTGTTTTTATTTAATGGCATCGCGGGTTATTTAATGCCATTTTTTTTGTATCTATGATTTTTAAAGGATTAGTTTGTAGGTAAATATTTGGTTTTTGAATAAATTGTTAGAGTGCGAAACAACAGTTGGTAATCAATCTAGCTTTACAGGTGTATTTTTGCTGATAGTTTCGTATTTATTTGTACGGATCGATCAGTGAATGTAATCAACCAAATAGAACAATGACGAGCAATGATCAGGGGTTTTTTTTTCACCCTTCCTCTGACCGGGATATGCATGCGGGGTTTGGGGATCGCTTGTGAATTTCATATTCTCTTGTTACTTCTTCCATGAATGCACCACGTGTGAATTTTTTGGTTGGAGACGGCTCAACCGAAACAGGGTGAATGTCGTAACAACAATAGTAACAGTAAATATTTCACTTATTCTAAAACAAAAACAAAATTCTAAAATTGGGACTTAATATTTGAAGTGAGTGCTCTCATGCACTCTCTTCAAACCTTTTTATTGATTTTAAAGAAAAAGTACATGAGTGTACATTCACCACTCGGCATAGAACCGCAGATTTTGTAGGGGGTGGTGACAAAAACTGTCACCACTACATGAGTCTATTTAGCTAGGTTCATTCGCTGACCGATTCCATACTAAAATAAACTCTTGCATTCTCTCCTTGCTCAAACCTACTTATACCAAATACTCTTTCGTTCTGTGACTTTATCTATTACCATCTTTCGTCTCTGGTTGAATGATATTCCTAAGGAGCATAATAATGACGTCCCAATTGGTGAATGTGGTGTGAAAGAGGATTAATGAGTCATCTAACACGAGACGTATGTGAAAGAGAATACAAAATTACGTTATATAAGATTGGTGACGTCATTTTCTATCGTCATCATCTTTCAGAGTTTTTTTTTTTTCTTTTTTAAATTCTTTCCTTTGGATAGAGAGTAGTGAAAGGAATTGCTTTGTTGGGATCAATTTTTATTCGAGAAAATGGCCAGCTGTTTACTATACGGTTCTGGCGACTGGAAAGAGATTGGAAAGCCGTAGTTCCCATCGCTGTAAGTCAACGCATTTTAGAAATTCCCCTGTTGCGATTTACAAGACTTGATTAGACGACGGCGAAAGATGGAAAAGGCGCTTATGAATAATGTCGATATCAGAGATGCAGAAACGGTTTCACAGGTAACAGCCGAAGACCGAGCGGTGCAACCGACTGCAACCCACTTATGAGAAGAAGAGATCAAGGTAACACGTCTTTTCAGCTGGTAGGAATATTTACAAAAACCTGGAGTCGACTGACGACGAGGGTAAGGAAACAAATGAACTTTATAAAGAAATTTGCCAGATCCACCCACGTCGTTTTTTGGAGGAATTTGATCTCGCTTTTCGGAAGAAGGTCCCAAACACAATCAAAACATGAGAGAAATGGCCAAAACAGAACGACGTATTTTACCGCCGCTTTAAATGCTAAAGATGAAGAAGATGAACCATTGAAGCTTCTTATAATGAAACGATTCAAATTGTAGGAAGGAAGTCTCTAGAAAAGAATTTATTTTCTGAAATCTAAAAAATTTTCATTATAAATTTATAAAAAAAAATCAAGGAGGCGAAAAAGAGAAATAATTAGTGTCATTTGCTTGGAAAATTGGTAGTAAAGCACAATAGCGCGCAAGAGATAATATCATTAAAGATTCCGGGTTCGATACCGGCACTCGCCAACTCAGTGTATAAGTAGCACAAGGACCTGTGCTGTAAAGTGAGGAGGTGTGGCGCTGCACCTCGGATGCTGAAAACAATCTCCTGGGTCTAGCGCTAGTGAAAAGTGGATAGGCTCCCTCGATGTTTGTCTGATACCGACTTTAGGCCATCCCAACAGCTTTAGTTAATTTACTTACGTATAAAAAGCATTATATTTCACGAAAATACCCGAAACCTTTGAGACGTTAGGGTTCGGGTTAGTGTTAGGGTTAGGGTTAGGCTACTTTGGGAGTTTCCGACATCTAATGCTATTTATACCTAAAATGCGATTCTAATGATATTATCTTTTGAGCCTTATTGTGCTGGGAAAAAAATTTATTAAAAATCAATTATTTGAACTTCTTTGTATGCTAAAAAAAAAATGAATTGAAAACTCACCGTAGAAGGATGATTAAAAGCTTCCATTTGTAAATGTTCCTATCAAACTGGTACTTTTAAAGTTTATCGTTTCCTTCTCCTAGACTGGTTGTCACGCCAAGGTTAAAGATCCCTGTCTGTCTTATCATTTACCTCTACCTGGAAGGGATATTAGTTTGATTCATACCTTTCTCAAGAGTATTTAAAATTTTGTAGTTGGTTGGTTGTGGTTTGTTGGATTTTACGGTATGTCAACTTATTGGGCTATTTTATGCCAAAAACGTTTTGTTTTATTCATTCTTGATAGATACTCAATTTTTTTGTAAACTCATTTGTTAAACACACTTTGTTATATTTAACCCATATATGGGACCCTAACAGGAACTACCACTCCGGGTCGGAGAGGACCTGGAGGTAATGGTGATGAAGAGGTACTCCACATTCCTCAAAGCTCGAAAACTGGAACTTAAGAGTTTAATGTCATATCCGAGGCATGAAGACCCTCATATATATTTATATATGATAAAAAGGTATGGGGTTGCCATAAGAGCCATAGGGTTTGGGACAATCATATTAGTGTTAGTGCTTGACGTGACCAGCTGATTGATTGGAAGGAACTTCTTCGTTTGCCCGTCTATCATGTTAGAACTTTAGTGGAGTGTTGCATATCATAGACTGCTCATCCACCAGGATTCCGTCCTTAAGCATCAGGGGTAACCACCTAACTAACTGGTGGCTGCATTGATGGGGTGCCATACCCCTCTGCAAAGGTGCAGTTGGTGTATTCCAAATCCCCAGACGTCAGGGCTATTACAATTTGGTAACTTAAATTTAAATCCTGGTAACTTAGTAACCAATCAGAAGTGACCTTTCTACTCACTCGGGAATAGACTCTATTCCCTGGGGTCAATCAGCCGGTTTGGTTTGGTTTGTTTTACGGCATATCAACCTCAGTGGGTCATTTAATGCCGATGAAGTTTTGAAATAAATTCATTCTTAATGGATACTTATTTTTTTTATAAACACATTTTTCTATTTAACTCATAGATGGAACCCTAACAGGTACTACCACTCCGGGTCAGAGTGGACTAGGGATCAATGGTGAAAAAGGGGTGTTCCACATTCCCCAAACCTCTAGAACTGGAACCACACCATCAGATAGAGTTTAACGTCATTCCCAGGACATGAAGACCCTCAGTCACCGCCTTCTTGTACCCATATGATAGAAAGGGCTTGTCATGAGAGCAATAGGGTTGGAGAAATCATATAGGTGCTAGGGCTTGACGTGACCAGCCGATTGATCGGAGGGGGCCTCTCCGGCCGCCCGTCAAGCCTACAATCAGCCGGCAGTGAGAAGCCTGGGTAAGCTTCTGTATTATTGCTTTCAAAACGACCTAACAAGTAAGTTCTTCACTTCCTATTCAGGGCTTTAATGGCAAAACCTCGTATCGTCTGCATAGGTCAATTCGCTCGTACTGTCCACGTTTATTTCTCTACGGATTCGGACCTTTTCCAATGCTTAGGTCACTGTTGAAACACTGCCAACAAATCCCAGGAGATGTCAACGAAGCAGCTAGAAGTTATTTTGAAAGAAAAGTTCGCAGTATGGCGTGTAAAGTGTAAGAGGCGTTACGATAAACGTGTGAAGTCCCATAAGGATTACTGTGTTATAATGATAACAAATCAAATTACTTAATGCGTAGTCATTATAGATGTATGTATATAAATATATACATATTCATATTCATATCCATATATATATACATATATATATATATATATAGAGAGAGAGGGGGAGAGGGAGAGAGAGGGGGGAGGTACACATGTGTGTTTGTAATATTGCCTGAGTGTTATAGAGTGCGCCTCAATTAATCAATCAATCCACCAGCCAATCAATCAATACACACACACACACACACACACACACACACACACAAACACATATATATATATATATATATATATATATATATATATATATATATATATATATATGACAAGAAAACAAATATGTCCGTATTTAATAAACGAGTTCTTGCCTTAAAATATTTTACGTTAATTTGTTCATACATCAGGTTTTGTATACGTTCGGTGAGATGCTACCATATATATATATATATATATATATTATATATATATATATATATATGTGTGTGTGTGTGTGTGTGTGTGTGTGTGTGTGTGTCTTTGTTATCTTGTCTGGATATGCATGTATATTTGTACTATTGCCTGAGTGTTACAGAGTGCACATCAATCAATCGATATATAAATAAATGAATATATATATATATATATATGTATATGTGTATGTGTGTGTCTGTGTGTCTGTCTCTCTCTCTCTCTCTCTGCTGTGTGTGTGTGTGTGTGTGTGTGTGTGTGTGTGTTTATTCCCATTGTTTTTACTGCCTATGTATATAGCTCTTATATACGAATAGACGAGTTCTCGCCTTAAAATGTTTTACATTTATTAGTGTATATATCAGTTTTTATGTATGTCTAGCCAAAATGTATATATATACATATATATATGTGTGTGTATGTGTGTGTGTGTGTGTGTTTATATGTGTTGTGTGTTTTATGTGTGTGTGTGTGTGTGTGTGTGTGTGTGTGTGTGTGTGTGTGTTCATGTGTGTGTATATATGTAGTAAAAACAAGATGAATGTATTTTGGAAAAAGGTTGTATCTAGATCTATCAAAGGCAGATCAGATCCCGATTTGCCATTTCCAACAAAAAGGAGACACAACTATAACAAAAAAACAAAGAAAAAGAGAGAGAGAGAGAGAGAAAAAGGAAACAAACAAACAAACAAAGAACGAATTAGAAAAAAAGAAAAATAATGGAAAATGACATTCACTGAATCCCATCTTGTTTTTTTTTTGTTGGTTTTTTTTTTGTATTTTATTTTTCTTTTCTGATTTGAAAATAATTGCAAGATCAACCATTTTTAAAATGGCAGCAAATTCAACACGTTTAACACTTGGGTTGACAAGAAGATAATGACATGCACTCAACCGTTTGTAGCCATCATAACTACAATCAACAAAAACAATACTCTTATTCAAATTTCTCTTAATTCTCTTTTCTTCCACTCTTGCTTTAGATTTATTCATTTTGTATTATTATTATTATTATTATTATTATTATTATTATTTACTCCTTTTGAGTTTTTCACACCAGTGTTAGCTGATGGTCTTTCACTGGATCTGAGTGACAGCAAGTTCCTCAGGTCTCCAGGACTCTTCTGAGTATTCTAGGCTGATTGCAGGGCAGTGCAGTAGTTCTGAATGGTTCATCCTTCCTCTGATATTCCAAACTTTCCAACCTTTTCTAATCCCTTTGGGGACTGTTCTAAGTGCACAACTACAATTGGTATAACTTCACTTTCATATTCCGCAGTTCTCTGGCAAGGTTCAGATATTTGTCATTTTTCATTTCTTTAACTTCACCGGTGATCCGCTGGAACAGCAAAATCCACCAGAATGACAAGTTCTATTCTTGTTAATCAACAATTATTATTATTATTATTATTATTATCTTTTCGGAATCTTTCCAGTACCCGAACAACCACTGTCAAATGTACCAATTTAGTATTATTATTTCATACCTTACAAGTTTTACACACCAGTTTAATTGGTGGTATTTCACTGGAGTCCGAGTGAAAGAAATTTTCCTCGGTCTCCAGTGCTCTTCTGACTATTCAAGCTGATCTTAACAATGCAGTGTTCTGTATGGTCTTGATATTTCCTCTGATTTCAAATTCTTCCTGTCTTTTTTCCATGCCTTCTGCAACCGTTTCCAACACAATTTTAATTGGTATCACGTCACTTTATTATCCTACAGCTTTTTTCTGGAAAGGTCAAAGTATTATTATTATGAGTTTATCACATCTGCCGTAGCCAGTGGATCCCTTGAGGCTAAATAACAGCAAGTCTCCTCAGGCTCCAGGACTTTTCTGAGTATTCTAGTCTATACCAGCAGTGCTGTAGTTTGGATGGTCTCGGTTCTTCCTCTGGTTTCCAATTCACCCAAATTCTTTTTCAGGGCTTTGGGGATCGTTCCAAGGGCACCAATTACAATTGGCACAACCTTCACTTTCAGGTTCCACAGTTTCCTCAGTTCTCTGGCAAAATCTAAGTATTTGTCTACCTTTTCGCTTTCTTTCATTTTCATTTTCACTCGCTGGTCGGCTAGGACGGCAAAGTCCACAAGATGATAGTTTCCCTTCTTCTTGTCCATTAATAATAATAATAATAATAATAATAATAATAATAATAATAATAATAATAATTTCTAGGTTACAGCAGAAGATGCGATAACAAGTTTTTTTCCTGCACTTTCCTCACTATTAACGCCGTCTTCTATAGTTTCGGTGGAAAATCTAAGGGCTCCTCTCGATTTACAAAGGTACAATATTATTATTATTATTATTATTATTATTATTATTATTATTATTATTATTATTTATCTCCATGAGAGGTTTTCATAACCGCCTAAGCTGGTGGTTTACTGGAGACTGAGTGACAGCAAGTCTCCTTAGGTCTCTATGACTTTTCTGATCATTCTAGCTGATCTTAACATTGCTGTTTGTTACAGCAATGATGCCTCTCAACTATATACTTAAAAAATGTACAAAGGTGGGCTAAAATTTTACAAAATCACAGGGAAAATTAAATTAACTCATGTACATGGATATCAAAATGGAAAAAGAACTGGAAACCTTTATGCAAACCATAAGAATATATAGTCAAGGATCTAGGAATTGGATTCGGTATTGAAAAGTTTGTCATGCTTGTGATGAAAAAGGCAAAAAAGGTAACAGTGGAAAAATAGAACTAGTGGAAATTATAAGAACATTTGGAGAATAGGAAAACTACAGGTACTTGGGAATACTGGAAGCGGACACCATCAATCAAACACAGATGAAAGAAAAGGTGAGAACAATGTACCTCAGAACAATAAGTACACTTCTAAATACCAAGCTCACGGAAATCTCGTCAAGGATTGCATTCCTTGATAATGTACACTGGACCATTCTTACAATAGACAAGGGGGGACCTCCGGTAGATGGACCAACAGACAAGTAAACTTATGACAATGCACGAGAGATGACATAGACGAAAAGGAGGAAGAGGTCTTGCCAACATTGAAGATTGTGTAGATGTGACAATTCAAACACCCAAAGAATACACTAAAAATAGCAGAGAAATACTAATTACAGTAGCCGGTAACAGCAATTGCAACAAGCAGAAACACAACAAAAACTAGAAATGAGAAGAAAAACAACTATATGGATACTTCAAGCGACAAGATAATGCACTAAAACAAACTATATCAAAACGAAAATAGATAAGACGCAGCAGAATTGTAAGTGTAGGATGTGTGGAGACAGACGAAACGGTTCATTGTATAATAAACAAATGCAGTAAACTAGGACAAAGAGAGTGCAAGACTAACCACCACTGGGTAGAAAAGGTGATCCACTGAAGATTTTGCAAGAAATCATTGATTTTCTAAAATAATTTTTCTAAAATTTTAACATTACAAAAAATGATATATACATAAACCAGAATCTGTTCTTGAGAATGAAATGGACAAAATTCTCTGGGACTTCACCATATCCAATCAAAGAGTCCAGACCTAGTATTAATTAACAAAAAAAAAGAAAAAGAACTTGTCAAGTGGTTCCAGCAGATCACAGGGTGAAGTTGAAGGAAAACGAAAACATAGATAAATACCTGGACCTTGCAAGAGAATTGAATAGCAAGTATCCTATACTTATTTCTCCTCAAGTATCCAGGACTCTTCTGAGTATACTAGCCGATTTCAACAACGCTGTTGTCCGGATAGTCTCAATTCTTCCTCTGATTTCTAGTTCCTCTAGTCTCTTTTCTAAGCTTTTGGGGCTGTTGCAAATGCACCAACGATAATTGGTATCACTTTCACCCTCATATTCCACTGTATTTTCAATTCTCTAGCCTGGTCTGGGTATTTGTCTATCTTTTCGGTTTCTTTCATCTTCACCTTGATATCTGCTGGAACAGCAAAATGTACCAGTTGACAAGTTCGCTTTTTCTTGCTAAATAATACTAATTCTGGTCTTCTGTCAGGGATAAGGGGATCCATCTGTATCTCAATGTCCCAAAGAATTTTAATTGCTTCATTCACAAGAAGAGATTCTGGTTTATGCATATATCATTTTGTTGTATGGTCAAAATTCAGTTTTTTGCATAAATCCCAGTGGATCACCTTTCCAACCTGGTCGTTCCTAGCTTTGTATTCTCTTTGTGATAGTTTGGTGCATTCGTATAATTAATATATGGTTTATGGTCTCATCTCTGTCCCTACTTACTTTACATTTGCTGTTAATTTGTGTCTTATCAATTTTTGCTTTGATATAAGATGTTCTTATGGCATTGTTTTGTGCAGCAATTATGAATGACTCGATTTCTCTTTGGAGGTTTCCTCTTCGTTTCCTCTTCTTTTTCACACTAGCGTTAGCTGATGGTATTTTACTGGAGTCTGAGTGGCAACAAGTTTCCTCAGGTGTCCAGGTCTCTTCCGAGTATTCTAGCCGATTACAGCAATGCAGTAGTCTGGATGGTCTCAATTCTTCCCCTGATTTCCAGTTACTCCAGTCTTTTTTCCAAGATTTTTAGGACCGTTCCAAGTGCACCAACTACAATTGGTATCATTTTCACCATCATATTCCACAGCCTTTTCAATTTTCTGGCAAGGTACAGGTATTTGTTCATTTTCTCGCTTTCCTTCATCTTCACCCTGTGATCTGCTGGAACTGAAAAGTCTACCAGTTGACAAGTTCTCTTTTTTTTTTTGTTAATTAATACTAGGTTTGGCCTCCTGCCTGTGATAGTGTGATCCGTCTTTATCTCGAAATCCGAGAGAATTTCATTATTATTATTCACTCCTTTTGAGTTTTCAGATCAACATTAGCTGATGGTCTTTCACTGGAGTCTGAGTAACAGCAAGTCTCCTCAGGTCTCCAGGACTCTTCTAAGTATTCTAGCAGATTGCAGCAGTGCAGTAGTCTGGATGGTTTCAAACTTTCCTCTGATGTCCAGATTTTCCAATCCCTTTTCCAATCCCTTTGGGACCGTTCCAAGTGCACCAACTACAATTGGTATCACTTTGACTTTCATATTCCATAACTTTTTTAGTTCTCTGGCAAGGTCCAGATATTTGTCCATTGTTTCATTTTTCTTCAGCTTCAACCTGTGATCTGCTGGAACTGCAAAATCCACTAGTTGACAAGTTCTGTCTTTTTTGTTAATCAACACTAGGTCTGGTCTTCTTGCTGGGGTAAGGCGTTTTTATTTCAAAGTCCCAGAGAATTTTATGCGTTTCGTTCTCAAGAACAGGTTCTTCTTCTTCTTCTTCTTCTTCTTCTTCTTCTTCTTCTTCTTCTTCTTCTTATTATTATTATTATTATTATTATTATTCCGTTTCTCTTTTTTTCTTCTCCTGCAGTCATCATCCTGACGAATATCCCCATCACAGCAACCAGTATTTGTCAACATTATCATATTTATTGTTTTTGGTTCGATTGCTTTATTCTGTAGCATCAAATCTTTTCGTATGGAAATCTATTTCTTTCGTTTCCCATTTTCTTCTTTACTGAATCCATTTATTATGAATCTATTTCCCGTAGCGAACAGTTTTCTCCAGAATATCTACTCTTTACACACAAGATAACATCTATCAAAGCTACTGGTCCGTTTTCACATTACGACGCTCAGATTTTCTGGCCGGGCCCCTAACCCCCGACCTTAACGTTTGTGACAAGACAAGAAAAAAATATCCGTTGTCATCTCTTGCTAAACTATTATTATTATTATTATTATTATTATTATTATTATTATTATTAGTAGTAGTAGTAGTAGTAGTAGTAGTAGTAGTAGTAGTAGCATGTTTTTGTCTTTTGTCCTTTTATGAACGTCTTTTTCTTTCTATTTTTCCTTTTCTTTTTTCTCATTTTTTCTAGCATTTCTAGTTCTTTCGTTTTTTTTACTTACATTTTTCTAAGTTTTTTTATCACCCTATTTTTTCTTTCCTGTTTTTTTTTCTTATTTATTCCTCTACGTTCTTCCTTTATTTTTCATTTTTGCCAGTTTTTCTTTCTTTTTTTCTTCGGTTCAAAAGAACAGAAGAAAAAAAGAAAGACAGAAAGAAAAAAGAAAGAAAAACTATTATTAATTTATTTCTGTGCTTCTCTTTACTTTTTTATTTTCGGTTTTCTTTCTTTCATTTTTCTTTTTTCCTTCCTCCTTTCTTTCTTTCTTTCTTTTGTGTTTTTTTACTAAATTAATTTTGCCCTTCTTGTTTTTATTATTAATCGGTTTTCTTTCTTTTCCTTCTTTTCTTTCTTTCTCTTTTCTTTTTTTTCATTCATTCATTCTTTCTTCTTTCTTTCTTTCTTTCTTTTGATTTTTTCAGCTGTTTTTCTGTGAACTTATTTCAGTACTTCTCTTTACATTTTTATTACTTGATTTTGTTTGTTTGTTTGTTTCTTTCTTATTTTAGGCTAAATCTCTTCTTTCTATTTTTCCCTCATTCTGCTACTCTACCTTCTCTCTCTCCCTCTCTCTCTCTCTTCATCTTCTATCTTTTATTTTAAAAAGCGTCCATTCTTTCCCTTCTGTATTTCTCAATTTGGCAATCTTAGACTGGATCAGAAATCCGACTCATATTCCTGCTTTATTATTATTATTATTAT
>CM042143.1:107058269-107098269 GCA_023376005.1 Doryteuthis pealeii | reverse complement strand
CAAAAATTAAATAATTACTTTTAAATAATGAATTAATTAATTAAATAAATAACAAAAATTAAATAATTACTTTTAAATAATTAATTAAATAATTAGATAAATAACAAAAATTAAATAATTACTTTTAAATAATTAATTAAATAATTAAATCAATAACAAAAATTAAATAATTACCTTTAAATAATTATAATTCATTTTTTGTTATTTTGTTCTTATATATTAAGTTTTTCGCATTTCGTATTACAATTTCCTTTTTTTTACATTTAAAAAGATACTCTTGGTTTGAAAAGTTGATTTTTTTAGTTCTCCCCAAAAGTTTTAGTAGTTCGTACTAAATAAAAAAACATTTCGAAAATGTTTTTGATTCAAATTTTGCCTATGGAATCATGATATAACATGCACTGCCTTTTAATGAAAAAAAATTTACTATTTTAGGAAGGTTAAGAGTGGCCATTTTGAATCACTGCTGAAAATTCATCTCGTTTCATGTCTTTAAAGAAGTAAATTTGTTTTTCTATGTTTTCATGCCGTTATGCAACAGTCTAAATCAAATTGAATTAAAAAATGATTATAGTTTCTATTAAAGCAATTTTATATTATTTTTTTCATAAAAGAATCCGCTTCGAACATTAATTATTTCAGAGCAAATTCTTGGCATTTCTTTCGAGTAAATTGTTAAAGTAAGTTATTGAAAATGATCCCCAAGATGTGCGGCCATACTAAATGATAATAAGCAACGGGAATTACTAACATAGCTTCAATATATAGCGCCGAAATAATTGCAATTAATTTAGCACTTGACTTCAATACCATAACCCACACACACACACACAATGAATTCATAATTTTCATAGACTCTGTATCTGCACTCATTGCATTACAAATAATAACGTCAATGACCCATTAATTAGACAAGTACAAAACAGAATATACAACTTGTACAAAAATAAAGAAATAATATTTTGTTGGATCCCAAGCCAACTTGGTATACCTGGAAATGACAGGACAGATTCAGAAGCAAAGAAAGACATGAAAGACACAATAACAAAAACAAAAATACCATATACTGATTATAAAACACTTGTGAAAAAAACTATCATTAAAAAATGGCACAATCATTGGAATGCACACATTAATAACTAACTTCAAAACATTAAACGTACCATTGGAGAATGGAACTTAAAATACAACAAAAAAAGAAGAGAACAGGTTGTACTGGCAACTCTTACATCACCCATCATCATTTACTAGAGGGCACAGAATCCCCAATATGCAATACATGCCAAGAGAGATTTACAGTGAAACATATACTGCGAGTGTGTAGATTTTGATTTCTAGTGCGAACAAAATACTACCAAGCAAGTAATTTGAAAAAAAACAAAAAACTTTTCACGAAAATAAGACCATCCAGGATTTTACATTTCTAAAAGAAGTGGGATGTGTACTAAAAAATATGAGTAATTGAACAATAGTTAAAATCTATACATATACATATTTTTCTACCAAATACCGCTACGAATCCAAAACTTAGTTGGCATTAAATGACCCGCCGAGGTTGAGTATATACCGTAAAACAAACCAAACAAAGCAAACCAAAGCAGTGTGTCAATGTGTAAACAATTATTGCTTATTCTTACTCAGTCCACTTCGAACTGTACAATCAATTTCGTCCCAGATTGGTTCAGTTGGTAAAAGTTCTGTTAGACTGCGTGGGCCAAGTCAGAATTTGCAAAATTACCCTCATCTTCTTTTAATTCTAGATAATTAAAACAGTTTTGAGCTGTTTTAGATAATTATTTTGTTTTTGATTCTGGTGCAATATCGCATAAATGCGCCTATCCTCCTGCCCTAAAAAAGACGCTAAGCGATGCTTGTGAAAATCCGATTAGTGCTACTAAGGCGTTCTTCCCGAAAAGTTAATGGCGATAATGAACGCAGTATTTTACCCCCCCCCCCTTTATGTACCAAAACGATATATGATTACAAATATTAAGTTGCAGGATTGTGAATTTAACCACAGGTCACCTTTCTATGTTCAGAGACCTTCCTGTTTGCTAAGTAAAGTAAATCCTAGCTAACCCAGATTCACCGATTATACGAAACTTGAAAAGCTAAGTTAAAGCAACATTATTCCAGGCCATGGTGGTGTTGGTGCTGTCGTAGGGCTGCACCACTTGGACCTTGACGAGGCGCTGGAAAATAGACTGGATGGGGGTGCAGAAGAATGCTGCGTGTGATCTAGAACAAATCGGGGAAGCAACATCCCACAAGAAAGCAGCTATACGGCACATGCCCCTGTAACACAAACCATCAGAGTAAGGCGAACAAGACACTGCGCTGGAGAAGTAAGGATGAGCTAATAAGATACTTCCTTCTGTGAAAACCGGCACATAGACGTGCCAGTGCGGGCTGTCCAGCAAGGACATACATATGCCAGCTATGTGTAGATGCAGCATGCTGTGGGGGGGGGGGGACCTACCGGGGTCATGAGTGATAGGGGGAATTGGCGAGAGATTGTCATGGATATCCGCGCTACTGGCGCGACATGACGATGATGATGATGATAAAAGCTAATAAAATGGACTCGGCAGTTGTACCAACCTTGGGATATTTTGCTACAATCCTTTTTCATTCATCCAGTATTTTTATAAAATAATTCATTTAGAATTTAATTGATTTTAAATATCTTTTTTTAATGAAAATATGATTATGTGTATTGTTAATGACGCTGGAAAGATCCAAGCTTTTCAGTCAGAGCCAGATCGATAACGCTTAGCACGGTTCAGATTTTCAGCAGGCACCGCTTAGCGTTTTTAAGGGCAGGAGGCCAGAAATATTTATGTGATAGGCACTGGAATTTTATATAAGTCTGGAATTTAGGTCAATTTATTTATCTAATATTGAAAAATTAAATACTTATTATACTTAAAGAAATAATTCAGGTTGGTCCCAAACATTTTGATCGGGTAATGTATATAATAAAAGAAATTCAAAAATTGGAACTTCACCATTAGAACACTAAGACCCTCAGTCTCCGCCTTCTAGCACGTATATGATAAAAAAGGGATGGGGTCGCGACAATCATAAAGGTGCTAGGGCTTGACGTGATAAGCCGATTGATCGGAGGCGGCCTACAGACGTAAAGAATAGTAATATATGAGAGGGGAGGCAGACAGGAGCAGAGACAAGACAGACAGAGACAGAAAGACAGACGAACTGACAGACAGACTGATAGGCATACATAAGAAAAGAATGAAAGTCAGACAGTCACTCAGATGGACGGACAGAATACAGATTCATAGATACACAGACAGACAGACATACACAGACAGACATGACAGACAGACAGACATGTATAGATTAATATAATTATATATATTAATATATAATATATATATTATATAGATAGATAGATAGAGATAGATAGATAGATAGATAGGAAGAGGATAGTATACATAGAGAAGAAAAGTATTTAGACAGACAGACAGACAGACAGACAGATAGATAGTGATAGATAGATAGATGGAGAGAATAGAAAAAGAAAAGAGAAGAAAAAAATCATACAGATTTCGAGATAGATAAATAGATAGATAGCTATGAACAATGTGTGAAAAATACATAAAAATGTATTGTGGTGTCAAGAAAATAAAAACAAGAGAGAAACATTGATATTCAAAATTAGACTTCACTTTCTTTCTATGGAAATGCCTAGAAATATCTAGTACTCACATAAATACATATGACCTTCCTTATACAATACATTCTCAAAAGTTTTTTCTCTTGTGTATTCTTACATTTTTCTCTTCTCTCTTTATCTATTCGTGTATCTCGCATCACACAACACACACACACACAACACACCACACACACACAATATATATATAATATATATATATATATATATATATATATAGCGTATGTCTGTGATTCATAGTTGTATAATTTACCAGATTATGCGTGTTCGGTTGACTGGTCAATCTGATACTCCCGAATTGATAGAAAGGTCAAGGAGTAATATTGCGAATTTGGGTGATAGAATCGACTATCATTATAAGAATATTACAATAGCAAACAATAAACAAATATATTAATAATATAATAATAATAATAATAATAATAATAATAATAATAGATATTTTTTAGCACAAAGAATGTTGTAGGATTTATTTAAATCAAACATTTGATATTCGATCCTATGTAGTTATCGAAACAAAGTTAGTCGACAAGTTGTGATACAATTTTTACGAAATACTACGAAAAAGCAAAGGAACAGTAATAATGAAAAGTTAGAAGCTGTGTCAAAAAGTTCCCGATTTTAGTTTTGATTGTCAATCCGTCTAGGGTTATTTTATGCCAATAGGTTAGGTAGTCGTTTTCCTTTTCTGTTCATGTGTATATTTTTCTATAGTTTCTTAAGCATTTTTTAAAATTCTTTTTTTTTTCTTTTTGGTTTTGTTTAGCACACGGTCATATCAAATAATTTTAAGCAGATGTATTTGATTTATAGATTAAATCCAAATAGGTACTACTACTACTACTACTACTACTACTAATACTACTACTGGTTAGAGTGGATCTATGTGTAATGGAAATGATAGCATACTCCACACTCTCCAGATATCCAAATCTGGAGCTTCTCTATCAAATGCTGTTTAGTGTATTAACGTATTCTAAGCCCCGCCGACTGGTTATCTTAATTTTGTATTTGTTTTCTATACATGTATAAAGGGCAATTGGTGTGAATGTATGTATGTGTATGTATGTCTGGGGGAAACAACGAAAAGAAAACAATTAATGACAAAGTAAATATACATACACTATCACCAGATCTTGCTTTTTGAGTAAAACTTATGAAGAATTGATTTATATTCGTGAAGATAATTAAAAGATAAAATTTAAATAGTAACAGTATGGAATTCATTTTTTTCGCATTTAATATTTTAAATAGGAGACATTCATTTTTCTTTTCAGAATGTGCACTTTTTTTCTGACGCCCAAATAGGCCGGATAACGCAAGGTCTTTTCTTTTTACATAGGGATTCTAATGGGACATCGTGCAAGGATCCAACTCGTAATTCAGTAATAATGGGTCTTTGAGACTAACCTTTTGCCTCCACCTCTATCCAGGCGACGTCGGATAGCCACTTCTAGTCGTGTATACTTCATCGTTCTTCTTGATAGAACCAAACATTGTTTAGCACATTTTGTGTTATACCAATTACATACACACATACCGTTTATAATAAGCACTTCTAACTTTTATTAAATGTCCGAAGAAATCACCCTGCGACTTATAAAGTCAAGGGTTAGCTTTGGGTTACTGGTTAGCTGTGTTCTGGTACAGTAATGGTCTTTGAATTGTCAGAAAAGTGCTATGGAAACATATACTCACCTGCAGTCTTCGAGAGAAAAAAAGCTCGAAGAATGCCTTAGCAGTGTTTTTCATTCTCGTTTTTTATTGGTTGAATGTGTTATAAATACCTCATTACCAGCTAGTTTTGAGGTGGATTATTCTTAGAAGGTCTAGCCGGCCGGAGGGAGGAAACGCTCGAAGAGTGCCTTAACAATGTTTTATATTTGTTGTTGTTGATATCAACATTTCATTCTCGTTTTTGATTGGTTGAATGGGTTATAAATACCTCATTACCTGCTAGTTTTGGGGGTGAGCAGCTATCGTTGATTGGGGAGTATTCCTTTACTTACCATTTGATTTCCTATCACTAACTTTACCAGACCTAAAAGGATATTTCACATCGTACCTGCTACCAAGGTCGCAACAAGGTATTGTTACACATTTTCCACAAGTAATGTGAGTAAAATTTTACGTACTTACCTTTGTGGTTGCAAGGCGTTAATGTTCCTCACTTTATTAGTGATTGCTATTTCGCCACAGAATTAAACCACAAACAAGGTAAGTAAGATCTAAATACATATGAAACGTTGAAAATTACCTGATAATGATGAAGGCCACGAGAGTCAGTGTAACATAATTAATAGATAGCCTACTGTGTACGATAAGTGTATGTTAATTCAAAACTAACGGTTATGGAAAAACACAGGGAAAATGATGGACAGATTTTGACCTGCAGTTGACCTCTCTTCTGATTCGCCAGTGCGAGTGTTAGAGGTTAGTTTAGAAAAGTCAGATTTTTGTCGGGCGCTGAACAGGACTCTCGTAAAAACACCCGTGTTTGTTGATTTGGGATTTATCTTATAAAATGACACATGAGCTCTAAACAAAGAATAGTCTTGTGTTCGTTTACTAAGAACAAAAAAACGGCCAAGACTTCCCAGAATAACATCTACCAGACCAGAACCAGAGATAGTTCCAGCTAAGAAGCCATCTACCAGCCCAAGGACAGACCAAGCTAAAATGGAAGATACAGAGCTATAGAATAAGATGGGATAACAGCTACCCAGATCTATTCAGAAGCTACAAAGAATTTAATTATCCCAGATAAGTATATCTGTGTACAGGTTTAGACTACAATATACGGTGATACCTACATATGGGATATAATTAATGAGCTTAGGTAATCAAGGGTTGCAAAGCAATCGGTTTTTTTTAATGTAAATTATGGGCGCAGAAGAGAGAAAGAAATAATTTGGAAAATATTTTGACAGGCTGGAATGCATTTTGTGAATTGTTTGTTTCAATTCCCACCAGAGAAAATTACGATGTTAAATATTTTTGGAATTGTTTGGTTAAAATTCCAATATACGTATATAATAAGAATATACAATGGAATTGAAATATACAGAAATAAGTAGGGGAATGGCGCAAGAAAAATAATCAGCTGCTTAACGGTAATCATAAAATAGGAGACGAGGATTAAAAGTAAGGTAGTGATAGGAATAAGTAACTAGTCGCAACTGACCTTACTTTAGCCCAAAAGCAGCCGGCCTTTCTTGCTTTCTTTCTTCTTCCAATTTTGACAATTGGCTCACTGACCGAAGTGATAAGTTTACTAGCTCTAATTATGCCGATTTTGTTATTATAAACATCTTCTCTCTCTCTCCTCTCTCTTCTCTCTCTCTTCTCTCTCTCTCTCTCTCTCTCTCTCTCTCTCTCACACACACACACACACACACACACAACACTGTCGGATTAATTTCCATTTTAATTTTCATATATATATATATTATGTGTGTGTGTGTGTGTGTGTGTGTGTAGCTGACTACTAGAACGATTAGAAGACATAAACTTGTTGACAAAAAAAGATTTGCGCTCTTTAAAAGCACCAGCACAGGCTTACTCGGGATTTTAATTTAAGAGTCGTTTTCACATACGAAGAAACGAGCCCATTTATAAGAAACAAGTCCCCAGTACGTTACATATATAAAGGTATGGCTATACAACATCAAACGAAAATCCTTCACCTGAGATTCGTAGTTTAAACCCGTTTATTTATTTTTCAATGCTTGTTCAAACTGAGGTGCGAATTATAAGCACTGCCCCCTCCAATTACGAGAAAAATCTGTTTATAAAAGAAACTTGAGTATCCATTTAGAATGAATTGATTTCAAAACTTCGTCGGCATTAAATGACCCACTGAGCTTGATAGGCCTTTAAAAAAAAATTAAAAAAACAAAAAAAAATCTGAAACAAAATGGATGCGCAAAATTAATAAATGGCGACAATCTACCTATCACAACTTGTAATAAAAGTAAATTGTTATATGGGGAAATGAACACAGCAGATTAGAAGGCCCGTAAATAAACCCCACACAAAGAACACCAATATTCCCAGCATGCAACACACACCAAATCAAATAGCGAGTCACTTCTTCCCATAATGCATCACAAACCTTATATGAGATAAAAAGGGAGAAAAACATCCACTTGGTTTCAAATGGCATTGGCGAGAAACTATCATTTACCAAGCTCAGTTGACTTCATGTCCACGCTACCTAACAGAGATATACATGCTCTATCAATGATAGCGATCATTATTTACTAATAAATAAAGTATACTCTATTATCAATATTGATACATAGACCACCAGTCTAGCCAAAGTAAATACCAAAATGGAGCCACGGGTAGGATGTGACACAGGGTAACAAAAAATTCAGAAATTTTGGATTACATTTTGTTAAATATTTTTAATGTTAACAAAAATAAAATAAAAACATTTCCTAAAATAATATACACATTCTCGTCGATATTTTAAAATTTGATAAATTAATTCCTCTTATTCTCTTCTCTTTTTCTTATTCACCCTTTGGTGTTTCTCAAAGAATTTCGCTCGGTCATGGGCGGGTACTTTTTGCTAGTAATATAATATATATATTAATATATATATATATCGAGAGAGAGAGAGAGAGAGAGAGAGAGAGAGAGAGAGAGAGAGAGATAGGGAGAAATAGAGGGGAGAGAAAGAGAGAGAGAGAGAGGGGGGAGAGAGAGAAATGTAGTACGGACTTTAATTAATGCTGGTTAAATATCGTGAGGACTTTTGGCACTAGCCTTTGTGAGCAGTGTTGTGCATCTATTTGAGTGTGTGAAAGTTGGCTCAATTTCTCTATTTTCGTGGATTTGAATGGATTTGAGTGCACCGTGTATTTTTTAATAGACGGAACAAAAAACTAAGTAGTCACATTTACCTTCAGGTCAGACAAATCGATTTCAAACACACAAACACACACACACACACACCACACATATATATATATATATATATATATATATATATATATATATGTGTGTGTGTAGTGTGTATGTAAGCTTTGTGTATCTGCGTGTGTCCATGCGTGTTCTCCTGTGTGTCGGTATCTGTATTGACATGTATGTATGTATGTGTTTCTTCACACTCCAGATAAGTGTGTCTTTTGCTTTCTTTTTGTCGGCTTTCATCTATTATTTTAAGTAATAAACTGACTACCAATGCGTGTCTCATTTCCCAATCAGAAAGAAAAAAGTCTTTGCCATTTGATCCCGGCATTTTTTAATCTCTTGAATACAATATAGCAGAAAACGAAATGTTCATTAAACAAAGAAGAAACACGTCTACTCGTATATCCACTCAGAATTTTATGGCGAAAGCACACACAAAACAAAAGCAAATTTCTAAGACAGAAGACAAGGAAGTGTTAATACTCTCTCTCTTCTCTCTCTCTCTCTCTCTCTCTCTCTCTCTCTCTCTCTCTTCTCTCTCTCTCTCTCTCTCTCTCTCTCTCTTCTCGTGATATAGCTTTTTTGTTTCTCTGAATGTTTGAGATGAGGCTTGAAGATTAGTATTATCTGCGTTATTCGGACTATTGTTCCATCTTCATTGTTATTTGTACAACGTTTCGGCCGATATACCCTTCGGCTTCTTCAGGTATTTCTTGTCACACTCAATTGTCCAATTGGACACGGCCGAGTGGATTAGGTAGTTAGGTTAAGACAGTTCTAAGTGACAGTTATCTCTGGTACCGAGTTCAATCCTGAGTGAAAGCAGTTAGAAAAATAACTAATTAACACAACTCTTACCCCAGCTATGCTTAGCGGAATGAGAACAGGATACCCCCGTGGAATAAATAAAGGGTTAGGTTCAAAGTTCCGTGATGGCTCCCGAATACGACAAGAAAGTTTCCGAGTTCGAAAAGAAGGTTCCCGAGTCCGAGAAGGTTCCCGAGTCCGACAAGATGGTGATGAAGGGGTGCTCTACATTCCCCAAACCTCCAGAACTGAAACCTCACCATCAGATAGAGTTTAACGTCATTCCCAGGACATGTAGACCCGCAGCCACCGCCTTCTAGCACCCATATGAGAAAAAGGGTTTGGGGCTTGCCATGAGGGCAATAGCGTTGGAAAAATCATATAGGTGCTAGGGCTTGACGTGACCAGCCGATTGATCGGAGGGGGCCTCTCAGACCGCCCGTCTAGCCCAAGATAGGGCCAAAGTGGAGTATTACATGTCATGAACTGCTCATCCACCTGGGCTCTATCCTTAAGCATCACGGGTCGACACGACCAACAGGTGGCCCCATTGGGGGAGTCTTAGCCCTCTGCAGAGGTGCAGTCGGTGCATTCTAACGCCCCCAGCCGACAGAGCGGGGTTTTGTTGTTTTCCTTCGAATACTTTTGACCCTTGTTGATTATTATCAAGAACATAGGTTATCATTGTATTAACAAATTAAGATTGCTAGTGATCGAACTAAACCATTACTTGAAAATACTCAGAAGGAGTTCCCGTGGTGTGGTCGGTAACGTGCTGTACTGCTGTTACATAGTATCGTGGATAGCCTATACATTATGTATGTAAGTGTAGCTAAATTTTGAATTGAAGTTCGTTGAAGATTCAAATAACAGGGGTGAATAGAAAATTACCTTTAGCCGTTAAAGTTATTGACAGCAATTAACCTGACTGGCTGAAGAAAAGCGTGTCAAAGGGACCTTGTAACCCGTTTAGGAGAATGAAAAATCTGAATTCAAACCTATTAAACTCCGGGCAAGAAATTGACCTTGTGTGCCATCTTGCTCTTGCGGAGGGCTTGGTAAATATATATATATATGGTTCAAAGTATTCCTATAACACCAATATAACACCAATAATTTGCAGGCAATTTTAACAGCCTTAATAATTATTTTCAAATGAATTTGAACATATATATAATATATATATATATATATATATATATATTATATATATTATATATATATATATATATATATATATATGAGGCGCATGAAAACAATCTTTAATCTCAAAGGGAAAAGTTTAGATTTAAAGAATAAAGTTTATACTTTAATTTAAATGACATAATAATATTTTTAGACCAAACAATATACACACACACACACACACACACACACACACATATATATATATATATATATGTGTGTGTGTGTGTGTGTGTGTGTGTTGAACGTATCCAAATAACTGGTAGTAAGAGATGATTCCACCTGGGATCCTCAAAATCTCACTGTATAATCATACTGTATACTCCTGGAGGTGCAAACATATATGCATACAAGGATCTTTATAAATCCCTAAAGAGAGCTCAATGTATAATAATCAATAAATTAGATTAAATACAGAGCAATCTCCGTTCGAAGATGCCTGTCTCTCAAGGATTTTTAAAAATTTTGTAAAAAAAGATGGTTTGTTAAGTTTTTTCTTCCTTTGAAAATGATATATATATATATAGCTACCTATAATGTTTAGTTCTGCTGGGGAAGGTGTACCTTGAACACCGAAACCTTGGTAGAGAGAAACTCTTTTTTACTACAACTTTTACTATATATATATATATATATATATATATATATATATATATATATATATCCCGCGCTAGGATACAGTCATAACGTCACAATCAAGACGCATTTTCATGGACACGCGCATGACAACATATGCGCAAGTACAAAAAAAATGCATTCACGTAAACATACAACACGAGAATACAGTTATATAAAAATACCATCATTTTCAAAAAATAAAAATTCATTTAAAAAGAAATGTCATAACTAGACTGCTTCAGTTCCAGTGATCTTTTGAAGAAGAGATTTTATCTCGAAAATTCAAGAATTAAATACAGGTTAACACACAACATCATTGTTACCGTATTATTCTTTTTTCTTTACACCTGCATTGTGATAGCCTTCTAAATCAACCTCCTAACGAATATATATATATATATATATATAATATATATATATATATATATATATATATATTTCTCCTCGTTAATTTATCTGAAACGTAATGTTTCGGTCAATGACGAGGTTAATCAAATATTACACGTAAATATTATCATGTGACAAAATCGATTTACATGAAAGTAACTAATCAAATCATAATAGATACAAACTGGAAAGAAATCAATAAAAACATGCAAAGACGACCTCGCTCGTCTTTATAACTGATTAGAGAACATTAAGCATCTTAAATCAATATAAAACAATATGAAATATAATAAAGTAGCCGAGACTAACATAAAACTGCTTAAAGCAGCACCAAACAGAACAAAATGTTTTCATTATAAAAAGAAATATATATGAAAAAATACGAAACAAGCTAATAAAAATAAAGTATTAGTATATAAAAATAAGTAATAAAAAGTAAAGAGGAGGGGCTGATGCGACTCATCTCAATGACCGTTGTGCGTGATAACTGTTTTGTTATCTCTCAGGAAAGGATAAATCAAAATTAATGATAATAGCTTACTTTGGTATGAAAAGCTCGCAAGGATTGAAACTGATAATAATAATAATAATAATAATAATAATAATAATAATAATAATAATAATAATAATAATAATAATAGTAAAAACTTGACACGACTGGGTTGGGAAGGTGATCCACTGGGAATTATGCAAAAAATTAAACTTTGACCATAAAACAAAATGGTATATGCATAAACCAGAATCTGTTCTTGAGAACGAAACACATAAAATTCTCTGGGACTTTGAAATAAAAACGGATCACCTTATCCCAGCAAGAAGACCAGACCTAGTGCTGATTAACAAAAAAGAAAGAACTTGTCAACTGGTAGATTTTGCAGTTCCATCAGATCACAGGGTGAAGCTTAAGGAAAATGAAAAAATGGACAAATACTTGGACCTTGCCAGAGAACTGAAAAAGTTATGGAATATGAAAGTGAAAGTGATACCAATTGTAGTTGGTGCACTTGGAACGGTCCCAAAAGGAATGGAAAAGGGTTTGGAAAGTCTGGAAATCAGAGGAAGGATTGATACCATCCAGAATACTGCACTGCTGCAATCTGCCAGAATACTCAGAAGAGTCCTGGAGACCTGAGGAGACTTGCTGTCACTCAGACTCCAGTGAAAGACCATCGGTTAACGCTGATGTGAAAACTCAAAAGGAGTAAATAATAATAATAATAATAATAATAATAATAATAATAATTTTGCAAAATAAAAGAAAAAGAAAGAACTTGTCAACTGGTGGATTTTGCAGTTCCAGCAGATCACAGGGTGAAGATGATGGAAAACGAAAAGATAGACAAATACCTGGACCTTGCCAGAGAACTGAAAAAGCTATGGAAAGTCAAAGTGATACCAATTGTAGTTGGTGCTCTTGGAACGGTCCCAAAAAGCTTGGAAAAAAGACTGGAAAATCTGGAAATCAGAGAAAGAACTGAGACCATCCAGAATACTGCACTGCTGCAAACTGCCAGAATACTCAGACGAGTCCTGGAGACCTGAGGAGACTCAGAATCCAGGGAAATATCATCAGCTAATACTAGTATGAACAACTAATAATAATTTAGCAAAAAATGAAAAGGAACTAGAAACCCTTGTACAAACCATTAGAATATATAGCCAAGATATAGGGATGGAATTCGGAAAATGTGCTATGCTAGTAATAAAAAGAGAGAAAGAAAATTAATAGACGGAATACCACTACCAAATCAGGACACTATAAAATCACTTGAAGAAAAAGAAAGTTACAGATACTTAGGAATTTTAGAAGCAGACAATATCAAGTAAATAGAGATTAAATAAAAAGTTAAAAACGAATACCTCAGAAGAACAAGAAAACTCTTAGAAACCAAGCTCAACAGCAGAAATCTAATCACAGGAATAAATACCTGAGCTGTCCCCATTATAAGATACTCTGGACCATTCTTAAAATGGACAAAAGAAGAACTCAGACAGATCGACCAAAAGACTAGGAAATTAATGACAATGCACAAGGCTCTACACCCTAGAGTTGATAGAGATAGGCTATATGTATCAAGAAAAGAAGGTGGAAGAGGTCTTGCTAACATAGAGGACTGTACCGAGGCCACAATCCAAGGACTTGAAGAATACACAAAAAAGAGCAAAAAAGATTACTTATGGCAGCCAACAACAGCAGATGTAATATATGGACAAACACAGAAACAACGAAAACTAGAAAACAAAGATGGGAAGAAAAACAATTATATGGACACGTAAAACGACAAATCGGAGAGGTTGCACATGAAAAGACTTGGACATGGTTAAGAAAAAGAAACCTCAAAAGAGAAACCAAATCGCTAATAATTGCTGCACAAAACAATGTCATAAGAACGATTAATATCAAAGCAAACATAGATAAGACACAACAAAACAGTAAATGAAGACTGTGAGGTGACAGAGACGAGACTGTAAACTATGTATTAAGCAAATGTAGCAAACAAGCACAACAGGAATACAAAGCTATGCACGATTGTGTTGGGAAGGTGATCGACTGGGAATTATGCAAAAAATTAAATTTTACCATACAACAAAATGGTATATGCATATATAAAGAATGTGTTCTTGAGAATGAAACGCATAAAATTCTCTGGGACTTCGAGATGAAGACAGATCACACCATTTCAGCCAGGAGACCAGACCTAGTGTTGATTAAAAAAAGAAAGAAAAAGAGAACGTGTCAACTGATGGGCTTTGCAGTTCCAACAGATCACAGATGTAACTTAAAAACTAATCGGTGAAATAGAAATAGAAACCAACCAAAAGTGTCCATGTGTAATTTAGAAACCAGTCAGAGGTGAACTAATTACGCATGCATGATATATATATATATATATATATATATATATATATATATATATATATATTAAATAAGTGTATTTGGCAGCATTTTTTCTAACAGAAATACACGCACACTACATAAAGAAAAAACAAACAAAAACTTCAAATAATCGAAGCTTTATATATCAAACAAAAAAACTGATTCAAGATGATTTAGTTTCTTAGACTAGCAATGAAAGTGTGTATGTGTCCGTATGAGTGTATGTATGTGTGTGTATATGCTTATCTGTATGTATATGTCAGACACTTCAATAGCTATCTGTTTCTTCATTTTCTATATTCATATCTATCAATCCTGACAACTGGGAAAAGCAGGCACTGGAGAAAACTGACAGGAGAGATCATGCGGATGATGGCTATACCAGTTTTGAGAGTGAAAGAATCGTGCATGAAAACCTAAAGCGTCAACTTCGAAAGGGTTACACCTGTCATATTGGAGAGAACATGGAGGGTTGGAAATGTCAGACATGTGGTCGAATTTTGCTTTCTAAGGCTGGATATGTCAATCATAGGAAATCTCAACAGGGTCAATCCATGCAAATTCCAGAAACAAACAATGTGTCTTGTGCTATTTGTGGCAAGGTCTGTAAGTCGGCTTCTGGTCTTAATAGACATATGGTGGTGCATAAGCATCAAATTTAATCATCTGATTCACCTGATTCATCTGAATCATCTGATTCAACGGGAAGGATGTCCTTTCAATATCATATTTGCATCAAACTTTGTGGATCTGCAGATTTGATGAGTCATTTGATAGTTCATGCAAGGAAGGGTTCTGGTAGTGGAGTAATGGGATTGTGAGGGACGGCAATGATCTGTAAAGATTATGCTATATATATATATATATATATATATATATATATATATATATATATCGCTACAACGTAAGTATGGGGACTGAAGTTATATCAAGTCAGGAATGAATAATGAATAAGAAATTAATTTTCTTCAAAAGAAGTAACCCTTTGTATTCAACATATTTATTCCAATGAGTTTTCCACAGTTCAAGGCACCTCTGTAACTCCTATTTTGATATGGTAAAGAAAGCTGCACTATCGCATTTATTTTAGTGTCCTTCACGGGTTCAAACCTTGAAGTTGAATTTTCGGTTTGGTAACGAATAAGAAAAATGTCGTGGTGAGCGGAGAGTAGGGTGAAAATGAAGGGGGTTGTGCTTGTAAAATCCTGTGTGCTTGCCAAAAATGCTGATAAAAAATGAGAGTTGGCTATGATTCGTCTAAACAAACTGTAAATATCTAGACAACAGTCTAGACGTCAAAGGGGGGTGGAAACTCTAAATTCAGTCTTCCTTTACACTGTCAGCACGTTCATTATTCTTCGTGTCTTACAGGGGTTAAAGAAAGCCTGAGAAAAATGGCACAAAACACACTCGTATACACACACACACACACACACACACACACACACACACACATATATATATATATATATATATATATATTATACATAGAGAGAGAGGGGAGGGGGAAGAGAGAATATAGGTTGGTATATTTATAAGTAAAGTGGTCAATATGATTGACATAATATTTATATCTTAGGTTTGCGAAGACATGAAGTCAAGACAGTTTATCGCCTATTTACAAACCAATTTACGTATAACCATACTTATATATTTATAATTGTATACATATATATATATAGTATGTATATATATATACACACACACACATATATAATATGTATACATATATATATGTGTGTGTGTGTGTGTGTGTGTGTGTTAAGAAATTTTGTCTAAACAAAATTGCAGCCTAAGCAAAATAAATGTCGGAAAATGAGACAAGTCTACTGTGATACAAGAATTTCATTTTGATTTCGTTTTGAATATCGTTATGATGAAGAAAAAACACACATTAGTAAACCTACAAAATCATAATCAATAAAAACGAATGAATTTTTGTTTATCAATTCTACAGTTTGGTTGAGCTTGCTTTACTTGCGTTTTTTATTTTATCTTCATATGATATTTACTTAAGATTCTAGAAAAAGCAAAAATAAATATCCCCAGCTCCAAAATTTGAAAATAAATGAGCAGGAGTAAAAGGAAAATGCAAACGGACTGCAACCTTGAATTCGCAAAGTCAGTCGGTGCTAAAGATTTGTTGAGACTCAACGTCAAAAGATGAAAGTAACTTGTTCAGCTGAATTTCATCGAGTTGATAAATTGATGACAAATTAAAGACATTTGTAAATATCAAATCGTCTTGGCGCTTCTTATCTGTCCGCAAGAATGACAGATAAATACCCACGGGACATTGCACTCAAATGTTCTCACACACACACACACACACACACACACACACACACACATATATATATATATATATATATAATATATATATATATATATATAAATCTACTACATAAAAAAATAGAACACCAATATAAATAGAACACTTACAAAGTTTTATTGTTTTTACAATATAAACGTCCCCCGATGATGACCCATAAAGGGACTGGAAGTACTTCGGAACAAATTAGTTATACCAAATTTCTCAGTCAATACCTTCTGGATATTGTATTATCCATTCAATAACTTGAAACAATTGAAAATAGAGTTTGGAGACAAAAATTATTGTACTATTCAAGTATATATATATATATATATATATATATATATATATATATATATATATATACAGACAGACAGACAGACAGACACACACACACCACACACACACATATATATATATATATATATATATATATATATATATTGACATACACTTACATCCCCACACTTATGGGTTTAATTCGACCCTATATCTCAATTACCTTGTATATCAAGTTGTTTTTCCCCACTGAAATGCCATTATTTTGTTCCATACCCACTCCCCAAAAAACAAAATAATCTTTAAAAAAATTTAAATCAGAAAAATAGCACTGTATTGTATGAAAAGTAAAGTAAAATCTGGAGAGTGGCCTATTGTTGTTATTAGCCGAACAGTGAGGGAGTCTATCTCATTTTCGCTAGAGCTAGACCAAGGAGATGGTTTTTGCTGAGGAAGAGCATAACACACACACACCACCTACGCTTCATATGCTTTACCGTACAGATCAGATAATGCAAACTGTACTACTCATGCTATGAATTTGTGAGGACCGGTATCGAGCCAGAAACCTTGAGATTACATATGTGGATCCTGTACAATCGACTGACAAAAACCGGCCTTCTATATTGTATGAAAATATAATAAAATAAAACTTAATGAATTATGTGCGGTAATATGTTTTAATGTTTAAATTTAAAAGTACTATTTTTTTTTTTTTTGGTGTAATAAATTTAGATAAATGTTTTAGCGAATATATTAATTTAAGCGTAACAGAAGCCGACACCTCAAAGTTTATCTCGCAACACAAAGCAAAAAGTCGACCGTAACTCAGAAAACTCGTAAGTTGAAGCACTCGCAAGTTAAGGTACCACTGTATACAAACCATTCAAACACTTTTTGTGCCTAGAGGTGACTTCTGAAAAAAAAAATATCCACTACTGGGAAGCCATTTTGATTATCACGTTCTATAAAACAAAAAATAAAAGCTATCGAAAATTCTCTGGCCGCTAAGAAATCTTTTTACTGTAAAAGAGAAATCTTTTCGCTGATCTCACTTCCTGGTCAATAGCGACTTTTGTGTGACGATGAATAAATCATGCAAAACAAAATTGAGAAAAAAGTAGTCGGCAATATTTTCTTCGTCTAAGCGTTTGTTTTTTGTCGTTTTTTTTTCGCTTTTTTTCATTTGTTTGTTTTTATTGCTTTTTATTTATTTATTTATTTTCTTCTTTTTATGATTTCATTGCCCCTAATTCTTTTTTCTTTATCTTTTTTTTTCTTTTTTTTCATTATACACTTCTACACTCTCGTCTATGATCTCGTTCCTGTTCTCGGTAACACTGCAGCCGACACTTTCGTCTCAGCTGTCCCTTGTTATTTTTTTCTCTTTAGTAAATGGAAACCGCGCATGCGCGAAAGGTTCCAGACACAAAGTTCAAATAATATAATGCATCTACTCGGTTTCATTCGGATAACGTTTTCGATTTTCCTTTTCCAAATTTTGACCCGTTTTCTTTTTCTTTTTTTCCATTTTTTTCTTCTTCTTAGAAGCAAAGATGGTGTCTTTTGGTCCGAAGCATTTATTACCAGCAATTTCACCGGGATTCATACACAGGCATCCTTCAGCAGAAAGAGTCCACCTCAGCGTTGTCAAGTATTTTTTTAAAGCGGATATGAACCAAAGCAGACTTCCGGTCTCTCTTTGGACATTTTGGGACAGAATTGAGTATTTTTTCCAGTCAGAATTATTCTTTTATCCTAACCTAAATTCGTCTCTTTTATTTCACACAAAAATCTCTCGGCCAGTAAGAGACTTTTTTCAAGTCTTGTATTTTTTTCGTTCCAGTCTTTTGATGACATCTAACTTATTCGTTCGACCGTTCATTCTTTTTCGCTTTTTTTTTAATTCCTTACTTCTAGAATTGTATTTTTGGCGTTTTTTCTATTTGATCTAAGTCTTCTAAAAGTAGAAACTCAGATACAAAAAGAAAAAAATTGAGAAAAAGAAAAAATATAAAAGTATGTTAGCATATATATATATATATATATATATATATATATATATATATATATATAGAGAGAGAGAGAGAGAGAGAGAGAGAGAGAGAGAGAGAGAGAGAAAAATCTTAGTCAGAGACACGAAATACATATGTATTTCAGATTTGTTTTAATACTGTGGATCAAAATCGAAAAGAGAGAGAAGAGAGAGAGGAGAGAAAGAGAGAGAGAGAGAGAGAGAGAGAGAGGAGAGAGAGAGAAAGAGAGAGAGAGAAAGAGAGAGAGAAAAAAAAAAGAGAGAGAGAGATTAACACTGGTGGAAGAAGAAAAAAATTAAGATTTTATATAAATACAGGGTGATTGCAAAGTAACTCCCTATTCTAAAATCTTATGATTTATTTCTGAATTATTATTTTTACAAAGAATGAATATAAGAACACATATAACATGTACTGGATTCTTTAACTTTAAATTCTTTTTTTAAAATTCTATATGGGCACCAGTATTCGCCTCCAGCCTCTCAAGTCGCTCTGGAAACACATATTTCTGTCGGAATATTTTAGCCAATATCAATAAATCATCTGCATTTTGTTTTAGTTTTCCCTCTTACTTATTTTTCAACATACGGATTAATCCCCATTTTTATTATATATATATATATATATATATATATATATATATATATATATAGAGAGAGAGAGAGAGAGAGAGAGAGAGAGATAGATAGATATATTAATATGAACTTAGTACTCTTAAAAATGTTCTAATTCATGAATATCAAACTAAGCAAAAATCTTATTTTTGATAGCCGAACCTTCTGATTTCTCTCTCTCTCTCTCTCTCTCTATATATATATATATATATATATATATATATATATATATATATATATATATATAGTGTGTGGGATTGTCACTGTTTCAGCTTTTACTGGAACGGTGGGTCAAACGCAGTATTATTATTATTATTTATTATTATTATTATTATTATTGGGAGAGTGCTCAATATAAAATAGTGCTGTATATAATATAATAAAATAAATATATAAATCTTTTACATATCTATTTATTTCTATTTATTAATGGTTGTGACTGTTACTTTGTCACCAAATAAATAGATATGTAAAACCTTTATATATTTATTATATATATATATATATTATATATATATATATATATATATATATATATATCATAATATCTAATAGGTTAAGTTAGGGTAGTGACAACATAAATTCAACGGCGCTTGGTAACTGTCTGTTTCTCACCTATGAGATTTTCAAACCAAGTTTTGTATATTAATGGAGAGTACTAATTTGAATTTCCTTTAAAAAATATTTTAACGTCCATTAGCGTTAGAAATGCAATTTTATGCAATATGGGATGTGTAAATTATGGATTCTGTGACTCTGGTCTTTTGTGCAATTAATTTGTTATATGTAATATTTTAATGGGACACTTAAAAAGATTTATTTCTCTGTTGAGTTTATATGCATTTTTTATATTCTGTTTATGAGTTCCAATGCCCACAAAGGTTGCTAGCTAAACAGAGGGTGAAGACATCATTAAAAGAGAAAGAGTTTCTTTTTTAAATTATATAAAATCTTTGCCTTACGCACTCTTATACTTAAACAAGAACAACAACCACAGTGTGAAATTACCCTGCACTGTTAAACACTTTCTCATAGAATCCGGTGCTTTCGGTTTCGTCAGAAAACGCTTTTCTAACGCAAATAATATGAAGGATCTATTTGAATATGTGAGCTTAGACGACATTCTGTACTTTATTTTAAGGAATTGAATTATATTAAAATATATAAACCTGATAAATACCATACAAAAGTAAGTTCCCAACGATGATAAAATATCGTTAAAAGTGTAAATATAGGCGTGCAACATATATTATTCCCTAACCGCTTAGCATAAAATAACACCAGACGGGATGATATGCCGTTAAAATCCATTGGCCAACTAACCAATTGTGTAATTCTATTGGAGTGGAGAAGATAGAAAGACGAAAAAAAAAAATGGCAAGATAGAAAATACAATGGAAGCAAGAAGCAAGAAAAGAATATGACAAATAGTATATTGGAGATATAAAATTGTTTTGTTTCTTTGTTTAATGGCATATAAACCTTTATGGGTTATTTAATGTCAAAACCATCCTTGCAGAAGAAAAGTAGGTATTAGTTGACCCAGGGTTGGGGACATAAAATGAAAATACAAGAGGAACGAGAAAAATTGACGTTAAAATAACGATGGTAAAAAAGAATGAGCAATTAGAAAAAATATTGGCTATAATATCCAGATCTGTTTTTATTTTTATTTACAAATTTCGGACCAATATGTACTTTGGCTTTTTTCCTGAGAAATATTGCTATTTGATATTTCTTACGTATCGCTAATAAGTACATGTAAATATATTTTTAAATCTGATAAAAAAAATCGTATTATTTAATCACGTGCACTCATGAAAAATGTCTAGTTTCCAAAGAATACTGATAGGAATAAGAGGAAAATATCGTCACCCTTTAGAGAAGAAGGCAGGGAGAAAAATGGAGAAAGGAATAAAGAAGACGAGAAATAGAAGGAAACTTGAAGGAAGAACATAAGGAAGGAAGAAAATAAGGAAGGAAGAAAGGAGCAAAGGAATAAGGGGAAAAGAAAATTGTGCTAAAAAGAGAAATGTAATTGTAAAAACAAAAAAAAAAAATTAATTGAAATGAACGGAAAATATTTTAAAGAAAAAAGAGAAAAATAACGAAAGAAAGGAAGGAAACAAACAAACAAACAAAAAATAAAGCAAAAATAACATAGTTCAGGTAGAAAGCATATAAATAAGATCAAAATACGGTTAAGAAGAAGCAAAAAGTAAAAAGGGCGGGAGATAGTAAGGGAGAAAACTACTTTTTTAACAGAAAAAGAAAAGGAATTTTTTAAAAAGAAATAGCAAAAATGATGAAAAGAAGGAAAGAAAAATAACATAATTCAGAAGAAAAGTAGACAGAATTAAAGAAAACGCAAACAAGGAAAAATAAAGGAGAAAATAAGCAAAAAAAAAAGGATGGAAGAAAGGAAGGACAGAGTTGTGAAAACTGAATCGGTTTTGAAAGCAGAAAAAGAAAATGAAGATGGTAGAAGAAGAAAGAAAAAAGCAAGGAAAGAAGGGAAGGAAAATGGGAGGAATGAAAAGAGGTGGGAAGTTGTGTTAAAAGAGATAAAGAAAAGGAAATGAAAATAAAATAAAATAGAAATGAATGGAAAGTATTTTAAATAAAAAGTAATAAAAAAAAGTAAAGTTGTCAGGGGGCCTAATCTCGGTATCAGCCTGACAACGAGGGAATCTATCCCCTTTTCACTAGACCAAGGAGATTGTTTTCGTATCTGAGGTAGGGCGCCTCACCTACCATCAGCTCCTCACTTTACCGCACAGATACCTGTGCTACTCATACACTTAGTTGGCGAGGGCTCGTATCGAAACAAGGATCTTGCAATTCCTAGAGAAAAAATTCTAACTATAATTTAAAAAAGGAAGAAAACAAACAGATAAATAAACAATCAAACAAGTAAACAAAAATAATATGATTCAGGTAGAAAGCAGGGAAAATGAAAAATGCGGACCCCCCCCCAAAAAAAAAAACGAAAGAAAAAATGGCGTCTAGGAGAAAGCAAGGGTGGAAGGAAGAAAGAAATCAGTTTTAAAAACTGAATATTTTCTAAAGAAGAAAAAGGAAAGGTGTTTTAAAGAGAAATTGCCTAAATAATGAAAGAAAAACAAACAAGAAAACAAAAATAATATAATTCAGGTAGATAGAGAAAATGAAAAAAAACAAACAAACAATGTGGGCCGGCAAAAAAGAAAGGAAAAAAAAAAGGAAGAAATCAGTTGGGAAAACTAAATGTTCTTTTAAAAGCAGAAAAAGTAAAAAAAAGTATTTTAAAGAAAAATATAAAAAAATAATCGAAGAAAGAAAAGAAAGAATAAACAAAAACAACAAATAAAAATAGCATAAATCTGGTAGAAAGCAGAAAAATGAATAAGAAATGCTACCAAGAAAAAAAGAAAGAAAATAAAGGAATGAATGAAAGAATGAAGTAAGAAGGGAAGGAAGGAATCAGATGTAAACTAAATCTTTTTAAAGGAATAATAATAATAATAATAATAATAATAATAATAATAATAATAATAATAATAATAATAATAATAATAATAATAATAATAATAATAATAATAATAATAATAAAACAACTGAAGATGCAAGAAAGAAAAAAGAAATGATGGGAAGGAAAATAGAAAGAAAGGAAGAAGGAAATTGTGTTAAAAGAAAGATGCAATGATAAAAAGAAAAGAAAATCTTATAGAAATACAGAGAAATTATTTTGAATAAAAAGGCAAGCATAACGAAAACAGAAGAGAAAATGATATAATTCAGGTAAAAAGAGAAAAGGAAAAAATCCGGACTAGAAAAAAGAACAAAAAAAGGGAAGAAGCAGGGGAAAAGAGGAAGAAATTAGTGAAATTGGTGAAAACTGAGTATTTTTTTAAGGCAAAAAAATAAAAAGTATTTTAAAGAAAAATGACAAAAATATGTAAAGAAATGAAAGATAAACAAACAAATCAAAAAACACAAAAAAACAAAAACAAACAAACAATCGAACAAAAATAACATGAATCAAGTAGAAAGTAAAGAAAAGGAAAAACAAAATGCGGACAAAAACAAAGAAAGAAAGAAAGAAGGAAGGGAGCAAGGAAGGAAGGAGAGAAGGAAAGTGAAATAAGGAAGAAATCAGTTGTAAAAATTGAATATTTTTTAAAGACAGAAAGATAAAAGTATTTTAAAGAAATTGACAAAAATAAAGAAAGAACAAAACAATAAAACAAAAAACAATCAAGCAAAAATGACATGAATCAAGTAGAAATCAAAGAAAAAGAAATGTGGACAAGAAAAAGAAAGGAAAAAAAAGAAAGAAGGAAGAAGAAAAAAGAAGGAATTAGTGGTGTAAACTGAATATTCTTAAAGGCAGAAAAAGAATAAAATGAAACAAAAAAATGAATGAAATGAAAGAAAAGAAAAGAAAAAAACAATCAAATAAGAATAACCTAAATCAGGTAAAAAGCAAAAAAAAAAAAGAAATACAGACAAGAAAAAAGAAAGAAAAGAAGATGGGGGGGGGCATTAGTTGTGAAAACTGAATCTTTTTTTAAGCAAAAAAAAATAAGACATTTAAAAAGAAAGAAACAAAATAACAATCAAACAAAAATAACCTAAATCAGGTAGAAAGCAAATAAAATAAAATAAGAAATGTGCCAAGAAAAAAAAAAAAAAAAAAAAAAAGGAGAGAAGAAAGAAAGGGTCAAAGAGGGAAGGAAGGAATCAGTTGTGAAAATTGAATCTTTTTTTTTAAGCAGAAAAGAAAAAAAAAACATTTAAAAGAAAAAAACAAAAAGGCAGAGTAGATTGCTTCGGATTGACAAAGAGTCCCGCAGCAAAAGTCATGAGTATTTATTTGCTCCTTTAAACAATTTAAAACTGGATGCGACAGAGCCGATACCGTTGTCAGTGCTTGATATTAATAACGTGCAATCAGAGAGAAATCGCTCAACGTCCATACAAACTGACGTTTTACAAGCGTCCCGGGGCAATAGATTCATCATAAAACTGACAGTCGACTCACTGTTGTCACGTGACGCACAAGATCATCGTTCGTACCTTCCCACAAATCACTTGTGTTTTTTTCCAGTCTTCCAAAGTATTACTTTTTTTTATATCTTGTTTACATTTTGTCACCCCTCCCTCCCTCCCTCCCTCTCTCTCTCTCTCTCTCTCTCTCTCTCTCTCTCTAACTCTCTCTCTCTCTCTGGCTATTGTAGGAATCAATAATTGTTTTCCATTCTTTGATAATGGTTTTATTCCCATATGATTTTTTGATCAATAATTTATATATATATATATATATATATATATATATATCATTAGCATCACACACACACACACAACACACATATATATATATATATATATATATATATATATATATATATATATATACATCATACATGACAGCCTCTCAACAACCGTTACTGTCAATCATTGTCCCTGGCAGGTCCTCCACACAGCATCCAGTATCTGCACAGAGCTGGTCTATGTATGTCCTTGCTGGACGACCCGCACTTGCATGATGTGATGGTTTCCACTGGAGGACGTCACTTACGAGTTCATCTCTACTTCTCTAGCAGTGTTCAACATGTCTTATCCGTCTTACTCGGGTGGTTTGTGTGATAGGGGGCAGGTGTCCGTATAGCTGCACCCTTGTGGAGTGTTGTTTCCATGATTTGTTCAAGATCACACGCAGCATTCTTGTGCATTCTCCAGGTGCCTCGTCAAGGTCCAAGTGGTGCAGCCATACAGTAGCACTGATATCAACATGGACTGGAAGAATTGCCGCTTTAACTTGTCTTTGAGATATGATTTGCATATGTTTATAGCTGACCATGCCTTTCCTATGCATGCGTTAACATCGCTTTCTGTAGATGAGATATTACAACCTAGGTAGGTGAATAGTTCTACTGCCGTTAGAGCGTGGAAATGTCTTCTTTCTTTTTAAAGCACGTCCTCTGTTTTATCGGAATTCACATAATGGCCAATGTTCCGTGCTGCCTTCTCTAGGCTATGTAGCAGGGATTTGACTTCTGCAGGTGTATTTGCAAGAAGTGCTAGATCAGCTGCATAGTCCGCATCCGTAATTGTTTGTACGGGATATCGCCTGCTTTTTGCTTTTTTTAGTGTGGGACCTTTTTCTTTTATTTCGAGATGTACGAAGTACATAGTCTAGGCATATCATGAATATATATATATATATATATATATTAATATATATATATAGAGAGAGAGAGAGAGAGAGACAGACAGACAGACAGAGAGAGACAGAGAGAGAGAAGAGATTTATTATAAACTTTTAAAATCCGGGACAACGCCGGGTAGCTCTGCAATTTATCAATCTGCAGCAAGCAAATCTGGTCACCATTTGTAAGGTTTAAGAGAAAAGAGCAAATAGATTTAACCATACCTCTTATACCATCAGCAACCATCACTACCCAGATCTCTCTCTCTCTCTCTCTCTCTCTCTCTCTCTCTCTCTCTCTCTCTCTCTCTCTCTCTCTCTCTTAAAACTCTTAGAATTTATCAAAGTCCGCTTAATATAGCAAATACGCTTCAGTTAGCTTACAGTATCTATTGTTTTCTAAATAGTCACCCATCTAAGTACTGAAAAGACTCATTGCTGCTCAACTTCAGCTGTTTTCCATCATTCTTTGGATATTACGTTCTTCTAAATCAGGGATTCACAAAGTGCTCCATATAACCCCCTCTAAGAGTGAATGACCTTTAGCATGGGTTAATTAAAATATGAGCATCTTGGCAAGGAAAAAACATGGCGAAGCCGATCCCTCTCCATGTTTACAAAAAGTTTGAATTCATAGTTTTCCTTCTCTTCGATCAGTTATCATACCAAAAATTGCAGTCTGCCTTACTATTTACCCATAACTGGAAGAATAATAGTTGTGATAGGTTTAAAGTAGACAAAGAATTGAATAACCCACGAAAGTTGATGTGCCAGTAAACAAATCAGAAACAAATCAAATTGTATAGTATGTATTTACACTCCACGGGTAGAATGTGATAAAAGATCACAAGTAGAGTACATGAAGTCATACATATTTTTGTACTCCTTTTGTGCCAGTTTGCTATATTCATTTATTATTTGATTAAATATTTCATCACTATTATTGCTGTACCAACACTTGTTATTTTCCTGCGTGTCATCATTTTTGCTTTGATGTAATTAATCCCCATGGAATTATATTTATGTAAACTAGCAAATATATGCACCCTCGGGGTGCAAGTATTTAAGTTTTAATATAATAAAATAATATATTGAATTAGAAAGGCTAATGAAACTAAATAAGAATGCAGATAAAAAGATTTGAAACAGAGGGGGTTAAGAATAGAACAATTGAAACTTACTCTTCCATCACTTCCGTCTTTCATTGCTAAGTTTTCCTAATTTAACTATTTAGTTAAAATAGGAAGTAAAGAATAGAATTACAGTTATTTCATTGTATTAATGGATTTTTTAAAGATTTATCCCCGAGAATTTTGCTCATATTCATTAAGATAAAACCAAACAATTAAAAATCAATGATACTAAGCACATACTTATTAAATCAATTTTTTAAATAGCAAATTAGCCTTCTTGTTCACACTAGGTTACTTCGTTGTATATATAAATACAATTGCATGTTATTAGTATGTAGAATAGGTCAACAGTATTTAATGTAAATTTTATTTAATTTTATTTTTTATTTTTATTTAGGAATGTGACGTAAATAATAAAGGGAATTATGACTTGAGTAGTGATATAGTTTCAGTTACAGACTGAAAACATATACAATCTACATTATAATAGAGATAACGCTTCCGTCTTAATACTTTTGAACACAGCTTGTATTTTGAAGAATATTTTATTCATTGTTTATTTCTGTCTTGTGAAATAGAGCTTCAGTCTTTATACTTTTTAACCCCCCCCTAATGATACAAAAAACACACGCACCTCCCTAATGATACAAAAAGTATTTGTTTAACTTAGTAAATATTTACTTGGAAACATAAACTCTTTTGTCAATATACTTAATTCAGTAGAGTATATCAATCACATAGAATAAACATTATACTGAGAATACTATTATTGAATGGATTTTTTTATGTACATGGTTTGATGTTAGTATCATCATCATCATCATCATCATCATGTCGCGCTGACATCAGGGATACCCATGAAACTCTCTCGCCACTCTTCCCTATCACTCATTGACTCCGGCAGGTCTTCCACACGGCATCCAGAATCCCTACAGAGATGATTGATTTAGGATTTTGCTGGTTGGCCTTCACTGGTGTGTCCATATGTAGGTGTCCACAGGAGAACGTCCCTTGTGAGGTAGTCCTTGCTTCTCCAGTAGTGTTCAGCATATCTTCTCCATCTTACTTATATGGTTTGTGTGATCGGATGTAAGTTTCCGTACAGCTGCTTCCAAGATTTATTCAAAACAGCAAACAGTATTCTTATGTAGTTATTATCTAGCCTTTTTTTTACGCATTTCGTTGGGGTCCAAGTCGTACAGCCATACAGTAGCACTGACACTACTACAGCTTGGAATAATTCTCGCTTTATACTATTAGGGAGATTTAATATCCAATGATCGATAATCTGTTTATAACAGTCCATGCCATAACTATGCATATATTGATATCACTTTCTGTAGATTATATTTTACTGCCTAGGTATGTGAAGTGCCTAGTAATTTCAGAGACTTACCATTCAGTGTAGATCCCATCTGTGGGTTTAATAGAAAAACATGAGTTTATAAACAAAATTGTATTATGCATCAATAATGAATTTATTTCACAACTTTGTCGGCATTAAATGACCCACCGAGGTTGATATGCCGTAAAACAAAACAAACCAAACCAAACCATTCAGTGTAGAGATGTTTAAAACACATGAACTCCGTTTTATCTGAATTCATATAAAAGTGGATGTCACTTGCTGCCTTCTCTATGCTATGCAGCAGTGATTCGGTTTGTACAGTTGTATTTGCAAGAAGCACTAGATCATCTGCGTAGTCCGCATCCGTAATAGTTTCTGTGGGATATCACCGGCTTCTTGCCTTTTTTTCTAGCGTGAAGTCCTTTTTCTCTTATGAGATCTAATGACGTTCGTAGTACGTAGTCTACACACATTATAAATATAAATTGTGCTAATGTATCTCCTTGTATGATTCCAACGACAATGTCAAAGAAATCTGTATTACCATAAATTGAACGGGCTATGACTTTCGTGTCTTCGTGGAGCATGAATATAGCAATAACAGTTTCCCTAGGAATACCATATGCTAAAAAAAGCATTTATTTAACATAGTAAATATTTATTTGGAGACAAAATATCTTTTGTCAACATACTTAACTTTACGCCTACCAAATTTCCCTACGGCTTTATCAATTTTTCTTGGTATTTTTTACGTGGATTATGGGATATTCCAAAGTTCACTATCTATTTCACTCAGAACACATTCTATTCAAATAGAGTCCTATTATAATAGGACTCTATTTGAATAGAATGAATTCATTATAATTGAGGAGAAGGACTTAGATTACAATAATAATTATTATTGTAATCTGAGACCTCCTCCTCAATTATAATGAACTACCTGCGTTTTATGCTGTGGTGGGAGAGCCGCTACGAGCGGTTTGAAATAGACAAAAAGTTAATTATATAGTATACATGATGTTCATAAAGTCTTGCAACAGTTTTAAAATTGATAATTTAATAATTTACGTTGTACAAATGACCCATTTCGTAAAACCGATATGAAAGTTCAACTCTTGTAGTTTTATCTTTTCATGTATATTTTGGTTATTACATTATAATAAGATTGCCATGATTGCTGTTACATCTTAAACTAGCAGTAATACTTTATGGCCATCCTGTATATTAATCACATAGAATAAACATTATTCAAAGAATACTATTATTTATACACCCATTTTCTTATATGCATGTTTTGATGCTAGTATATATATCAGATTCTCTCAACGGAAAATTCATTGCAATTTATATGAACATTTTAAATAGGACTTCAAGGGAGTCGCTTAGTCAACCCAAAACTCACTACATCCCATATATTAGTTTCACTGTAAGATTCCTAACAAAACTCTATCAAATCTCAGAAAACGGAAAATTCATTGCAGTTAATCAGAACATTTTAAATTGAACTTCTGTGAGTCGCTTGGTCCACCCAAATTCAGTGCACCTAATCTACTGGTTTCACTGTAAGATTCCCACACAAAACTGTATCAAACTCTTATCTGCAAAGAGACTCAATTATGATGGATTACTACAGTGTGAAAGGTCAATAATGTACCCAAATGACCAACCGGTGCGTTCTTTTAATTAAGCGATCAACTGTCTACAGCTTTCTGATAATATTAGTTATTCAACTTTGGCGAGAGTATCAACTCCGTTAGACCCTACACCTCCAGTTTCTCGATTGGTCATCGACCGGACTGATTACTTGGAAAGGAAGGGCTTAAGTTTACATTAGGTAGTAATCAGCTTCAATAGTGTTACCATGGCAACGGAATATTTAGTGTCTTCCTGTCTGTCCATTACAGCGTTGCATTCTACCTTCAAAGGATTTTCACGCTCGTGAATACGTATTCGATAAAATGCTGCGTTACATTGTCTTGTGTTTCTAGCATTTGCATTCAAGAGAGTGATAGACAGAGGCACATGCCTCTTCTAAGTAAGAATGAATGTGTGTGTGGGGAAGTGTATGTGTGTGTAAGTGTGTGTGTGTGTGTAAGTGTGTGTGTGTATAATTGTGTGAGTGTGTAAATATGTGTGTGGGCGCGTGTGTATGTGGGTGCGTGCATGTGTGTGTTTAAATGTGTGTGTGAGTGTGTGTGTGTGTGTGTGTGTGTGTGTGTGTGAGTATAAGTGTGTGTTTGTAGATGCGTGTGTGTGTAAATGTGTGTGCGTGTGTGTGTGTCGTGAATGTGTGTGTGTAAATATGTGTGTGGGTGCGCGTGTGTGTGTAAATATGTGTGTGGGTGCGTGTTGTGTGTGGGTTCGTGTATATGTGGTGCGTGCGTGTATGTGTGTGTTTAAATGTGGGTATGGGTGCGTGTGAGTGTGTGTGAGTGTAAGTGTATGTTGTAGATGTGTATGTGTGTATGTAAATGTATGTACGTGTGCGTGTGTTGTGTGTGTGTTGTGAGTGTGCGTGTGTAATATGTGTGTGGGTGAGTGTGTGTGTGTGGGTGAGTGTGTGTGTGTGGTGTGTAAATGTGTGTGTAGGTGCGTGAGTGTCTCTGCGTGTTGTGGGTGGGTGGGTGTGTAAATGGGTGTGTGGGGTGCGTGTGTGTATGTGTGTGTGAGTGTAAGTGTGTGTTTGTAGATGCGCGCGTGTATGTGTGTATGTGTAAATGTGTGTTGAATGCGTGTGTGTGTGAGTTTAAGTGTGTGTGTAAGTCTAAGTATGTAGGTGCGTGCGTGTGTGTGTGCGTGTATTTTAAAACCTTTTCTTCAGGGGTTCCCGTAGCGTAGTGGCTAACGTACTGGACTGCGATATCACAAGAAGCGAGTTCAAACTCCAGTCATGCTATTAGGTTCGGACTAATACGCTTTCAGAAAATGTATGAAAACCCTCACTCCCCACCGCTACAGCTAGTGCTTCTATAAGTACGACCTTGAGTGGAAACAGCGAGATGAGTTCAAATCCTGGACGAGGTTGTTTTCATTTCACATAGTGTTAATACCCTGGAGAAATGTATGCATCCAACTATTCTCCCTCCAGCCATGGGTAGGGCATTTAAGACTCTTAAACTTAGACAACCAGTCAAGAAAAATAAAAACTATGGATTCAAAAACCTATTAAAATCCACTTAAAATTGACCTTGTGTTACATTCTACTCATGTGGAAGTGTTGGTAAATATGTAAAAGGATGGCTTTGGCATAAAACAACCCACGAAGTTTGATATGCCATTAAACCGACGATTACTTTTGGTTCTATCGTCTCTGCGTTAGATGGATAATCTGTGGCTAACAAGGATTTCGAAACCACTTGCATACTTCCTATTCCTATGTTACTCCATCTTTGATTTTCAATGGATGAAGCCGGCCATCGACGAGTGAATGCTGCAAGAGAAAAATAATTTTTTTACAAGAAGTTATTAAATAACCCACGAAGGTTGATATGCCGTTAAACAAAGAAACCAAACCATCAAATCCTTTGTTAATCTTCACTTCATGAATTCTTTTCGCTTTTTCTTTCTGAAAGTTTTTATCTTAGAATAAGATAATAGTATCCAGCACAAAAAAAAACACATTAAAGTATTTTTTATTGAATCTTCCACTGTACTTTATATGAACACACACACACACCACACACACACACACACACACACACACATATATATATATATAATATATATATTATAATATATATATATTATATATATATATATATAATATGCGAACAGAATAAGTATATAGCACAAAAACACATTAAAGTATTTTTATTGAATCTTCCAATTTACTTTACACACACACAAGACGCACACACACATACACAAACACAACACATACACACATATCACACACAAAACACACACACACCACACCCATATATATATATATATATATATATATCTGATGCGAACGGGATGTTTTTGTTTGTTAGAAAACCCTCGGAATTCGTCAACGAAATTTCGTGACTCTACTTAAAAGTTTTATTTTATTTGTGACAGCGTTGATTGGAGGCGGTTTTCTAAGCTGGAGTCAATTATTATCAGCTGTTCAACTGATGAGTGAATGAAAAGCGACTTACTTAATGTTTATGAATTACGAGAGGAAAAAGATTATCTGAGGTAATACAAGTGGAACGTGTAGAAAGAAATGATAATTATCAAAGTGAAAAATCAGCTGAATGCAAAAGACCACCCTATTCACTCTCTCTCTCTCTCTCTCTCTCTCTCTCTCTCTCTCTCTCTCTCTCTCTCTCTCTCTATATATATATATATATATATATATATATAGTACCGCCCATTAATGAGTTTAGCAATACCATTTTTTTTATAAAAAGTTATTTTCCTAAATCAACGATCACCAGGTATTATTACCCAACTCTACAACATTGAAATCCTTTGGCCAAAAATAAAATCACACTCACACACACCACACTCATAAAAATACACACACAAATATATGTATATATTACAACAGAGTATGGTTATCACTATCTAACCTGGTGAGGGAGTGGTAGGCCAATATCTACGGTATTATTAGGAGAGTGCTCAATATATGTGATAGAGCTATTATAGAAATATTACATAATAATGATATATTAATATATATACGTAGCCTTTTTATCTATAACTCCATATACCGAAGATTTTATTAAAATTGGATGATTAGTTGACAAATTTTGAAGAATTTAGTGTGATCCCCCTTAACGACATTGAATAGAACCAGAAATTTACGTGATCTAAAGTTTGTTTTAATATCTAAATTTCGAAAGTTTTTTTATACTAACCTTTCAATTTACAAAAATAAAATCTCAAATATAATTTAACATCTTTATAATGAGGAAAAGTACAAATTCAGTTTGATTTTTACTGATGAAATGATATAAATGAATGATTAAAATGAATCAATTTGCAGGACTCTCCCACAGTTCTTCTTGAGTAAAAAAAAAAAAGTCTTAAGACTCACGATGCTTAAATATTCCAATTCTACATTCCAACAGAAATAGTTTCTTTTTAATTCAGTACTAATTGTAAGAAAAAAAATCTTACTTTTTTGGTAACTACAAAATTCATGAAAATTTTTCAGACAAATGAGTACCTTTATTTGAAGTACTATTTTAAAAGTACTCCCCACACACAAAAAAAAACAAAAAAAACACACATACACACACACAAAAACACACACACACAAAAAAAAACGACAAAATTTCTTTTTTTAATTCTTATCCTTTTTATTGTTTTTAATGGGGTAAAAAATAGATTAAGCACAACCGGAAAAATAACATTGATTCAAACCACTCAGGAGTTTAGGTTAACATTTTTATATTTTTTTTTGAATATAGGTATTTACCAAACCCGTTCGCCACGGGTAGGATGTGTCCCAAAGTCGCAAGTATAAGACATCCACCGAGGATCGAACTCCCTATTCAGTAGTAATGTATTTGCGAGACTGGCTTGCTAACAATAACACTATGATGCGTATATTCTATACGCAAACTGTTCGCCACGCTTAGGATGTAACACACGATCACAAACATGGGAAATTCAATAAGGATCAAATTCATAATTCAGTTGTATAGGATCGGCGAGTCTAACTTGCTCACCTTTACACCTCGGTAGGATGCTCTCTTCAAACCTGTTCACCATGTGTAGGATGTGACACGAGGTCATATGTAAGGGACATTCAGCGAAAATAAAAAATAAACATTACACCACAATGGGACACCATCATTATTTACCCAACATGTTCGCCATGGGGAGGATGTGACACAAGGTTGCAGGTATGGGGTATACAGCGTGGATCGAACTCGTCATACAGTAGTAATGGTTCTAGCAAGACTAGCTTGCTGACTGTTAATCCACAATGGGATGCATTCTTTATTTACCCGAATCGTTCACCACAGGTAGGATGTGACAAAAGTTCGCAAGTGTGGGGCATTCAGCCAGAAACAAACTCGCTATTCAGTAGTAATGAATCTGTGAAACTAGCTTGCTTATTTATCTTTACACTACGATGGGACGTCTCGAATATTTTGAATGTAAACAAGAAAACATTTCGTAAAATAAATAAACATTATGATATATGAATTCTTAGCGATTTTTTTTTAATTTGATGAAAATTTGCTAAATTATTTTCCTCTCTGACACCTCTCTTCCTCTATTCTCACTCAATCAGTGGTGTTCTTAAATCCTTTTACTCCGTTATATATATATATATATATATATATATATATATATATATATATATATTTCCTAACTCCTCTTCCTTTCCATATACATACATACAATATATATATATATATATATATATATATAATATATATATATATATATTATTATATATATACAGGAATGGGGAGAAGATCCAAATGGCTTGAATTATGTTTCTAATTAATATCTGGTAACGAGAGAGATAGAAAAATGTGAAATAAAAAGGGAAGCATACGTATAATAAAAAGAAAGAAAGAATTAATTAATTAATGAAAGAGATGAGAAAACTGAAAAGAAAAAATGGAAAAAGGGAAATATATATATATATATATATATATATATAGAGAGAGAGAGAGAGAGAGAGAGAGAGAGAGAGAATAACAGAGGAAAAAAAGGAAAAAGTGAAAAAAAATCAATTAATGATAGAGTGAAGAAAACTGAAAGGATACGAAAGAGAAGAAGAAATAAATAAAGAAAGAAAGAAAGAAAGAAAGAAAGAAAGAAAGAATGAATGAATAAATGATAGAGATGTAAAAACTAAAAGGAAATAAGGAGCGGAAAAAGAGGAAAAGAAAAGAAAAGAAAAGAAAAGAAAAGAAAGAAAGAAAGAAAGAAATGACTGAATGAAAGAGATGAGAAAACTGAAAATAATGGACGAAAAAAAATCAAAAAAATAATGAAAAAAAAAACAACAAATAACCAAGACGAACGGAAGAAATTAAGAGAGAAGAGAAGAGAAAGAAAAGGGATGAGAGAGAGAGAGAGAGAGAGAGAGAGGAGAGATTGAGTAGAGAGAGAGGAGAGAGAGAGAGAGAAAGGAGCGAAAGAGAAAGAAAGAAACAGACACAGTCATATATATAATATATATATATATATATATATATATATATATATATATATATATATATATAGAAATTCGGTAGAAGAATCAATAAATTGGAGCAATACGCCAGAAATAAAATAAAAAAAGATACCATGGAAAGATGAGAGAAAAAATTTAAAGTGAAGAAATAAATAGAAAAGAAAAACGAGGAAGATAAAGAGAAGAATTTCGAAGCGAATAAAAAAAATGCCTTCAAATAAAACAGAATAAGACCTGCTGCTTAATTCATCCAAGATGTCGGTAGAAAAACGAAAAGCTATAAACCAAGAAAATTTGGGCCAACCGTATAACAAAAAAAATAGAAGGATTTCGTGTACTTTCACTAATGACACACAAGATCTGACTGGGATGAAACAAACAAACAAACAAACAAAAAAGACTTCTTTTCGCTACCCCCTATTTTTAATGTAAAAAAGATGGAAGTAAAAAAAGCAAAACAATTCTAATGCAGTTTGGATTAGGTAAAATTCGAAGAGCTTGACATAAAAGTTTATAAAAATGAACGAAAATAAAATTGTTGGGTAGAATAATAAACAAAAAGGGTCCTTAAAAAAGGAGGAAATAATGTTGATAAAATTATGTTGAAAGGGGCCAATAGCAATGGCGACTGATAGAGACGTTTGTTTGGGAATCCATTTTAATGGAGAATCGGAAGCAATATAAAGATCCTTATCGAAATTCCTCCTTTACTTAATTTCGGGTTTTTAATTTAATAATCTGATACAGATTCTTATAGCCAAATGAACAGACAAAATATCACCGTAGAAAAATACGAAGGGTTGATAAGAATGGTAACTTTGGCTCGTCTGATACAGACGGTAGTCATCATCATCAGGTCGTGCCGACAACACAAATCTCCATGACTCATACTCACCACCCATCCCTATCAGTCATATCTCCCGGAAGGTCCGTAGCACAATAACCTGTATCCACACAGAGCCGATCACTTTACATATTTACCAACCCCTCCTCATGAATAGGATGTGACACAAGGTCATTTTTAGGCGGACTTTAACAGGTTTGAATTCAGAGTTTTCCTTCTCCTAGACTGGTTGCCTGATCAAGATTAAAGAGCCCCGTCTGCCCTGCTATTTACCCATAACTGGAGGGAGTGCAGGCTGATACATACCTTTCCCAAGGGTATTAGCGCTATGTGAAATATAGACAGCCTCGTCTAGGATTTGAACTTAGGTCGACGAGTCCATTTCCTACGACTCTAGCCAATACACCACGCACCTCCAGAAGTGATCAATGTAGGTTTCTGCTGGTCGACCCACATTGGTGTGCCAATATGTTCGTAGCTACTGTAGAACGTCACTTATGAACTCGTCTTCTTCTTGGTTTGTGTGATAGGAGACAAGTGGCCATACAGCTACTAATTTTGTAGGGTATGATTCAAGGATTTATTCAGGACAGAATGCAGCATTACTAGTACATTAAATACACTCGCAAATATATGCACCCTCCGAGTGCAAGTATTTAAGTTTTAATCTAATAAAATATCATATTAAATTAGAAAGGCTAATGTGACTAAATAAGAATGCAGATAAAAAGATGTAAAACAGAAAGGGGCATAATTGAGAAACAGAACAATTGAAACTTACTCTTCCATCACTCCCGTCTTTCATTCATAAATTTTCCCAATTTAAATATTTAGTTAAAATAAGAAGTAAAGAATAAAATTAAAATTATTTCTTCTTGTTAATGGATTTCTTTTAAGATTTATCCCCGGGTTTTTGCTCATGTTCATTAAGATACAACCAAACAATTAAAAATCAATATTGCTAAGCACATATTTATTAAAATCAAATTTTTAATATCAATATGCAAATTAGCCTTCCCGTTAACACTGGAAACCGCTATTTTGTTGTATATATAAATACAATTGTATGCTATTAGTATGTAGAAAAGGCCAACAGTATTAATAATGTAAAACAACTTTATTAATAATTAATTGAGGTTTAGATAAAAAAAATAAAATAATGGAGAATGTGAGGTGAATAACTAAATTGTGACTTGAGTAGTAATATAGTTACAGACAGACAAACACACAATCTCTATTATAATAAGATTTTGTCCGTTTGAATTTAGATCTGAGAATTAGGTTATTTTTTTTACCAGTGATATTGTGCCCACAAATGCGATCACTTCATTGACGAGAATCGCTCCGAAAGTAACACCTCAGATGTGAGGGCAAAATAACATCACTAGACAGATTTTCAACTATCATTGGCTATGTATTTTGTAAATTTTTTAACGTACATGAAATGATGATAATCAATGAAAAAACTGTCTCATATTCTAAAAGAACGAAGGTTTTATTTACTGCAGGGCAGTGCTAATTGCTTCTACCAAAACCAACACTTAAAATTTGAAGTAATGAATATGCATATACCTGGGTTTCCCCTCATAGTAATATGATTGGCTACTGTCAGCTATAAATACCGAGTCATGTAGAGGTACAATTGCCTACTATAATGCCTAGTACTACGACGCCTAATACCACGACGACGTCGCACTAGTATTCCTACTTACCTGCTCGAGTATACCACACTACTACTTCTATCAATATATCCCTTACCCGAACATATCAAAATTCAAACTTGTATGGAACCAGATAAAGTGTACATCAAACCATGTGCCATGGCAGAGCCTTCTCAAGTTTCTGTCTCGTTCCCATAATGCACCGTGTTCGTATGGGTTATTTAAGACCGAAATTTGATAAATTTCTAATTGCCTGATCATCACCCTGATTATTTATATATTCAATGATTCATTGCTATCAATTTTTAAATCGCACTTTTTTATTTGTCTATAATAATCATTTGTTTGATAGTTATATATGGCCGGGTTAGCTCAGTCGGTAGCGCGTTCGGCTAGAAACCACATGGTTTCTAGTTCGATACCGGCTCTCGCCAAATCAGCGTATGAGTAGCACAGAGATGTGTGGGGTAAAGTAAGGCGCTCATGGTAGGTGTGGCGCTTCATCTCAGACGCAACAACAATCTCCTTGGTCTAACGCTAGTGAAAAGGGGATAGACTCCCTCGCTGATTGGCTGATACCGACTTTAGGCCACCGCGACAACAACAACTTATCTGTTTCAGCGTTATACAGGAATCGGCTTAGATAGAGAATCCGTTTGGGAATCACAAGGTTCCAGGTTCTATACCGGTCCTCGCCAACACAGCGTTATCTGATCTGTACGGTAAAATGGATGACGGTAGATTGACAGCTCACCTCAGCAAAAAACAATCTAGTTTAGCGTTAATGAAAAGAGGATAGACTCCCTCACTGTCCGGCTGATACCGACAATAGGCCACTCCACCTAACTTTTATCTAAGACTAATTACATACATGATATGGTCCTAAGTAACTATTCTTATTTGATAATAATAATAATAATAATAATAATAATAATAATAATAATAATCTGTCTGCCACAGGTTTCAAGCATCCCTACCCAATGCTAATAATTTTCTATCAGATGGGATCCGTGTGCCCGTGGTGTAATGATTATTGCCGTAGGAAATGGACACGTCGACTCGAGTTCAAATCCTGGACGAAGATGGTTGCATTTCAAATAGCACTAATACATCAGCGAAAGGTATAAATCCAACTATTCTATAATAATGCTAAAAATAAAAAAACAATGAAATTTGTTTCCAATGTTTTGCACCAAAGATTGTTGTCTTTGAAGAAGTAAACATTTGAACGTAAGATTCCTAAAAATGTTTTTTTCGAGACCACGAAGTCAGTAATTGTAATAGCTATGTTTACTGTGTAATTACCGAAATTTTTACAATGAAAAAAACAACAAAAAAATCAATAATAATCCATAAAACTGTATTAAAAAGACATAATTTTGTGCAATGGAACAATGAAACCTATAATTTAAGAATTATGTTCTTTAAAAGTTGTTTTAAAATGTAAAAAAAAGTAAACAGACATTTCTTTAATGAATTTTATTTCAGAAAACAAATAAATAAAAGCAGAGCTTCGGGAGGGAGAATGTCTCTTTCTTCAAATTTTTAATCTCGATTTCAAGGCATTTGACATGATTCTTACCACTTATTTTACAAGATTGACTTTTTAACGTCATGTCAATCCGTTTGAGGTTATTTTATGCCAAGAGTTTAGGGAATCGCGTGCATTTTATGATTATATTTACGTTTTTGTATAGTTGCTTCTTAAGTTATTTGCATACAGTTGTCTGGTTTAAAGCATTCCTATCTAATTTTAATAGTTTTCGGGGTGGCCTAAAGTCGGCATCAGCCAATCGGCGAGGGAGTCTATCCCCGTTTCATTAGCGCTAGACCAAGGAGATTGTTTTTTTAGCGTCTGAGGTGGAGCGCCATACCTCCCATCAGCTCCTTACTTTACAGCACAAATCCCTGTGCTACTCATACCTTGTGGTTTCTATCCGAACGCTCTACCGACTGAGCTAACCCGACACAATACTAATAA
>CM042143.1:107035769-107048269 GCA_023376005.1 Doryteuthis pealeii | reverse complement strand
ACACACATATATATATATATATATATATATATATATCAAGTCTCTCTCTCTCTCTATATATATATATATATATATTGAGAGAGAGAGAGAGAGTCTCTCTCTCTCTCTTTCTTTCTCTCTCTCTCTCTCTCTCTCTCTCTCTATATATATATATATATATATAGTCATCCACGGATACGTGTTTCGACTTATCAAGTCTCTTCAATGTGGCTAGACATTTTGTGAGAGATCTACAGTATTGATATCCGATCGGTTCAACATCAGTCGGACAGCTAGGCTATCGTCACCAACAGAATGCGAAGGGGATTTTAACTGTTTTAATACACACATCAGTATGCACGTAAAGGCCGCCATATAGTGCTCCATCATTTTATGTCTATTTCATTCTGTTCGTATCAATGTATTAATCTAATTCTATTCATGTATATCTCATTTTGTTCATATCTATCAATCTTATGCCGTACATATCTATCTATCTATCTATCTATCTATGCGTACACATACACAATCAAACAGACAAACAAGCACAGTCATATATTGAAAGACTAAACAAAGCTTGGTTTATCAGACAAATATATTTCTGTATATTTTCAATGATATTCGAACTTACTATTAATAATAATTCCCTGTGTGCCTCTCTTAACCATTCTTGATTGATAGAGAGACAGAGAGTCACGTAGATATGCAACGTTAAACATAAACATAACTAAGACTCATGCACTCTCTCCCCCCCCCCAATCTTGAGACGCTTGATTTAAAGAAATACTATCAAAATGAATCAATAGAGTCTCTCCGGTCAACTTCGAACCCGTTTCTATCTTTCGAGGGCATCACTCCCTCGTTTCGCTTCGATTCCTCATCTGAAATCTCTTTCATCTCAGCCTATAAACCATTCCGTGACACGGCCTAACATGAAACGCCCCCTGGCGGCGCGCGTTTGAATTATGTCCTATTATATCAGAAGATTCATTCCCCCTGGACAGTTTTGATTGGTTGAATCTTAATAATTTCAACTGCCACCTTTTCTTTCCCCACTTCCATAGAAAGCCATTCAATCTCATTTGTTTTTCTTTGTTGCTTGCTTAATGGTTTTGTTGGTATTGCTTCTTTCTTTTCTTTCTTTTCTTTCTTTCTTTTTTTCTTTCTTTTTTCTTTTTTTATTTATTTATTGTTAATTTCATTTCTCTCATTTTTCATTCCTTCATCTTTTATTCTTCAATTTATTTTTCGCATTTTTCTTTGTTTTTTCTCTACATCACATTTATTTTTTATTTATTCATATTGTTTATTATTAATATTGTTTTATTTTCTTTCCTTTTTATATTATTTTCTTTTATTTGTTATTTATATTAATTTTTCCTTATTTTCTTTTATGTTAATTTTTTTTTATTTCTATATCAATTTTTCTTTTAGGTTATTTTTTCTCTTTCTCTTTATATTTCATATTACCTTTTCTTTTTCTTTTTTACATTAATTTTTCTTCTTTTTTTTGTAAATTCATTTTTCTTATTTTTACTTATATATTAATTTTCTTTTCTTTATTCTATTTTTTTCACGTATTCATTTTTCTTTCTACATTAATTTTTTTCTTCGTGTTTTATTTTCTTTCATTTATATAAATTATTTTTCGTTCTTTTTATATATTATTTCTTATATTACTTATTCTTTTCTTTCTATTTTACATCAATTTTTCTTTTTCCTTTTAAATTTAATTTTCATTTTCTTTATTTTTATATTGATTTTATTTTCTTTCGTTTTATAGTAATTCTACTTTTCTTTTTAATATTCATTCTGCTTTTGATATTAATTTTCTTCTTTATTTTTCTTATTTTACTTTCATTTTATATCATTTTTTAATTTCCTTCTTTTTAAAAATATTTTTATTTTCCTCCTTTTTAACATTATTCTTTCTCATCATTCTCTTTCATATCAATCTTTTTTTTATTCTAAAAATATAATTCTTTTTCTTCTAAATTTTCCCTTGTATTCTTTGTTTTTTTTATATTATTGTTTCTATTCCTTCTTTTCAACATTATTATTTTTCTTCTTTTGATGCTATTCTTTCTTTTACTTCTTTTTAATATCATTGTCTATTTTCCTTCTTTTTGACATTTTCTTTTATCTTTCTTTTTAATATTGTACTTTCTTTTTCATCTTTTTCTTTTCCTTCTTTTTAATATTATTCTTTCTTTTTCTTATTTTTGATATTTTTTTATTTTCTTATTTCTAATATCATTATTTTTAATATTATTATCTCTTTTTATTTATTTTTATATTTCTCTTTCTTTTCCTTCTTTTACTATTGAATGTCTGTACTATCTATGAAAATATGCTTCCTTTCCATATCTTCACGAAACTTTTGGACAGCCATTTAAAATATGATCAATTTCTTTTTTCTTTCATCTTTTCTTTCCTATTATTTTTTATCATTCATTTATGTTTTATCTTAATTCTATTTTCTACTATATTTTCATTCAAATCTTTCTTTCGTTTAAAAAAAATTCTTCTTTCCTTATACTCCTTGGATTGTCTTTTCAAACCTAACCCTTTCTTTCTTCTTTCTTTTCCTTATTTCTTTCTTTCTTTTTTTCTTTCTTTCTTTTCATTAAAATATTTTTCTTCATTGAAAACTCTTTTCTTTCAACATATGTGTTACTTTCTTGCTTTCTTTCCTTTTCTATTACCCTTAATGTATTTTTTTTGTACTCTTTATTTCATTCATATTTTTTCATCATTTTTGTCGCATTTCCTTCTTCTTTGCTTTCCTCCTTTCTCTCCTTGTCTGTTACTCTTTGATTCCATCATTTATTCACATTTTCGTTCATTTTTTAATTCTTCTTCCCTCATCTCCTTGACTTTTCTCACTCTTTTTCTTTCTATTTCTTAAGTCCTTCTTTCTTCTTTTTTCTCTTTCCATTTAACTTTTTTTTACTTCATTGAAAAATCCGTTCTTTTAACATATTTGTAACTTTCTTGTTTTCTTTTCTTTTCTTTATCATTAATGTTTTTTTAGTCCTCTTTATTTAATTCATATTTTTCATAATTTTCTTCACTTTTCTTTCTTTCTTTACATTCCTTTCCTTTCTTTTCATTTTCTTTTCTTTTCTTTCATTCAATCTTATTTTTATAGTTCATTGAAAACTCCTTTATTTCAACATATTTGTTATTTTCTTTCCTTTACTATAAACCCTAATGTACATTTTTAGTCCTTTTTATTTCATTCATATTTCTTCGTAATTTCCTTCATTTTTTCTTCTTTAATTTTTTCTTTTCTCTCTTTATTTTTCACTCTTTGATTCTTTCTATTATTCACGTTTCCTTCTTGCACTTTTTGAAATCTTTCAATAACCCATTTCTTGTATACCTACCCCAGCTCTTTCTCTTCCAACTCATTCTCTCGTTATTACAACCCGCCCTTTCTCCAAACCGCCAATAACTCTTTTCTTCTATATGTTTTATTTATTTTTTTCATTATCATCCAACCTCTTTTTTTTCTTGTCATGCACTTTTCTATTGGGGAACATCGTTAATCAGATTGTTACCGTGTGTGCCAATCTAATACAAGTTCCATTAATTCATCCTTCACGTCGTCTACCGCGCGTCTATTCATAACGCTCTATGCAATCCTATTTTCTGAACGCCACATTTTTCACTGACAACGCTGGAAATTAATAAGAAAATACTGGTTGCGTATAAACCTTGAATGAAATCACAGAAAAACACCGTGATGGCTTCGATGGCCTGCCGACACAAGTAATCAAATGAAGCACGCCAAACAACGTCAAATTCAACTTAATAAGATCCAGGGATTTTGAAGGAAGGAATAAGCAGTGTCGTTTGAAAAAAAGACCCTAATATATAAGATTCTTTTCTTAATATTTGTTGTGTTAGTTTCTGTGTGAATGTTTTCACGTGTAAGTGTCATGGAGGAAAAACGAGAAGACAAACAAGATTGATTGATTGGATGATTTTAACGGCATGTCAACCCAAATTGGGTTATTTTATGTCAAGAGGTTAGGAAATCACGTACTTAGTAAGCTTATATTTATATTTTGTGTAGGTAGTTTTTAAGTTTGTTTGTTTTTATTTGGGGGGGGGGGTCACACAGTGATATGAAATCATGAATTCCTGTTCAATATAAATATTTTATAAACATTATATAGATTAACTCTTTGCCTGCTATTTTAAGTCGCTCAGAGCGACTCTCCCACCACTTTGATTCTACCATAATCTGCTGACAGCGGCTCTCACGTGTGTCAATTATTTACATTGAAAAATCACTGTTCACGGCGCCATGTTGAAGTGAGTTTGTGTACTGTTGGTTTGAACAACAGTAACTAGCTAAGCACAAGTGCCCAAGACAGTTGGTATTTATGGAAATCGAGAATTATCCATTCATGTATTTGGGTGATTCCATTCCTTGAGTCCTGGTTGGCTGTTTGGTTTCTATGATATTATGAGGCTTCATAAATACGCTGGCAATCTGCAGTAGTAATGCAGCAAGAAAGATTCGTATTTAGTTGCGACTATTTGTTGCCTTGTCTTACCAATTCGACGGTAATTGGAACTAATATGATTATTCTACAGTTAACACCCCTGTAATCTTTTGTTTTGTCTGTGAAACAACCCTGTGACTAGTACTTGATCCTTTTGCAATAGGGAACCAGTTTAGTACAGCGGTGGGGAAAATTTGGCAGGCAAATATTTATACCAATTACTACTCTTTAATAATAATCGTTTGTCTTAACACAGTTATATAGTTTCATGCAATTATATGATAATCCTTAGTAAACAATTATTAGGTTTGCGTACTTTTTAAGTTTATATTTACGACGTATGTCAGAAAAGTTCCAGGACTTGTGTCACAAAATAATTATTTAAAATCCAAACTACAATCTACAAGATATCCCCTTCAAAGTAATTCCCTTGGAGTCTAATGCACTTTCCCATCCTTCTCTGCCACCCTTGCATGCACTCATGGAAGGATTCTTCCAGGATTATTCGTAGCTCTGTCATCACGACCTTTTTGATGTGCGCATCCTCAAAGCGGGTTCCCTTGATGACCCCCTTGAGTTTGGGGAAGAGGAAAAAATCACATGGAGTCAGGGAGGTTGCTCCAGCACAGTGATGTTCTTCTGGACCAAGAACTCTCGGATACTCAGGGCAAGTACGTTGTCATGGTGAAACACCCACGAGTTGTCCTGCCACATCTCTCGGACCTTCTCGCGCACTTAACGAAGCAAACGCCGCAGTATCACTTTGTAGACATGCTGGTTGATCGTCTGGCCCAGTAGCAAGAGCTCGCATCGAAGTTTTCTGAATACTGGAACTTTTCTGACATACCTCGTATATTTTTTTGCGTAGGTGGTTCTTAAGTGTTTTTGTTTATCGGACACAGTTATATGAAATAAAGTATTCCTATTCACTACAAATATATATTGCAAAATTATATGGTTTAGCTCAGCCGGTAGATTATTCACCTAGGTTCCGGGTTCGATACCGGTCCTCGTTAACTCAGCTCATGAGAAGTACAGTTTGAGGAATCTGATCTGTGCAGTAAAATGGGGAGCTGACGGTAGGTGTGGCACTTCACCTCAGCAAAAACAATCTCCCTTGTCTAGCATTAACGAAAAGGGGATAGACTCCATCGCTGTCCGGCTGATACCGACAATAGGCCACTCCGCCTATTTTACTTATTAATTTGGTTTAAACGATTCTTCCTCTGATTTTCAGTTCATCCAGACTGTTTTCCAAACCCCTAGGGACCGTTCCAAGGACATCAATTACAATTGACACGACCTTCACCTTCATGATCCACAATTTTCTCAGTTTCTGGCAAGGTTCAAGTATTTGTCTATCTTTTCATTTTCTTTCACTTTCACTCGGTGATCGGCCGGGACGGCAAAATCCACGAGATGACAAGTTCTCTTTTTCTAGTTAATCAACACTAGGTTTGGTATCCTGGCCGGGATTAGTTGATAGGTCTGTCCCTCAGTCCCAGAGAATTCTGTTCATCTCATTCTCCAGGACAGATTCAGGTTTGCGTATATATAATTTATTTGTATGGTGAAAATTGAATTTCTTGCACAATTCCCAGTGAATCACCTTTCCCGCCCAGTCGTGCCTAGTTTTGTACTCTATTTCTGCTAGTTTACTGCATTCGATTATTATTATTATTATTATTATTATTATTATTATTATTATTATTATTATTATTATTCACTCCTTGTGAGTTTTTCACGCCAGCGTTAGCTGATGATATTTCACTGGAGTCTGAGTGACAACAAGTCTCCTCGGGTCCTCAGAATTCTTCTAAGTATTCTAGCCGATTGCAGCAATGCAGTAGTCTGGATGGTCTCAATTCTTCCTCTGATTTCCAGTTCCTCTAGTTTTTTTTTCGAAGCTTTTTGGGACCGTTCCAAGTGCACCCACTACAACTGGTATCACTTTGACCCTCATATTCCACAGTTTTTTTTCAATTCTCTGACAAGGTCCAGGTATTTGTTTATCTTTTCATTTTCCTCCATCTTCACCCTATGATCTGCTGGAACTGCAAAATCTACCAGTTGACAAGTTCTTTTTTTCTTAATCAATACTAGGTCTGGCCTCCTATTATTATTATTATTATTATTATTATTATTATTATTATTATTATTATTATTCATGCCTTCATATTAACGTGGTTATAGAGACGTATGGTCTGGCAAATCATGAAAAAAGAGATTATAATTGAAAAATGTTTACTACAACATAATGAGAAAACTTGATGACGAAAAACAAAAGAAACAAACAAAAAACAACCTTACCACATCAAATTCTATCATAAGTACGCACTTCATGCCCGATGCTTTGACTAGTTCAATTATTTGAGCAATAAGCTAAAGAAATAAACCCAACACAACAGTCGCATATTTCGGCTATAGTCACTTGAGCTCGAGACAGCATGCAAGTTTGTTTATAAAAAAAAGAATAGAGACTGTATGTGCGGCCGTTGATTAGCTCTTAAGTTTTACGTAACAAACATGACATTCTGACTTTTACTTTCTTTTTTGTAAAAATGTTTTTGTAATAATAACAAAACACGCACTTCGTTTCTAAGACGTTGATCACTGGGTTTCTTCATATGAATCTAACTTAGATGAAGTAATATCTAAAAAAAAATCCAATTAACTAATGTGTAAATATGTTTAAATTGTGTAATATTAGTGACTCTTACTACTGTCTTACCTTTGTCTGATTATATATATATATATATATATATATATGTGTGTGCACACACATAAAACTTGAGTTACAGTGAAGGGAGTGCAATATTGTTTGTTTTTTTTGTTTTTTTGTCTTTTTTTCTTTTTTTGTTTATCTACTGCTCTACTGATATGGCACTGACCTCTTTCGTTATTTTAAATTCCAATTCACTTCTTCTTCTTCTTCTTCTTATTATTATTATTATTATTATTATTATTATTATTATTATTTACTAAGTTTAGCTTAGATGCGACAAAAGCCCAGAAATTTGGGGCACCCGGCGAGAATCGAACTCACTAACAATGGTTTGCTAATCTAACCATTTCACATTAGTTGTCTATATATATATATATATATATATATATATATATATATATATATATATATATATATATATATATATAGTTAAATTTTTTATTATTATTGAAGAAATGATTATAAAGTGCTCAATTACTTCTGTAAGAGCTGTATTGTTTCTGATGACGGATAATCACCTAAAAGTGATGTTCCGAATCCATTAGTAAGACGGACTTTTAATTGTATTGGTGACTATAAATAAATAAATAAATAAATAAATATATATATATATATATATATATATATATATATGTGTGTGTGTGTGTGTGTGTGTGTGTGTGTATTGCACTTTTTGACACCCCTTGTATTTATAAAAAATAAAGTTTTATTCATTATTTTTTTTTATAACGATCCATTCATTAATTTTTTTCAGAATCCAACGTCTGTCAAAAAGTACCAAATTTAAAGCTGTATTTACTAAGATAGAAATGAAGAATTAATGGAATTAATTATTTTCCCGAATACTAGGTGTTCAAAAAGTACAAAAAGTCTCGATACCTTTTTTTACACATCTTGTATATCTAAGTTAGGGTTGCAAAGATATAGTTTATTTAGTCTGAAAATTGCAAAGTAAGAAACTGAAAGTTACCAAGCGCTGTTGACGCGCTACGTCGACATGTCTAACTAAGATATATATGCCCTCTTTTATTTATAAATATAAGAAACTATATAATCAATATATGTGTGCATTTATATATATATATTTGTGTGTGTGTATGGGTATGTGTCTGTGATTTTATTTTTTAGGAAATATTTTATTCATATAAATTCATAGCATTATTATTCAGTAATCAAATTATTTTCTAATTATCTAAAACCGTACGACACATCTTTGAACAATTTACACCTTTTTTCTTGAAGTGTGTTTTCCATCATAAGAGAACGATTTCGCTTTTTCTATTTTTCTAATATTTATAATTAAAAAATATATTTATAGTAGTTTGCTTTGATACTACTATTGAATAAAAAAATCCCTGAGCTATATCTAAAATAAAAATGAAAAACAAATATTTTTTATGTGACTACACACTCATCCTACACAATCATATATATATATATATATATATATATATATATATATATATATATATATATATATATATATATGATCATGTACAATAAGGTGAAACAGAAATTGATAGTGATACATCATCATCATCATCATCATCATCATCATCATCATCATTATTAACAGGAACAGTTGAATAAAATAATTTTCTGGATAAACATATTTTTGAAAATATTTTCTTCAGAAAAATAGTTATTTCTTTTATTTTCTGATTTTTGTTCTCATCAATTATTATTATTATTATTATTATTATTATTATTAGTAGTAGTAGTAGTAGTAGTAGTAGTAGTAGTAGTAGTAGTTTTAAACAAATCTCTAACATGATATATAAGCTTCATTAGAAAATCTTTAAAAAATCAACCACTATCTCGAACTTTAAAAAATAAAATATCAATACTTTTCATAGCAGTTTTTCAGAGGGAGAAAAAATCGCTTTTAAAATTATATATATATTTTTTTTCTCGAATTTCAAATCCTGTTTGTTAAAGCACTAATAATAGATTGCACACCTCTAAGCGTGAGGATAGGAATTGGATTCATCATTGTTGATGATAACCGGACTAGTTAAAGAATTAACCACGTTGGCGTAGGGGGCGGGGTGCCTGTATCCCAGCCAAGGATTATAATGAATAGTCATAATAGTTTAACTCATGGAAATGAAAAAGGAAAGGGACGTCTCGCCAGCCAAAATTCTTAAGCTCCTCCCCTTCCTCTTACTTGAACTCGCCCCATAGTTTGTTGTCCCCCCTCTTCGTCTGAGAATTTATTTCCCTCCTACCTCCATTGTCTATTTCTTCCTTTTCCGACCCCTCCTCCTTCGTTCACTCTATATCACCCTTGCTACAGACGTTTCGTCTACACACAGACGTGCATGCCCCATTTTGCAGAATAATAGGATTTTAGAATATTGTGATGCACGAAGATACAAATTTCTGAGAAAAATGTTTCTTTTAATTAATTAAGAATATAAAGAAAATATGACTAAACTGTTAAATTTTAATAAGATTTTTAGTTTTTTTTTAACATTATTAATCATACTAGCAAAAGTATGCATGCACTGGGCAGAAGTATTTAAGTTTTAGATTAATAAAATATTATATTAAATTAGAAAAACTAACGAAACGAAATTAGAACGAATATAAAAAATATTACACTTATTTTAAATATATGGTTGGAATAATTTGCATAATGATTTTAATAAAAGTGGGTTTATTAAATAATTATTTGCTCTAACTGATTTCTAATACAATATGTTATTCTCAACGTATCGAAATCAATCCTATATATGATTTTAATTGATGTCTATATAAAATCATATACAAGATTGCTTTTAATATGTTTAAGAATAACATGATTGCATTAAAAATAAATTACAGCAAAAAATTATTCAATAAAACCCACTTTTGTTAAAATCATTATGCAGATTATTCCGACCATATAATTAGTAAATCTTTATTTCTTTGAGACATATAATACACATTTCAGGATTTTTAAATGCATTAATAATATAGGCAGTTTGCCGCAAAGTGTGAACGTACAATGAATACGATTTCTTAACCTCTAGGAATAAAATATCCCTAGACAGGTTTATATGCCATTAAATTCAATAAATCAATCACTAATTTCGTTGCTTCTTATCCTAAATCTCAGTTTCACATTCGGCCTCCGTTGAGTAAGATTGAAGACTTGAAATTTTACCGATAACGGATGTGGGTTCGAATCTCGCCGGAAGCTAATTTTTCATTTCCGACTCTAGCTGTTTGTTTACCTGTGTTGAAATGTAAAAACTACCTGAGAGTTGCGAAGTCAATATAATAACGAAAAATGTTATAAATCTAAAATATATTTCGTTGTAATTGTTTCATTACTATGGTTCAATGTATGATTAAAACGTCATATATATATATATATATATATATATATATATATATATATATATAAAGAAAGATTCTATATGTCTGTCTGATTGTATGTATGTACGTATGTTTGTTCGTACAAAGAACGAATGCACGTCCTTTTATAAGGGAAAATAAAGCAAATCGCCTACGCGATTTTCAAAACAAGTTGTTTATAATTGAATATATATATATATATATATATATATATATATATATATATATATATATATATATATATATACTGCTCTACGTTTTTAATATATTGACCACTTTTGGATAATTTACTGATGCCATTGCAATGGAAAGTTTAAAGCGGCAATTAGATACATTTAAAGCTTATTCCTTCATTATATATATATATATATATATATATATATATATATATATATATATATATATATATATATATATATCTGTATGTGTGTGTGTGTGTGTGTACATATAAATAAAGGTAGTGAAAACATGAAGTTAACGGTGATTGGTAACTGGCAGTTTCGCTAATGCGATTTTCAAATCAAGTGATTTATGATTTATATATATATATATATATATATATATATATATATATATATATATATATATATATATAACATAGTATGATATAATATGATATGGAGTTTAAGATGATTGACTTTTGTAATATATATATATATATATATATATATATATATATATATATATATATAGGAAAAAGGAAACTGCTCTAAATGATTTTATGACAGTTCTTGAGAAAAGCGTAAACTATATTTAAATACAGTGAGTATCTTTTCTGATACAGGCAAGTCTCAATTATTGAGTTATTTTCACATTTTTATCTATTTTGTTATCCAAAATAAATTTTAACATCTGATATTTTGATTCTGGTTTATTATAGTATTGAATTTTGAATCTGCGTCGACTTTAATTTTTGAGACGGTGGTTTGTGTTAAACAAGATTTCTCTCAAATATGATTTAACCGTTTACAAACATTACTCTTTAATTGAATATAATTAATTTATTATATAATGATTTGATATGTTGTCTTTAATGTAATATTTAACTTCTATTGTAATTTTTTTAAATATTAGAAATACTTACATACAAACATTCACATACACAAACTCACACACACTCACACACACACATACATACACACACACACACTTTGATACTCTTGGGAAAGGCATGCATCCACCTATTCTCACTCGAGTTATGGGTAAATAAAAAAGCGGACTGAGCTCTTTAGCCTTGGTTAGTTAACCGGTCTAGGAGAAGGACAACTCTGTTAAAATCAAACCTGTTAAAGTCAGCTTAAGAAATTGTCCTTGTGTCTCACCCTGCTCATGAGGGTGTGTTGGTACACACACACACACACACACACACACACACATATATATATATATATATATATATATATATATATATATATATATATATATATACGGTGTGATAGTGATTGTTCAATTGACAAAATGAAAATACTTGAGATCTTCGCAGCATTTACAGACGGAGTGCTTGATATATAATATACATATTACACACACACATACACACACACACGCACGCATATATATATATATATATATATATATATATATATATATATATATATATATATATATATATATATATATAATTCATCAAAAAGTAACTACCACGTTCTCATTGCAGTAGAATAAGTAGTTAATCCAAAAGGGCTCAATATATCTCGTAAAATATAGAGCATTCATAATTGTAGACAAGTTTTTCTTTCTACCACGGTTTCGGTGTTTAAGGTACACCCTCCTCAGGAAAATTAAAGAATTTTAGGTAGCTAATATTATATATACTTGTCTGGTTTAGAATTTTTTTTTTTTCTCTCTATGTCTTCTAAAATAAACTTTCAGTCTTAACTAAACTTTTTTCCTTTGAAATTAATGATTAGTTTTCCATATCTTCTCCCGACAAAAGG
>CM042143.1:106980769-107025769 GCA_023376005.1 Doryteuthis pealeii | reverse complement strand
CTTAAAACAAGTTTTGATAAATACATGCCAGTATTATATATTTATATATAGTTTGTTTTATTCTAATATATATTTAAAGTTATCAGAACTAAGTTTCTATTTCAAATTGTTTTATTTTTTACTCTTTTAATAAATATGAGGATTTTACTTACTTATTGTACACACTCTATGTATGTGCGTGTTCAGACTGTCTGGACAATAAAAATATTGAATAGATTAATTGATTTAAATGTACCGTTTGACCGTGTGAACATGATAGGTATATTGAGGTCGACTAAATTGTTACTGAAAATAATCAATTCAATTTAACTTATATCCGACAAATAGAAAGTTATCATGTTCATGTATTAATAATAATGGGAACATCAGTAAAGTGTAATATAAAAAAAACATTACTTAAACATACAGAAAGTGTCGCCAATTCCCTCAATAATAAGAATAGTAAATATAATTCCTACCGATCCAAAAGCTGAATCGTGGGTGGAGTGATTCCTAAAGACATTGAAGACGAGATCAAATTATGGACAAGGCTGGAAATAGATGTGTGTATTTACCTAACCAGGGCAAGATGTGACACCAGGTTAATTTTCGAGCGGTGTAATCCTGGTTTTGAATTACCGTATTTTACGGCATATAAGACGTACGGGCAATAAGACGCGACCCCATTTCAGCAGGTCAGATTCAGGAAAAAAGTTTTTAGTGTATTTAAGCATATATTGTTGAAAACAGTCTAGCTGTGCATTACACAAGCAGAAACATAGCTGTATAAAAACAATTTGGCAGCACAGTCAAGCAATAAGCATACACAAGACATCTCAATAACAGGAAATAATAATAATAATAATAATAATAATAATAATAATAATAATAATAATAAAACTTCAAACTTCACCTACGATGTATAAGATGCAGGGCAATTTTTTGAGCCAAAATTTTGCGGAAAAAGTGCATCCTATATGCCGTCAAATACGGTAAGAGATTTCTTTCTCCTAGGTTTCCTAACGAAGACAATAGTATACAGTCTGCTCTACTCTTTACTCATTGCTTGGAAGACAAGAGAGGGTTCCCTGCTTTTCCAAAGTTGGCTCACTATAAAACATTATTCAAACCTATCCATCGCTTAATGGTCTGTTTTTTTAATGTATAAGAATTTACTCTACACCGCTTCTATGGGCGAGAAAGTTCAAGAGTGCCCATTTTTGAATAGTTGTTTTTTAGTATTTTTTGGCATACAGTTATATAATATCAAGTATTCCAATTTAATACAAGTTTACACACAGTTTTATGGTTTTAAGTATTCCTATCTAATACTAATTTATATATTGATAAACTGTTGGTTTTTGGTCTGTTCGCATTGTTAGATTTCGTGTAGTTAGATTTTGAATTAAAATTCTTTGAAATTCAAAATCGGAGTGGGTTAAATGATTGACACTTGGTAACATCAAGTTGACCCCACGGGTTCTGCCACAGGGTAAAGTGAGAAGGGACGTAGAGTTTAGTTAGTTAGTAAGCAGTTTTAGCAGAAGACACCATGATGTAGACATCGTCTTTTGCTTCATTTCGGCCGCGGCTGAGAAATCTGGTTGAAAATAAAAAGATGTGATCACTCAAAACAAAAAGAATAAGCCTTATATCGTCTTTGTGAATAATGGTGAACCAGCTTCTACAGACCAGAACTAAAAAAAAAAAAGTCAGACCAGCATCTATAGAAATGACCCAGCTACCCAAGAGACAAACTAAAGTACCAGCCAGCTTACTCAACAACTCAAGTCAGTAAGTAAGAGATAAAAACTAAAAATGTGGATAGATATACGAATGCCGCCCACCTTTCTCATCTCCTCCTAAGATCTCTCTCTCTCTCTCTCTCTCTCTCTCTCTCTCTCTCTCTCTCTCTCTCTCTCTCTCTCTCTCTGTGTATATACCCGATTCAGTAAGTGGGTATATAACACTAATAATCATGTTTCAAGTAATTATTTCGATAATAATAGCCATTTGTTTACACCCAGATATATGGTTTCAAGTAACTAATAATCCTGAGTAAATAAATATAGCTTCAAGTAACTATTCTTAATACAAATAATTTACAGTTATATGGCATCAAGTATACAGAATAGGAATAATTTTCAATCAGAACTATTTGATCTGTGGATGAGATCTTAACAGGTACTCCCGCTCCGGCTAGACAGGCGGTCGGAGAGGCCTCCTCCGATCAATCGGCTGGTCATGACAAGCCCTAGCACCTATATGATTGCCCCAACCATATTGCCCCTATGGCAAGCCCCAATGTGCTAGAAGGTGGTGGCTGAGGGTCTTCATGCCCTGGGAATGACGTTAAAGTGAGGTTCCAGTTCTGGAGGTTTGGGGAATGTGAAGCACCCCTTCATCACCATTGCTCCCAGGTCAACTCTGACCCGGAGTGGTAGTACCTGTTAGGCTCCCATCTATGAGTATCCATTAAGAAGGAATTTATTTTAAAACTTTGTTGGCATTAAATGACCCACTGAGGTTGATAAGCCGTAAAACATACCAATCCAAACCAAACCGCTTCCGGGTCAGAATGGACCTGGGAATAATGGCATTGAAGAGGTACTCCACAGTCCCCAAATATCCAAAACTGGACCCTCATTACCGGATACCGTTCAGTGTCATACCCGGACTTTTTTTTTTTTGATGGAATGTCTTATAGGGCGTTTTTGTTTGCTTTGCTTTTTTTCCCCAAAACAGAAATAATATGAGCAATTATTCGTTTTATTTATTCAAATGTGACGAAACGGGTTCGTTACCGGTTTGCCTCTCTTATTTTTGTGTCAGTTTTAATATATTTAATGATTCTTTTCTGTCTCGATTTCTCTGGACTTTTCCTCGCTTTACTTGACTCTTTCTCTATCTTATTTATGTATCGTTTCCCTTTGGTTTTGTGGGATAAATATCGACACAAAAAAGTTATAAATCCACAATGGCAACGAAGTACAAACTCATGAAAAATGAACGTCTTTTTTTGTTTTGTTTTTTTGCGGGGTTCAACTGAGGAAGACACGTGGTTGCTAGAAAGAATATTGTCCTATAAAAAAGGAAAGGAAAAAATGTTCGCAAAGATGATCAATTTATTTCCTCACACTTTGTTGTTTTAAACCATTCATTCATTTAATTCCTTATTTACTGTTTTCTTTTTTTTTCTTTTTTTTTTTTCGTTTTGTTCTTTTTTTCTTTTTTGTTATTCTTTTGTTTTCATTTCTCTAATTCATTCCTGTGTCTTTTTCTCTATTGTGCTTTCTTTCTTTCTTTCCTTTTTTCTTTCTTTCTTCTTTCATTTTCTTACTTTTCTTTCATTCACACTTTTTCCTTTCTGTCTTTCTTTCAAAACTCAATGACTTTTTCTTTCTTTCTTTCTTTCTTTCTTTCTTTCTTTCTTTTCTTACTTACTCTCCTCACTCTTAATTTAATTTCTTATTTACTGTTTTCTTTTTTTTTTCTTTTTTTTTCGTTTTCGTTCTTTTTTTTTCTTTTTTGTTATTCTTTTGTTTTCATTTCTCTAATTCTATCCTGTGTCTTTTTTCTCTGTTGTGCTTTCTTTCTTTCTTTCTTTCCTTCCTTCTTTCTCTCTTTCTTTTTTCTTTCATTCTCTTACTTATTCACTATGCTTTCTTTCTTTCTCTGTTTCTTTTACTAATTAACTGATTTTTCTTTCTTTTTTTCTTTATTTCATTCACTAACTCACTCACTTTCTTTGTTCTTCCTTTCTTTCCTTCACTCACTCATTCGCTCTTTTTCATTTCTTTCTCTCTTTCTTTTATTAACTCAGTGTTTTTTTCTTTCTTTCGTTCTTTCATTCAATCTTTCACTCATTTTTTCATTTCTTTCTTTTTCCTTTCATTCACACTTTTTCCTTTCTGTCTTTCTTTCAAAACTCAATGACTTTTCTTTCTTTCTTTCTTTCTTTCTTTCTTTCTTTCTTTCACTCACTCTTTTCCTCCCTTTCTTTTTTTTTCTTTTGCTCACTCATTTTCTTTCCTTTTCTATTTCTTTCACTAACTCATTCACTTTCTTTCTTTCTTTTTTCTTTCTTTCTTTCTTTCTTTCTTTCTTTCTTTCTTTCAGTCACTCATTCACTCTTTTTCCTTTCTTTCTCTCTTTCTTTTACTAATTCTCTGAATTTTCTTTCTCTCTTTCTTTCACTCACTCTTTCCCATCCTTTTTTCTTTCACACTATCTTTTTCCTTTTCCCCCTCTTTCTTTTACTAAATCACTCACATTCTTTATTCTTTCTTTCTTTCTTTATTTATTTATTTCACTCGCTCATTCACACTTTTTCCTTTCTTCCTTTCTTTTACTAATTCACTCACTTTTTCTTTCTTTCTTTCTTTCTATCTTTCTTTATATCTTTCTTTCTTTCTCGCCAGCATTGAGTATTATATACATATTTACCAACCCCTCCGCACGAGCTGGATGAGGCACAATTTTAATGTCTTAATAGCAGTTTAACAGGTTTGAGTTTTCCTTCTCCTAGACTGGTTTCCTAACCAAGGTTAAAGAGCCCAGTCAGCTCTACTATTTACACATTGTTGGATTCCTACCTTTCTCAAGGGTAAGGGTGCTATGTGAAATGCAAACAACCTCGTCCAGGATTTGAACTCGTTTCGCCGTGTCCATTTTCTTAGACGGTAACTATTACACCACACAGCTCTATTTTATAAAATTTTATAATCTGGTAGACGTTTAAACATTTTTGTACTATTATTTATATTTTAAAGGCAATTACAATGCGTATAAAATAGTGTCCAATGTCTTTTAATCTAAATTAATTTCAAAGTATATTCATCTTCAGAGACTGTTTTCAAAAACAGTATTTGAAGGTGAAGATACTTCGAAATTAATTAGACTTGGACACTATTTTATGCGCATTGTAATTGCCTTTAAAATATAAACAATAATATACTTTACTTAACAATGCTTCAAGCATATTATCAAATACTATTATTTTCGTACTAGTTGGATGTTTCGGACTGTTGTCCTCATCTATATAACCCGTGGTCATGATTGAACCGGCAACCTACAGATGACTGTCACTTAGAACTGTATTAACTCTCTATATCCGTTGCACCTTGTGTGCAGCTAGACATGAAACACCTGAAGAGGGTCGGAGAGTACATCAACCGAAACGTTGTGTTTATAACAATAAAGATGTGGACAACAGTCCGAAAAATATAAATAATACAAATTATCAAGCCTCATCTTAAAAATCTAAATATTTTTGTTCCATATGTTTAAATCGGAATGTGTCCAACTGGACATGAAACTCCTGAAGAAGGCCGGAGGGCACATCAGCTGAAACATCGTTTATATAACAATAAAGTTGAGGACAAATGTAAACAAAAAATGAATAATATGAATTATCAAGCCTCATCTTAAAAATCTAAATATTTTTGTTCCATATGTATAAACTGGAATGTGTTCAACTAGACAAGAAACACCTGAAGAAGGCCTGAGGAGGCATCGGCCGAAACGTTGTTTATATATCAATAAAGACGAGGAAAAATAGTCTGAAAATACAAATAATACAAATTATCAAGCTTCATCTAAAAAATCTAAAAAATGTTTGTTTTATATGTTTAAACCGGAAGAGTTATAGCCACAAATGATTTTGGCATCTCCTCGTAAATTGTACTGTAGGCTTGCATTTTAATCTTTTAGTTTTGATTTACGACGGGAGCAAAAATTAATAACTGCGAGATCGATCAATCTTTTTAACTGCACCATTGTGTTTTTGTCTTCTCTTTGATTGTTTTTGATTTTTCCTTTTTGTTTTCTTGTTTTTTTTTTGTGGGTTTTTTCACTGGTTTTATTATTGTTGCTGTATTTACGTCCAAACCTATTCTTCATTCTTTATAGTCACTTTTGAATCATTCTCTCAAAAAGTACAGGTTTTATTGGATGTTAAAATCTAATTTATTCTACAATAAATGACTAGAGAATGTGCATATTTGACTGTGCATATCACATAATTGGTGCACTTTGGTTTTGTGGGCAAGTTAGATCATGAGAATATATCTGACATTGGAATATTATATATATATATATATGTGTGTGTGTGTGTGTGTGTGTGTATAAGTATATGTATATATATGGTAGACCCTTAAATCTTTTCCACTATTGTTGTTAATAATATTATTATTGCTCTATGTTTTATATATATATTGAGCACTTTTGGATAATTCAATGATGTCACTGCAATGGAAATGTTAAAGCGGCTATTGGATAATATCTATCTATCACACACACACACACACACACACACACACACACACGCACGCACACACACACACATATATATAATATAAGTAAAGAAATAACAAAAGACTTAGAGATTTAGCATTATAGTCTATTTCAAGGAGCTTAGACAGATCATTCGCATCTGATGAGTCGGAAGATTTAGACTATTTGTCTAAGCTCCCTGAAATAGAATATAATCCTAAATCTCTAAGTCTTTTGTTATTTCTTTACTTATATTATATATTTGCTCTGTGATTCTAACATTAAGCTCTCAAACTGCGACTGTTTTTTTTTAAATAAAACTCTTGTGTCGTAAGGAAGATTTCTTCTCTGGACTTTTGTATTATATATATATATATATATATATATATGTATATATATATATATAATAATGATAGAAAATAAAAAAGTGTTTGCATATAAAAGTACTCAAAACTAAATTAGTAAACCAGGTTTAAGATCTAAAATGTAAGATTATGGGAACATATTACCATTACCCAAGTTTCACGTGTATTACACAATCCTCAGGTGAATAATAGCAAAAAGCTTACTATCAGCATGAAACTTGAATAACGATAATACAGCCCCATAATCTTATATATATATATATATATATATATATATATATATATATATATATTCTCTGACACATTACACTTATATATATTGGTAATATTGTGCGCAATATTTATGCGTAAACAGTGCTCAATATCTTGGATAGAGCATGTATATCTACGTTAGGGTAGCGTGAACATGAAGCCAACGGCACTTAGTTACTGACAGTTTCTCTTAAATAAAATGTTTGTCTGAGAATCGCGTAAGCGAGAAACTGTCAATAACCCAGCGCTGTTGACTTCCTATCCACGCAACCTTACCTTATATATATATATATATATATATATATATATATATATATATGTGTGTGTGTGTGTGTGTGTGTGTGTGTGTGTGTAAACAAATTGGATTAAACAAAACAGAATCCTTATTATTTTCACGTTTTTTTTTCTTCTTCTTAAAGAGCCCAGCCTGTCCTTCTACTTAACCACATCTGAGGGGGAATAGTTGGATGCATAATTTCCCCAAGCTATTTGAAATGCAAACAGCCTCGTCCGGGATTTGAACTTGGTTTACCAAGGCCTTTTCCTACGACGATAACCATTACACAACGTGCCACCACTCTTAGAAATAAGGAGGAAATGTCATTTCAATTAATAATGATCTGAAAATGATGTAAATAGACATCGAAATATTAACAACAGAACTCATGAATCATTGTTTCTTGATAGAATATTGATTACCTTCAAGTACATTTTATATAGTTACCTTCATACTTTATACCCTACCCCAATGTTACCGCCAATAAAATCATAGTTTCAAAAGAGCCACCCGTATAATTTACCAAAAAAAAATTGCCGAATTATAAAACAAATAACTACAATTTGATGAGAAGCAGACGGAAACACGTTTATGTTTTAACAACAATGTTAAATTTCAAAATGGCGTTGATGTCTCCTTGAGTGTATTTCCTGGAGAACAGGCTTGCGCATGCTCTTCACATCCACTCGGAAGTGAATCGTTCTGCTCCTTGTCTGGTCTGTTTCAAGTTGCAATTGACTCCTGTCACCATTATTTGTCAGACATGTGACCCGCTGCCCTGTCAATGTCGTACAAGCGACCCAGGCTATCGGGTCTACACCGCTGCCTGTCAACGGGATCTTAAGGATCGAGCAGTACACTATATCATGGAGTCAAGTCTAGTGTCTTTCTTTCTTTTTATCAAGAGTACGTATTTTACTCACGTTTACGCACATAATGACAATAAGAGAAACATGTATGAACGAGGAAGAATTAGATACATATGTAGGAACAGACATATAGTGATATATAGCCAAGAAGTTAGCCACACTCTATACCAAATCTTTAATAAGAACAACTTAAAGATTAGTTTCTCCTGTATGGATAATATAGAAAGGATAATTAAAAAACATAATAACAAAATAATTAATAACCATGCAAATGATAGAAATAAGGAAAATGACAGACAGAAAAAATGCAATTGCCGAAACCTGTATATATAGTTTAAGAGACGGAGATTTACGACGCTTAGCTTAATATGACACAAAACTACATTAGAGGCGTACGTATTATGACATCTAAGGTGCATTGCGAGTTAATCCTGCTGAACAGAATAAGATACATTGATGCATAGATATGAACAAATAAATGTAAGTTACAAGTTAGATTGTTAGAAAAAAGACATAAACACACACACACACACACACACACACACACACACATATTATTATGGACTCTCTCGTCGATTTTCGCCGCATGAGGGTTCATACAATGAACAACCCACACAGTGATTTGTTTATAGTGGTGAAGGCATGTGTTGGACCATCCGCACTTTTTGGCACAGTCGATAGGAAAGAATTGGTGCACGAATGCCACAAACCCAATCAACGACTGACCTCAGGAATTTTGAATTCAGAGTTTCCCTCTCCTAGACTGGTTACCTACCCAAGATTAAAGAGCCCAGTCTGCCCTACTATTTTACCCATAGCTGGAGGGAGAATATATGGATTCATACCTTTTCCAAGGGTATTAGCTCTATGTGAAATGCAAACAGCCTATATATATATATATATATATATATATATATATATATATATCTTAGGTGGGTTAGCAGTTAAGTTAGTATTAGAATGATTCTAAGTTGGACCTTTCTTCCAACAGACTGTTAGAGTTGTTCAGATCCACATTGAGAGTTTAATGTTCAATATTATTGAACAGAGCAATATAATTGTCAATAAATCTTGTGGTCCGATGAAAATCATTGGTATATATAGATACTGTGGGTAGAAATATATCTATACCCGCAAAATGGCCGATTTTTTAATCTTTTTCTTTACCAATATATATATATATTGATCATACCGTTTGTTATATTTATGAGTAAAGAGTGCTCAATACCAGTGATAGAACATGTATATCTAAAAATAGCTACGGCATTAAGCCAACAACGTTTGGCAACTGATACTTTCTTGCCTATGCAATTTTCAAACGAAACTCTTGATTTGAAAACTACGCCGGCGAGAAACTGTCAGTTACCAAGCACCGTTAACTTATATATATATATATATATATATATATATATATATATATATATATATATGAGGTGTGTCATAAAAGTATCGAGATTGAATCTGTATTTACCAAGATATAAATGAACAATGAATGGAACGTTAATTTTTTCAGATTACAAGGTGTGTCATGAAGTACAAAAAATCTCGATACTTTTTTGACACCCCTTATATATATATATATATATATAAACAAATTTTTTTGTGATGAAACAAAGAAAATACAGTGCTCAATCACAAATTGTGAGAGCTAATATTTATTTAATTTGCTGAGTTTTTATAGATCAATGTTTATTATAAACAGCTACCTCGGTTTCATGCTACTGGGCAATCATCAGGTTGTTGAGTTCGATCCCATGGTGTTTGTTGGAGATCTTTACTTAATGTCACATTCTGGACCGTGAAATTTAAATTTTTAATAAATCCGAAGTACACTAGCGTCCGCGGAAGTAAGCGACGTTATTGATGGTCCAGAATGTGACATTAAGTAAAGATCTCCAACAAACACCATGGGATCTAACTCAACGACCTGATGATTGCCCAGTAGCATGAAACCGAGGTAGCTGTTTATAATAAACATTGATCTATAAAAACTCAGCAAATTAAATTATATATATATATATATATATATATATTATATATATATATATATGCGTGTTGTGTAACATTATATAGAATTTCAATAGTAATATATATATATGTGTGTGCGTGTGTGTGTAAACATTATAAGAACTGTACAAAATTAAAAAAACACCCCCGGCGATGTAAAAATAATTTTTGAAACATATTACCTGAGGGGTGAGTAAAAAATTCAATGTCAGCGAGTTTGTACCCTAAGTAAGTAAAATCGTCAAATTGATTAAAGGATTAAAAAATAAACAATTTGAAATGTAAACTTTAAATATGTATTAAATAAAACAACTATATATAGATATATAATACCAGTCATGTATTTATTAAAACTTGTTTTAAAAAACAATGAGGACTGTCTAATGTTGCATGTTCAAATTTTGAGTGTATTTGTTCTATGTTATGACGATTTTGGTAATGTGACGTAAGCAGTGACGTAATTTTGTTACAGACAAAACAGGAAGCGAATCTCCATTATTAATAGATTTCAATAGTATATAGATAGATAGGTTATATGCAGGATATTTAGCTTATTCGATCTAAATCTTTCTCCTCTGATAAGCAACAACTCCACCAAAACTTTCTGCAACTAAATCCAATTAATAGAAACGCCCCCGACATAATACACACCTTCACGAGGGGACGCTGCTCATGTGTCGGATGCGCATGTTGACGTTACAAATCTTTTTCGCGCCAATTTTACTCGTGTTAAGTCAAATAAGATTCTTTTTTTTTTTTTTTTTGTATTTTGAGAAAAAGAAAAAAGGAAACAGGAATGAATGACTGAATGAATGAATACGTCACTTAGAAAAGAGATTTGTCAGTTTGGAAACATTCATAACCACCATTAACAGCCACATAAAGAATAATCAAGAAAAATGGCTGACAGCCACTTTAGAGCGAACGCTTTATTCTTCCATCAGTTTGATTTCTTCTATCAACTTTCAATTTTGCATGGAGTGTGTTCATCTGCTTCATTTATATTTTACTTAACATCTTTCTTTTGTTTTTTAATCCAATCTTTCTTTCTTTCTTTCTTTCTTTCTTTTTTAATCCAATATTTCTTTCTTTCTTTCTTTCTTTCTTTTAATCCAATATTTCTTTTCTTTTTTCTTTCTTTCTTTTTTAATCCAATATTTCTTTCTTTCTTTTTTTCTTCTTTTTAATCCAATATTCTTTCTTTCTTTCTTTCTTTCTTCTTTTTTAATCCAATATTCTTTACTTCTTTCTTTCTTTTTATCCGTTGTCTTTATTTTTCATTCAATATTTCTTTAATTTCTTTCTTTTTATCCAGTCTGTCTTTATCTTTATCCAATTTTTCTTTCTTTCTTTTTCTTTCTTTCTTTGAATCAAATCTTTCTTTTTTCATCCAATTTTTTTCTTTTTATTAAATCTTTCTTTTTTCTTTCATCAAATCTTTCTTTCTTTCTTTTTTCATCAAAACTTTCTTTCTTTCTCTTTTCATCCAATCCTTCTTTCTTTCTTTCTTTCTTTCTTTCTTTCTTTCTTTCTTTCTTTTTTTCATTCAATATTTCTTTAATTTCTTTCTTTCTTTTTTTATCCAGTCTGTCTTTATTTTTTATACAATTTTCTTTCTTTCTTGTTTTCTTTCTTTGTAATCAAATCTTTCTTTTTTTTTATTCAATCTTTCTTTTTTCTTTCATCCAATCTTTCTTTCTTTCTTTTTTTCATCCAAAATTTTTTATGCAATCTTTCTTTCTTTTTTTTATTTAATCTTTAGTTCTTTTTTCATTCAATCTTTCTTCGTTTTTCATATATTTCTTCATTTTGGTTCTATCATTTTCTTGTTTGTTTTTTTAATTCTATCATTTCAACATACCGATCTTTTTTAAATGCAGCATTTCGTCATTTCCTTTTAACTTATTTTTCAATGTGTTCTCTTATTTTAATAAAACCATTATCTTTTTCTCTTTCTCTTTCTTTTTTTTTCTTCTCACTTCTTTCCTTCTTAATTTCGATCACTTACTTCCTTCTCTCTTCTTTCTCTTCTTTCTCTTCTTTCTTTCTTTTTCTTACTGTGTCCTCTTTTTTCTCTTTTTCTTTTCTTCTTTCTATTTTATTTCTTTTATTATCACTTTCTTTTCCCCCTCATTTTTATCACTTGCTGCCTTCTGTCTCCTTTCTTTTCTTTCTCTCTTTTTTCTTTTCTTTCTCTTTTCTTTCTTTTTATTGCCACTTTCTTTCCTAATTTCTATTACTTACGACCTTCTCTCTTTTTCTCTTTGTTCTTTTCTTTCTCTTTTCTTTCTTTTCTTATCACTTTCTTTCTTTCCCAATTTCTATGTCTTCCTGCTTTCTCTCTTCTCTCTTTTTCTCTTTTTTCTCTTTTCTTCTTTCTCTTTTCTTTCTTTTCTTATCACTTTTTTTCTGTTCTAATTTCTGTCTCTTACTTTCTTCTTTCTAATAATTTCTTTCTCTTTTTCTTTTCTTTTCTTATCAATTCGTAGAAACATCTTAATCCACACGTTCCCAGCATCCCTACTTGTCGCCCGCCAAAGACCGATAAATCGCGCGCCTATCGTGTAAACGCCACGCTACCTGTCACGTGTTTTGACAGGCAGGTTGACACCTCAGCCTCCTTCGCCGGACCGACAATGACATGTCCCCATCGCAGATCTCATTTTTAAGTTCTCAATTGCGAATTACTTCCGGTGCTTCCGTTTTTCCTTGTCGGCCATATTTGTTTTTCCGGTTGTCTGCCTGTTTGTTTGCCGTCGCCACGGACAGAAAGATGAATTGTTTCTAAAATGCTGGTTGTGTGCCGAGGATTAGAGAGCCTATTATTTGTGGATAGGGAAGGCGTTTTCTCACCTTTATTTATTGCATTTGTGGGTTCGCGGACTCCTATTGTTATACCGGTAAAATCAAGAAAAAAATTCGTGAAAAAGAATGAACAAGGGTGAGTCAAAAAGTAATGCAATTTTGTTTAGAACAGGTATAATTACCAACACAGGAAACATGTATCATATATCAAAATGAAACTGGCCCTCTGTGGATCACATCCTTACTTCTCCACATAGTCACCGTTTCTCTCAATAGCAAATGAGTCAAAATACGAGAGTTATTCAAAAAGTACTGCCATTTTGTTTAGGACAGGTATAATTACCAACACAGGAACATGCATCATATATCAAAATGAAACTGGCCCTTTGTGGATCACATCCCTATTTCTCCACATAGGCGAGTCATAAAGTAATGCCATTTTGTTTAGAACAGGTATAATTACCAACACAGGAACATGTATTATACATCAAAATGAAGCGCGTCCTTTGTGGATCACATCCCTAATTCTCCACATAGTCACCGTTTCTCTCAATAGCAATGTTCCACCTTCGAATGAGAGCGTGTATCCCTGTCCCGTAAAATTATGTTGACTGTTCTTTGAGACACTTCTTCATTACAGATTTAATTTCCTCCTTACTGGAATAATATGTGCTGTTCTTCGGCCCCATGAAAGAGGGTTTGAGAGGCAAACCTTATTCCAGTGACTAAGAAGTCAAATTTGTAGTGGCTAAAAGACTCACCTTCGTATAATATGACCTGACTCGTCACTGAGGTAATAACGTGAAGAATATACTCGGCACAATGTTTCTATTTCCATGTTCTGTCAATTTGGTTCTGTACTATACGGTGGAGGCGCTCGTTGGAAAACGGTTATCGTAGAAAATAACCGTGTTCAAATCCTGGATGAAGCTGTTTGCCTTTCACACAACGCTAATACGCGTGGGAAAGGTATGTATTCAACTATTTTCCATTCAGCTGTGGAAAAATATTAGGGAAGACTCTGAATTCAAACCTGTTAATGTCCGTTTAAGATATTGACCTTGTGTCACATCCTACTTATGTGGAGGCTTGGTAAATATACATACTAAGCGAAACTCATGAGTTAAAATCCTAAACGAAGCTATTTGCATTGCGCGTAGCGTTAATACACTTGGGAAAGGTGTGATTCCAATTATCCCCTCAGCTAGGGACAGATAGAAGGACAGCCTGAGCTCTTTTATCCTTGCTATTGAAACTGTAGAGATGCTGATAGGTACATGTCCTACCCCCCCTGACGCATCAAAATCTAAAATGACACAGTAAAATCATATCCATGCGTCCCAGTGTTTTACTCTTTTCTTCCCTCACCATTTCAAGCTAACTATAAATACATTTTAATTGTTTCTTAGAAACGAATTACACAGGATAAGTTACAAGGCAGGGGTTAGACCCTACATTTTATTAAGAAACTTTGTGACTCATAAATTTTCCCCGGGACTCATTCAAAGCAAATATGTGCGTCCCAGGACGCACTAAATTAAAAAGCTATCAGCATCACTGAAACTTGTCTGGGAAAAGGAAATCTCTGAATTCAAACCAGTTGTATATAATTAGCAACCTCTCCACGTGAGTAAGATTTTTGACGCGTATGAAGATTGTTCTAGAACCTTCAATCTTTCAGAAAATTTCCACCTGAAGATCTATGCGTAAAATACTTCTCAACATTGAATGCACGTTGGTTCATGACATACCTGACCGAACATAAAAAGAATGGATGCCCGAATGAGGTTATCACACGACGCAATCATTTCTACTACATAATTGTTACGGATTAGCTCAGTCGGTAGGGCACTTACCTAGGAATCTGAAGGTTCCTGGTTCGATACCGGCCCTCGCCAATTCAGCGAATGAGTAGCACAGGGATCTATGCGGTGAAGTAAGGAACTGCTGGTAGGTTGGCGCTCCACCTCAGACTCTAAAAACAATCTCCTTAGTCTAGCGCTAGAGAAAAGGGGATATACTTGTGGGGATTTAAATTAAATTAAATTAAATCAAAATTAGATGAATAAATAAAAAGTTCTGAGCGTCTGGACTCTGGCGTCCAGACGTAACGGTCTAATCAATAAAGTCTTCTCTTATACTTCGAAACAGTTGTGTCTATTTATTTCTCTTCATCTCCTCATTTCATATTCCCCATAAATTGGGGATCTACCGACGTGATTTATATTAAAAAAAAACTTAAAGGTTCATGGCAGATTCTATTATCAAAATATCACATCATGGAAGCCGTACCACATTGAAGAGAATGCCTCCCACTACAAACGGCAACAAAAGAATTGACACCGATGTATATGAAATGTACATCAAGAAGAAGAAAAGAAAGAAAGAAGAAACGGGAGAAAATATAAATTACGTAGAGCTTACCGACAAAAAAAAAAAAAAGAAAAAGAAAAAGAAAAAGGGGGCTAATAATAAAAAACAAGTCTCCATCTATTTTTCGAAACAGTTGTGTCTTTTGATTTCTCTTCATCTCCTCTTCATATTCCCTATATATATCACTATCTTGCTAATACCGATTTTAGGCCACCCCGACGACTTTACTTAGAGTATTGCTACGTGGCTAATACTGGAGCTTGAGATTTACGTTCTCAATCACTTGTCCCGTAGAGTGGTTTAGTCGCGGGCTCGCTATTTATGTAGCGTTTCTTGAGCAAGAATAACCAAATCTCTCTTCAGGTCTATAACTAGTTTAATGGAGTAGCGTTGTGTAATGGTTATCGTCATAGGAAATGGACTCGCGATCCGAGTTCAAATCCGGAACGAGACAGTTTGCATCTCACATAGCGCTAATGCCCTTTGGAAAGGTATACATCCAACTACTCTCCCTCCAGCTATGGGTAAATAGTAGAGCAGTCTGGGCTTTTCAGACATGTTTAGGCAACCAGTCTAGGAGAAGGAAAACTTTGAATTGAAACCTGTTAAACCCAGCTTAAGAGATTGACCTTGTGTCGCAACCTGCTCGTGCAGTTGGTTGGTTGGTTGGTTGTATTTTATGGTATGTCAACATTTGTTGGGTTATTTTATGCCGAAGATGTTTTGTTTTATTCATTCTTGATGGGTATTCGATTTTTTTTTAAAACAAATTTTTAATTTACTACCAGGATCAGAGTGGACCTGGGAGTAAAGGCAATGAATGAGTACTCCACATTCTCCAGAGCTCCAGAATTCGAACTTTCCCTCTAGATGCAGTTAACCATCATACCCAGACCCTCGGACACAGCCTTCTAGCACAAATATAATAAAAAAAAAGGGTTGAGGGTTTGTCATAAGAGCAATAGGAATCGGGATAATCATATAGGCGCTAGGGCTACACGTGATCAGCCGATTGATTGGTGGGAGTTCTCTTATTAAGTAAGGACCGAAGGGGTGTGTTGCATGCCATGGACTGCTCAGCCTCCAGGATTCCATCCTTAAGTATCATGAAAAACCACCCACGTCAAACAGGTGGCCCCCTTGTGGGGGTCTTTACTCTTCTGTGGAGGTGCAATCGGAGAATTCTACTGCCCCACCGGTTGGGCGGGTTGCACGTGCGCAGGAGTGGGTATATGTATAGAGAAATATATATATATATATATATATTATATATATATATATATATATATACTAGCAAATATATGCACCCTCCGGGTGCAAGTATTTAAGTTTTAATGTAATAAAGTATATTAAATTAGAAAAGCTAATGAAACTAAATAAGATGCAGATAAAATGATTGGAAACAGAGGGTGCATAATCAAAAATAGAACAACTAAAACTTACTCTCCTATCACTCTCGTCTTTCATTGCTAAATTTTCCTAATCTAATAACTTAGTTAAAATAGGAAGTAAAGAATAAAATCAGAATTATATCTTCTCGTTAATCGATTTCTTTTAAGATTTATTGAAGAGATTTTTTATCATATCCATTAAGATAAAACCATACAATTAAAAATCAATAATATTAAGCACATATTTATTAAAATCAAATTTTTAATTTCAATATGCAAATTAGCCTTCCTGTTCACACTGTAAAATGCTATTTTAGTGTATATATAAATACAATTGCATATTATTCATTTGTAGATATGATTAACAGTATTAATAATGTAATACAATTTTATTAGAAATTGAGGTTTAGATAAAAATAAAATCATGGAGAATGTGACGTAAATAACAAAGGGAATGGTGACTTAAGTAGTGATATAGTTTCGGTTACAGACAGAAAAGCACACAATCTCCATTATAATAAGATATATATATATATGTGTGTGTGTGTGTGTGTGTTTGAGAGAGAGAGAGAGAGGGAGAGAGAGAGAGATTTATCTAATTTTTCTATATATGTAAACCATCAATTTAAAAACCTACACCCAGGAATTTTCCCAGATTACTAATATTTTTCTTCGTATTGATGGCGAACCTTGCAGAGAAGCAAGACCCCCCCCCCCAAGAAAAAGAAAATGGTGCCCTGGCAATGACACTAAACTGTATTTGATGGTAAGACTCCAGTTCTGGAGATATGTACATTGTATTGTACCCCTTTATTGCCATTACTCCACGATGACCAGGTAGAACGTGTTAGAATCAAATATATCTGTTTAGAAATTATTCGTATTCGATAGGAACGTGCGCTAAATTAAACAATAAAACATCCATTTTTAGAAACTACACAAAAAATGTAAATTTGAACATGCAATAAACGCTATTCCCTAATTTCTGGGCATAAAATAATTCTAGACGGGTTGAAGTGTCGTTAAATTGAATCTATCAAGATTTACAATTTACTGAAGTTACAGTCATAGTTTATGCAATTTGGGTTTTTAAGAAACTTCGTGACGTATCATTTTTTTTATCAATTTTGTTTATCAATTTTTTAATCAAGTTTTTAATCAATTTTTTATTAATGTTTTTTTATTAATGTTTTTTTATCAATTTTTTAAATAAATTTTTTCTATCAATGTTTTTTATCAATGTTTTTTATCAGTGTTTTTATCAATTGTTTTATCAATTTTTTATCAATTTTTTTATCAATTTTTAAAAAACTTTCTTGGTTTAATTATTTTGTATTTACTTACGATACTCTCACAATTCATCTAAATTGGGTTTTTCAGAAATTTGTAGACATTTTTTTAAAGTAAATCCTGTGAATTTAGCTTCTTTTCTTCTTTTTTTTTTTTTTTTTTTTTTTACTTTCTTAGCTTATTTTATATATTTCATTTCCCCATTTTAAAAATCTTTCCGTGGAGGAGACTTTTTTTTTAATAATCTTCTAAATGAACAAAACAGGAAATAGATTACAAGTCGAGTGGTATGGTTCAATACGTCACCAAGACAACCCGACGGTTGATAACTGAAAAAAAAAAAAAAGTCACGTGACTGATTTCAAAGGGTCCAACTTCACAGCGCTTGCGTGCGAAGAAATCGTTTAAGATTCGAACCCCTGACCTCTTCTTCATTCAGTTCTTTATTTACTGCGCTGATTTTTATTAGTTAGTTTCTATTCGTTTTTTGGGGGGGTTGTTTTGTTTTTTGTTTTTTTGTTATTTTTTTCTCTTTATTTTTCCTTTATTTTTTCCCCCTCTTCTAAAATCGTTGAGCACCAAGAGATAATAAAAGAGTGACATCTGATGGAGCTTTTCGTCTCTTGCTTCAATCACATTGTGTAATCAGTGAGTCATCACCAGGGAATTGAGACGGCGTCGTCAGAGACGTGAGCCACAAATTCACGATTTGATCTTTATTTCGTTGTCTTTTCCTTGATCCGGCTTCCGATTTCAGTCGCCATTATTTACACGTCTCACCCAAAAGCCACAAGGGATCAAGGTCTTAATCCTTAAGGTGTTACTATTTTATAGCGCTAGGAGACCACAACATACTACAATACACACACTCGCATACATATGACTATGCGCATATAGACGTACGTACGTTCATCAAACAAACGTATGCACCAATATACGCATACGCACGCGAAACTTCTTTGAAATGATAATAATTATAATAATTATGAAATGAAAATAGGAGGAAATAATAATAATAATAATAATAATAATAATAATAATAAGAAGAAGAAGAAGAAGAAGAAGAAGAAGAAGAAGAAGAAGAAGAAGAAGAAGAAGAAGAAGAAGAAAAAGAAGAATAGGAAACGAAAACATAGACAACTAACTGGACTTTGCTATAAAATTGAAAAAAAAAAGAACTGTGGAATATGATGATGAAAGTAATACCAATAGTAGTTGGGACACTTGCAACGGTCCCTAAAAACTTAGAAAATAGACTAGAGGAACTGGAAATCAGAGGAAGAATTTAAACCATCCAGACCATAGCATTGTTGAAATCAACTGGAATATCCAGGACAGTCCAGGAGAGCTGAGGAGACTTGTTGTCACTCAAACTCCAGTGAAAGACCATCAGTTAACGCTGGTGTGAAAAACTAATAATAATAATAATAATAATGATAATAATAATATGCGATGCAGCAAATTGAGAATACAACTAGACACGACTTGGTAGGAAAGTTGATCCACCGAAAATCGTGCAAGAAATAAAACTTTTACCTTGCTACTAAATGGTATACACGCAAACCGGAATCTGTCCTAGAAAATGAAACGCATAAAATTCTCTGGGACGTTGAGATACATACGGATCCCCTAATCCCAGTTTGGAGACCAGACCTAGTGTTAATTAACTTGTCACAGCTATTTACAAAGTGAAAATGAAAGACAACGAAAAGACAGATAAATGCTTCGACCTTGACAGAGAAGTGAAAAAAAAATGCGGAACATGAAGGTGAAGGTCGTACCAATTGTAATTGGTACCATTGGAACTGTCCAGATTGGTCGGGCTCCGTTCTAACTAACCCCATTAGCCACGTTAATTTTATCTAATACTCTTTTTTTCTTTCTTTCTATTTTTTTCCTTTGTTTCTTCTTTATTATGAACTATACCAATGGAATATATTTCGGTCAATATTTTGAGGCACAGAAGTTAAACAATCAATTTTGAATCTAACTGAATTCAATAACGAAAACAACGCATCACGAAAGATTTTTTTTGCTTTGATAGATATGCTTGAATGTTGTCTGACTCGGGCTGAGCCCGACAAGCCCAATGCCAGGAATCGCCACTGATATATATATATATATATATATATATATATATATATATAGTAAAGATTAGAGGGATAAATATGGACAAAGGAACGAAACTAAGGCACGTATATGTAGGAGAAAGTGGACGGGGTGGGTTTGAGGATGAAGTTGGGTGAATGGGATAGCGTTTATTAGGATTCATCCATATATGATGGACTCTCCCGTCGATTTCGACGTATGAGGTTCAGACAACCTTTTTCATCTAATCCTGTGTGTTAATCGCAGGTTTATTAGGATTCATCCATATAATTATATATAATATATATATATATATATATATATATATATATATTATATATTATATAGTTTAAGAATTAATAAAGAATGAAATGAAGAAAATGAATGAAATAAATGAAAGAATCTTTTCTCTCAAGGGAATTTTTAAGAGAAATCCTTAATGGAAAATCCTTTTTAATTTTCATTTTCCATTTAGAATTCTCTTAAAAATTTCTTTTTTCCCTCGAGAGGGGTCCTTTGGAAAAGATTTTTTCATTTATTTCATTCATTTTTTTTTTCATTTATTCTTAACTAAATAATTTAGAAACATACGCGAAGACTTATATTACACACACACACACACACACACACACACACACACACACACACACACACACACACAATCACACACACACACACACACACACACACATATATATATATATATATATATATATATAAAGTAATTGGTAATTTGCTTGAAGCATTGTTAAGTATGTTATAAAATAATAAAATTCGAAGGCAATACAATGCGTAAAAAATAAAGATAAAAGATGTTTTATATGTTTATATTTCAAAGCAAGAGCTTCATCATCAGAGTGTATTTTCAGAAAAAAAAAAAAAAAAAATTTCTGAAAATACACTCTGATTATGAAACTCTTGCTTTGAAATCGATTAGACATATAAAACATCTTTTTGTCTTTATTTTTTACCCATTGTATTGCCTTCGAATTTTATTATTTTATATATATATATATATATATATATATATATATATATAGAGAGAGAGAGAGAGAGAGAGAGAGAGAGATACCTGTGTATGAGCACATGTATGTACGATCGCATACAAAATTTTGCCACCCATTCAAAAATGATAGAAAATACAGAAAATTACTGTATAGTACAATTACACAGTGTCACCAAACATTTGACTACATTTTATCAAAGTACCACTCATTATGTTCACTCACACGTTAAATGCTCACGCAACACCCGAGGCAACTTCCTACGAATCCAAGTAAATAATAAAACAAATTTCTCATCAGTTCTTTACCGCCAATAACACATTGTTCGTACAATAACATTAAGAACCAATGGACACATATGAAACCTCAGACACATACGAGACACATACGAGACACACACATTGACGCTTCTGTTGAATTAATACTCAAGTGCGAACATCATACAAATCAGTAATATATTTCCTAGAAAGCCAATTTCATAAAACAGGCACTGGTAGCGTTTAATCCCGGATTATGGAAGGTAATAGGATGACCTTTATCCGATACACCGAATAGGAAGACACTTGATGTGGCTGCCACCAAATGGCAACGTGAATTAGCCACAGTCTTAGGCTGACATTGTATTATCTCCATTCTCGGCTTTATGTCTCTTATATGTTAATTGCTGCCAATGTTTCAATATGGCTGCCAATGATGGTCGGTTTATGACTACTTTAATGCGCATGCGCGTGGGTGACTGTTTGGCGTAGATGCGTCGTTTCACGCGTTTATAGCAATGTTTTTTTTTTGTCTGTGTGTGTGTGTTTTTTTTTTAAATATCAGCAATACATGCATATATAAACAACGATGAGTAAGTAGGGATTTATATGCACATACACATTATGCATAACTTGCATATATACCTCAAAGACAAAGTTAATGAATAACTTTATATGTACATTAAAGTCATATATATATATATATATATAATATATATATATATATATATATTGTCATAGATATCTGACATAATGATACATCAGCGACATGAAAATATATATATATATATAATATATATATATATATATATATTATATATCATCATCATGTAGCTGATGTATTCTCATGTCGGATATCTATGACAATCTCTCGCCAACCGTCCCTATTGGTCATCGCTCCCGGAGGTCTCCTGTGCAACATCCAGAATCAGCGCAGAGCCTATCTATGTAGGTCCTTGCCGGACGGCCCACACTACGTGTCCATGAACAGGTTTCCACCAGAGAACGTCACTTATGAGTTCGTCCTCTTGCTTCTCCAGCATTGTCCAGCATATCTTGTCCATTTACTTGGATGGTGTGTGAGATAGAGGGTAAGTGTCCGTAAATCAGCATTTTTGTGCGGCTTCCATCTAACTTATTATCAAGGGGCTTTTTTAGGATCTAATTGGTGCAACCGTACAGTAGCACTGACACACATACACACACACACACACACACACACACATATTATATATATATATATATATATATATATATATATATATAGGGAGACGGACAATGCATGCTGGACACTGCTGGAGGAGCAAGGACGAACTCATAAGCGACGTTATCCTGTGGAAGCCAACACATGGACATACTAATGGGGCAGCTGAGCATTTCGTGGCATACTCTTACTTAGGCTAGACGCGTGGTCAGAGAGACCCACTCCACCCCGATCAATCGGCTGGTCACGCCAAGCCCTAGCGTCGATATGATTGTCCCCACTCAATTGCTTTTATGGCAAACCGCTAATCCTTTTTATCACTTATGTGCTAGAAAGCGATGGCTGAGAGTTTTAGCGTACTGGGTATGATGTTAAACTGCATCTAGTGGTGTAGTTCCAATTTTGGAGTTCTGAGTTCTGCCCCTTTATTGACATTGCGCTCAGGTCTGCTCTAACCCGGTGTATTATTACCTGTTAAGATTTCATCTATGGGCTAAATATATAAAATTCATCAGCAAGACTAATTTGCTAACCATTTCACCGCGATGGGACGCTCTAAAATACTTAACCCTTCGCTTCGGGTAGGGGAGTGATATAAGGTCGCTAGTATATGACATCGAGCGGGTATCAAACACGCTATTCAGTAGTAACGGATCTGCGAGATCAGTTTCTTAACCCTTAAACCACGATGGGACGCCCCCAAATACCCAACCCGCTCAACAAGGGTAGGGTGTAACATCACAAGTACGCGTTATCCAGCCTGCCCTACTATTTTACCATAGCTGGGGGGGGGAATATATGGATTCATACCTTTCCCAAGGGTATTAGCGCCATGTGAACTGTGGCTTCGTCCAGGAATTGAATTCGGGTCGACGAGTCTATTTTTACGACTCTAACCATTACACCACCGCGCTTCCCCAAATTAGTAGTATTGCAGATTCCCTGCCCCACCGGGGGGGTCCAGTGAGCTTCGGCCACTGGAGAGGGGTCAAGTACAATTATTAGCGTCGATCCCAGAGGGCCATCCCTCCAGGCAATACATGCCCCTTTGGGAGCAGGGCTGGGTTTATTGCCCAGCGCCTGAGGCCCCGCCCCCTTGAGAGGGAATGCCGACGGGATCGACGCAATTTTTGTTCTTTCCCACCCATGAGCTTCGGCTTGTGGGTGGGCCCACGTTAAAACGAGGCCTTGTGCCCAGTCCATACAAGTGGGGTATGCGACAAATACACTCTGTAGACGTGTACTTCAACCAGTATACATATATGTAAGAAACGTAAATAATGTTGCACCCAAATTTATCTATAAATACTAGTGTGTAAGCACACGCCAACAAAAAGGTTGCGTATGTAGATATACGGAATTGCATCTAGCAACGCAATAAACTTTATATCATTCCGTGCGGAGATATCATCTTTTATTTGCTAGCCACAAAACGATACTTTCGTTAGTTATTGCCCACATTCACTGGCCAATAAACTCTCCACTCACCCGTGCTTCCTTCGTTCAACCCAACGAACCGATTTTAAGTTCATAGCTGTCGCAGACAAACTCTCCGTAACAATAGGGCCACTTGTTTAATAATAAAAGTGCTATAATAATAATAATAATAATAATAATAATAATAATAATAATAATTGTGTTAGTTAACAAGAAGAAAAAAACTTGTCAGCTAGATGACTTTGTTGTTCCAGCAGACCACTAAGAGAAATTAAAGGAAAATGAACAAAACTATATAGATACCTAAACCTTGCCAGAGAGCTAATAAATTAATAAATGATAGATAAATAACAGGCTATGGAATATGAAAGTTGGTTTGATTTCGTTTCTTTGTTTAATGGCATATCAAGCTTCATGCGTTATTTACCCCAAAGCTATCCTTGTAGAAGAACAGTAGTGGTACGATTTAACCTATAGCTAGGAGAAATAAGGGGGGTCATATCCTCTCAACGGATAGTCCGAAAGGGAATATAATATAAACGTGACGGTGATATTGATTATAGATCCTGAAGAGACAGTGAGAACTGGAGATTCGTGAAAGGATTGAAACCGTCTATACCACAGCACTTTTGAGATAAACTAGAATGCTTAGAAAAGCCATGGAGACTTGTTATCACTTGAATCCCAGTCAAGGCTAATAGCTAGTTCTGATATGAAAATTATTATTATTATTTTCACTCCTTTTTGAGTTTTTTACATAAGCGTTACAGGTACGTTCACAATTCATGACTTCTCATAAACTGTAACAATTAACTTTTTGCCTACCCCGCCCTGTCGGTTGGGGCGTTAGAATGCACCGACTGCACCTCTGCAGAGGGGTAAGACTCCCCCTAATGGGGCCACCTTTTGGCCGTGAGTGGCGACCTGTTATGCTTAAGGATGAGCAGTTCATGACTTGCAATACTCCACTTTGGCCCTATCTTGGGCTAGACGGGCGGTCGGAGAGGCCCCCTCCGATCAATCGGCTGGTCACGTCAAGCCCTAGCACCTATATGATTTTCCCAACCCTATTGCCCTTATGGCAAGCCCCAACCCTTTTTTTCATATGGGTGCTAGAAGGCGGTCGCTGAGGGTCTATATGTCCTGGGAATGACGTTAAACTCTATCTGATTAGTGAGGTTCCAGTTTTGGAGGTTTGGGGAATGTGGAGCACCCCTTCATCACCATTGCTCCCTGGTCCACTCTGGCCCGAAGTGGTATTACCTGTTAGGGTCTCATCTATGGGTTAAATAGAAAAATGTATTTATAAAAAAATTGTATTATCCATTAATTGATTTATTTCAAAACTTTATCGGCATTAAATGACCCACTGAGGTTGATATGCCGTAAAACAAAACAAAACTAAAAATCTTTGCCTACCAAATTTCTTTGGTATTTTTTATCTGTATGATGGGATATTTCAAAGTTCCCTATCTAATTACCTTAGAAATCATTCTATTTAAATGAAGTTCCACTATTATTGTAATCTGCAAATTATAATGAGCTAACCACCAATTTAGTACGTTGCTTGGTGTGGTATGCGCAGTGATGGTAGAGCCGCTGTGAACGGTTTAAAGTAGTCAATGAGTTAATAGATATTCAGTTTCTCTTCTTAAGAGGTTCCCTTCATAGCCATTTTAAGGTCTTATCGTACGAATGTTTCTTAATTTCTCGCTTGAAGTATCTATATAATTAATTTTTGTCCCATTTTTGTTTTGTAGCTTCTTTGTTTTTGTTTTTTTTTTGTTTTTTGTTTTTGTTTTTTGTTTATCCTAAAGTTATTGCCAAATGTTATTCCTGTTACTAGCTAATGTAAACAATCTCTCTTTTATTTTTTTTCATATTCTTCGAGTACCTGAATTGCTGCATATACACTACATTCAATACAACTGGATACTCTTCCCCATCTTTTCTTGTCACATAAGGTTTATGGGTAATTCCATGTCAAATCATCCAGGCCATGTCACCCAACCCCTTCAATTTTTTCTAAAATTTTGTCAAAGTGTGGACTATGATAAAGTTAGTCAATTTCTAAAATTTGAGCTTCCAATTGCAAAAATTAGGAGTTTTGTCGATTTTTAGCTCTCCAAATTTGAGGGGGGGGGGGGGTCGCGAAAATGGCGTCTTTTTGTAACCTATCTTTTGTCTGTAAAATGAGTTCTAGAGATTCCCTACTCTTAAAAATTGGTTTATAAAAGTATTTTTGTCCAAGGAATCAAAAATGCTATTAAAAAAGTCTTAAATTCAACCAATCTTAAGTTATTGATTTTTTTTTCATCGCTAGATCAATATCCCAATGTGCCACTATGTCTACCACAATAATTTTTTCTATTATTATTTCACATATTGAACATTATTTGTACCAAATACTGTTCAATGTATGTGAAATAATAATAAAAAAGTAAGTGTGTCATAGATACAGTGCCACATAGGGATATTGATCTTGCTAGAAAAAATCAGAAATCATTAATAACTTAAAATTGGTTGATTTTAAGACTTTCTTGGGCTAAAATGCTTTTATAAATTAATTTCTAGGAGTAGGGAAGCTCTAGAACTCATTTTACAGACAAAAATAGGTTACAAAAAGTTGCCATTTATCGCCAACCCCACCAAATTTGGAGAGCTAAAAATCGACTTAAATCCGCCAATTTTTGGAATTGGGAGCTAAAATTTTGGGGATCGTCTAGTTTTAACATAATCTACACATGGAAAAAAATTCAGAAAAATTGAAGTGGGTAGGTGAAAATTTTACTTTTTTCTGGATGATTTGACATGGAATTCCTCTTATGTCAACTTTCGGGTCTAGAGAATTGTGCATCATCATGTTTCCTTGTTCTAGAGGCCATATTTGTCAGTCCCTCTCTTGTCGTTTAAGAAAGTCCTAGAGAATTTTATTATCTAGGATGTTTTAGGTTTGTACATATACCATTTAGTAACATGGTCTAAATTTAATTTCTTGCTCTATTTCCAATGTATCACCTTTCCCATCCAGTCGTGCGTAGTCTTGTATTTCCTTTGTGCTAGTTTACTGCATTCATCTATAATATGATTAATAGTTTCCTCTCTGTAGCTACACATCGTACACTTACTATTATGTTGCGTCACATCTATTTTTCCTTTGATATAATTTGTTCTTATGGCATTGTGTTGTACTGCAATTATGAGAAATTCAGTTTCTCTATTGAGGTTTCACTTTCTTAACTCCAGGTCCAGGACTTCTCATTATTATTATTATTATTATTATTATTATTATTATTATTATTATTTATGAGTTCTTCACATCAGCGTCAACTGATGGTATTTCACTGGAGGCTGGGTGACAACAAGTTTCCTCAGGTCTCCAGGACACTTTTGAGTATTCTGGCAGATTTCAGCAGTGCAGTATTCTGGATGGTCTCAATTCTTTTTCTGATTTCCAGATTTTCCAATTATTATTATTATTATTATTATTATTATTATTATTATTATTATTATTATTATTATTATTGCTCCTTTTGATTTTCACATCAGCATTAGCTGATGGTCTTTCACTGGAGTGTGAGTGACAGCAAGTCTCCTCAGGTCTCCAGGACTCTTCTGAGTATTCTGGCAGATTGCAGCAGTGCAGTGTTCTGAATAGTTTCAATCCTTCCTCTGATTTCCAAACTTTCCAAACCCTTTTCTAATCCTTTTGGGACTGTTCCAAGTGCACCAATTACAATTGGTATCACTTTGACTTTCATATTCCATAACTTTTTGTTCTCTGGCAAGGTCTAGATATTTGTTATTTTTTTTTCATTTTCCTTTAGCTCCACCCTGTGAGCAAAATCCACCAGTTGACAAGTCTTTCTTTTTTGTTTATCAACAATAGGTCTGGTCTTTTTGCTGTGATAAGGTGATCCGTTTTATTTCAAAAGAGAATTTTATGCGTTTCGTTCTCAAGAATAGATTCTGGTTTATGCATATAATTTTGTTGTATGTTCAAATTTAATTTTTTGCATAATTCCCAGTGGATCACCTGTCGTATCTAGTTTTGAATTATTATTATATTATTATATTATTATTATTATTATTACTAGAAACCATATAATCGTGTATGAATTTGTAGTATCATATAGAAATACTTGTAGCCGTTAATTATGTGCAAATTATTGGTATTAGCAACAGAAAACACCCTCTGGGCGTCGTAAAAATTAATTTTTGAAAGACATTGCCTGAGAGGGTGGAGTTAAAAATTCAATGCCAGAGGGTTTATATCATAAGTAAGCAAAATCCTCATATTTATTAAAGGAGAAAAAAAACAACAATTTGAAATAAAAACTGAGCCCCGTCCCTTTCAAATAAAATGTTGCATGCATGTAATAATCAAACAATTATTTTGAATATTTTCCACATCGATTTTACATAAAATCGTAGGTATTTATTTATTTATTAAACTTTTTAGTTAACTTCTTGCTACTGTAAAAAAAAGGACGAGAGTAAAAAACAATTTTTAAAATTGCTTACTCAAATTTTGGGTGTAGCATAAGAATATTGTGACGTAAGCTGTCACGTAGAGCTATGACGTAGTTTTTGTTACAGACAGAAATACAGACAATCTCCATTATTATTTTTTTTTTTTTTCCAAAGATTTTTTAGATTTTTGAATTTAAAAAAAAATTATTATCTTTTTGATTTTTTAATTTTTTTTACACTACGCAATTGTCCTTAGTTGACGTAAAGGTGCCAACAATTATTATTATTATTATTTATTATTATTATTAATTATTATTATTATTTTGGTGTGGCTGTTTGCACAACATTTCTATGTAAGCAGAAGACTCCATTACATCTAAGAAGAAATCGATAAATGTGTGTGTGCGTGTGTGTGTATGTGTGTGCATGTGTGTATGTGCGAGATTATGGCTGAACGTTAATATGCTTATGTGAATAAACAAACTTGTGAGCGATGTGCTTGACGCATGTCATTATGCATCTCTTGTCTACTATGTGCGCATGCGTGTGTGCTCGGAATCTCAGTATTTTCTCCATTCGATTAAAGAGAATCGAATTACCGCCATTAATTTGGGCAAAATATTGATAAGCTGAATAAAGGAAACAATGGTATCAGCATTAAATACCAAGAACTACTATAAAACATCCTCCCAGTGCTCCGTTCACCTCCTCCCCTCAACATCGCCATCACCCTCACTTTTCCCGCCAACAACCCTAACAACTTCTGACGTCTACAAATCTACGCGACTTTTTAAAGTCCAGGACGGCCATATATTTTTGTGTACGGGCCTAAACAGCCACACTGCCGATTCGTAAACTCCAACAGGGATGCAATTCGGTGAATAAAGATGAATATCAAAACTCATTCTAATAAAGAAATGCGCGTAAGAACCAATGAATGATTGTTTTAATGAATGCATAAATTGAATATAAATTCATAGAAGCGAGCGTCTATAAGAACAGGCCGAGACAAAATGGCGGAAAGAAAGAAAGAAAGAAAGAGAGAGAGAGAGAGAAGAAAGAGAGAGAGAGGGGGGAGATGGAGAGAGAGAGAGAGAGAGAGAGAGAGAGAACGAGAAAGAGCAAGACAAAGAGATGTAGACAAAGAGAAAGAGAAATATAATGAAAGAAAGAATTATTAATTCAAGACGCTGTAAAATGGCTGTTATTTTTTATATCTTACCAAATCCGAAATTATGTTCATTCCACAATTGTAATTTTTTGTCCTTTATTTCACTTACAAAATTTTTATAACACTCTTCCTCTATCTTCCGAGTCACTATTACCGTACCCACTGACAACTGCCGCTAAGGACTCCCTACCTTACGATATATGGTTTGATATTTTAATGCTTGGCGTGCCGTCTGGTGTCGATATGTATGGGAAATGAGGGAAACTTTTAGGCTCTCGAAGACTACCAAATCAGATTCTTGTAATAAAAGAGACAGGCACTAATAAAACGAAAAGATGGGTATAGTTTAGTTATAATATATGTATTTACCCAACCCCTCCACACGGGCAAGTTGTGACACAAGGTCAATTTCTTTAACGGAGTTTAACAGGTTTCAATTCAGAGTTTTCCTTCTTTATATCGGTTACCTAACCAACGTTAAAGAGACCGGTATTCCCTATTACTTAACCACATTTGGAGGGAGAATATATGGATTCATATCTTTTCCAAGAGTATTAGTGCTATAGGGAAAGGCAAACAGCCTTGTTAAGAATTTGAACTCCGGTCACTGGGCCCACTTCCTATGACTATAATTATTACACAAGGTGCCTCCATATATAAACAAACTAAATAATAATAGCAATAAGAACAATGTCAAATAACTACAGTGGGGAAAATAAGTATTTCGCACTCTGCTGATTTTTTGAGTTTGCCACCTTACGAAAATTGGAATGGTGTATAATTTCAGGGTCGGTTCGTATTTAAAGTGAGAGATAGAATATAAAAAAAATGCTGTGCTGACCAACAAGGTTTTCTTCACCAAGTACTGAGTTATATTTTGCTACGAGGTGAAATACTTATTTTTTTAATAAAATACAAATATATGTTCAAAAGTTGATACAATGTGATTTTCTAATATATAATATATATATATATATATATATATATATATATATATATATATATATATAATATAATGAATAGAGAATGAATGAGAAAATGAGAAAAGTATTGGCATGAAAAGGTGCTCAATGCTAATAAAGCAGATGAGATTTATAATCAATTGTAATATTATGGATTTGGACTCATAACGAAAAGTTTCATGGTTATGCAATCATCAGATGAGTCAAATGGTTGAGATCTTAAAAACAAGAAAAGAAAATCTCAACCATTTGACTTCTGGTTTTTAAGATCTCAACCATTTGACTCATCTGATGATTGCATAACCATGAAACTTTAAGTTATGAGTCCAAATCCATAATATTACAATTGATTATATATATATATATATATATATATATATATATATATATATATATATATATATATATATATATTCTATCTCTCATTTTCAAGACGGACCTACCTTGAAAATTATACACCATTCTTATTTTTGTAAGACGGCAAAATTAGAAAATCAGCAGGGGGGTGAAATGCTTATTTTCCCCATTGTATGATGATCAAGAAATAAATGTTCACGTGGTTTGACTTCTAATATTCTCAAAACACTTTTTAAACTGGACAAGAGAGGAACTCGAAAACATGGAAAATTACAATGCACAAGGCTTTGCACTGGAGAGCTGATGTGGACATAATATATATTTTAAAAAAATAGGAAGGAAACTGACCAACACTGAGGATTGTGTGGATGTAGAAATTTAAGGAAGAATATGTAAACAAGAACAAAGAGAGACTAATTATAGCAGCCAATAATAGTAATAAGAAAAATAACACGAGGACAAAGAAATTAGGAATTATCAAATTGAGAAATACAAGGGTGTCATAAAAGTATCGAGATTGAAGCTGTATTTAACAAAATAAAAATGAACAATGAGTGGATCATTAACTTTTTTAAGAATACAAGGTGTGTCATAAAAGTATCAAGATTGAAGTTGTATTTACCAAAATAGAAATGAACAATAATGGAACGTTCATTTATTTCAAAATACAAGGTGTGTCATGAAATTGCCGAGTTTGAAGTTATATTTAACAAAATAGAAATGAACAATGAAGGAAACGTTATTTTTATTCAGAATACAAGGTGTGTCAAAAAAACTGATATTAATATTAATATCATATTATATATATATATATATAATATATATATATATATATATATATATATATATATATATATATTATAACTACATTATCAATATTAATATTAATATTAATATTAATATATATATATATATATATATATATATATATATAATATAGATGGAAATTAATCCGACAGTATGAAATTTAACATTTTTTAACATCCTTTGTTTTTTCAAAAATGTTAAATTTCATATATATATATATATATATATATATATATATATACATATATATCGTAAAGTGGAACATCATAACACTCACATACACACACACACACACTCACACACACACATATATATTTATATGTGTGTGTGTGTGTGTGTGTTTGTAAAATGACACATCGGAGAGAGATTTTTATTAGAGCAATACACATGAAATATTATGACTTATCATTATGAACCCCCTGTTGCAATGGGAACCGAACGAGTTCATGGATCTTCTAGAGATGTAATAAAACTGACGTTTATTCAAGTGGGAAAAATTGTTGGTTAAGAAACCAACAAAATTCTTATTCATGTTATTTTCATTTTATTTTTTTTTTTCATTTTTCAATTCCCCTATACTATTAATACTTCCCAGAGCAGCTAGTCTTGCAGTTCGGTAACTAGGGAATAGCGAGTTCTAGCCTCACCGGCTGTCCCACACTTGCTACCTTGTGTCACATCCTAGCCATGGTGAATAGATTGGGTAAATACCAACTATTAATACTCCCCTTCTACGGTTTCTAGCATAGTGTAATAGGAAATCATGTTTTATATGAAGAAACCAACAAATTCCTACTCAATTTTTTTCGGTGGACCTGAACTTTCAGAACCCCGTATGTAAAATTTTCGTTTTTAATTTTTTTTTCAACGGATTATTATCGATTGCACACCAATCTATACGATTGAAAAAAAAATTCAAAAGTTATTCATTTTTCGAGTTTTTCATAATCCGTTGAAAAAAAAAGATTAAAAACGAACATTTTACATACGGGGTTCTGAAAGTTCAGGTCCGCCTTTTTTTCAATTTTCTTTCATTTTTCAATCCACTAATACTGATAATACCTCATAAGGCAACTAACTTAGTGTAATAGTTAACGAGCTAGGTCAGCAGATCATTATTCATGAGTTCGTTTTCCCGTGGATCCTATTAGTTTTATACCACATTAGATTGATAATAATAATAATGTCTTATTATAATGGAGATTGTGTGTTTTTCTGTCTGTAACCGAAACTATATTACTACTCAAGTCACAATTCCCTTAGTTATTTACGTCACATTCTCCATGATTCCATTTCTGTTTAAACCTCAATTAATAATAAAACTGTTTGACATTATTAATACTGTTGGCCTTACCTAAATACTAATAACATGCAATTTTATTTATATATACAAAAAATACCAGTTTTCAGTGTAAACGTAAAGCTAATTTGCATATTGATATTAAAAAAACTGATTTTAATAAAAAATATGCTTAGTATTATTGATTTCTAATTGTTTGGTTTTATCTTAATGAATATGAACATAAATCTCGGGGATAAATCCTAAAAGGAATCCATTAACAAGAAAAAATAACTGTAATTTTATTCTTTACTTCCTATTTTAACTAAAGTTAAAGGGATGAAAGAGTAAGTTTCAGTTGTTCTATTTTCCGATTTAAAATCTTTTTATCTGAATTCTTAATTAGTTTCATTAGCCTTTCTGATTTAATCTAATATTTTATTAAATTTAAACTTAAATACTTGCACCCGGAGGGTGCATATATTTGCTAGTAATAATAATAATAATAATAATAATAATAATAATAAGAAGAAGAAGAAGAAGAAGAAGAAGAACAACAACAACAACAACAACAACAACAACAAGATTCTGGTTTATACATATACCATTTTTGTTGTATGGTTAAAAATGCATATACCATTTTTGTTGTATGGTTAAAAATTAAATTTTAAATTAAATTTATATGCATAAACCAGAATCTGTTCTTGAGAACGAAACGCATAAAATTCTCTGGGACTTTGAAATAAAAACGGATCACCTTATCCCAGCAAGAAGACCAGGCCTAGTGTTGATAAACAAAAAAGAAAGAACTTGTCAACTGGTGGATTTTGCAGTGCCAGCAGATCACAGGGTGAAGCTAAAGGAAAATGAAAAAATGGACAAATATCTAGACCTTGCCAGAGAACTGAAAAAGTTATGAACATGAAAGTCAAAGTGATACCAATTGTAATTGGTGCACTTGGAACAGTCTCAAAAGGATTGGAAAAGGGTTTGGAAAGTTTGGAAATCAGAGGAAGGGTTGTAACCATTCAGAACGCTGCACTGCTGCAATCTGGCAGAATACTCAGAAGAGTCCTGGAGACCTGAGGAGATTTGCTGTCACTCAGACTCATGTGAAAACTCAAAAGGAGCAAACATAATAATAATAATAATAATAATGTCATCGTAATTTACCACGCACGCATGAACTCTTTCAACTATAAATTGCAGCAGGTTTTGTACTTAATCGAGAGTTACTATTTCAGCGGATAGCCGATAAGACACTCTCGCGAGGAACCTTTAATTTATATATGTTTGTACTACTGTTATTTGTTAATATATTTGTTTAACTCATTCCTCTCTACAACAACAAAGCACAAAGAGAGAACAAGACTAGGTATGACTGGGTGGGAAACCTGATCCACTGGGAACTGTGCAAGAAATTAAATTTTCACCATGCAACTAAATGGTATATGCCTAAACCTGAATCTGTCCTAGAGAATAACATGCATAAGATTCTCTGAGAGTTTGAGATACAGACAGATCACCAAATCCCAGCGAGGAGACCAGACCTAGTGTTAATTAGAAAGAAAGAGAAAACTTGCCATATCTTCGATTTTGCCGTCCCGCCGAACCACCAAAATGAAAGTATAAGAAAACGAAAATAGGAACAAATACATGGACCTTGCCAAAGAACTGAGAAAGCTGTAGAACATGAAGGTAAAGGTCGCGCCCAATTGTAGTTGGTGCACTTGGAATGGTCCCCAAAGGTTTGAAAGAATGTCTTGGAGAATTGGAGATTAGAGGAAGAATCGAGATCATCCAAACTCCGGCATTGTCAAAATCGGCTAGAATACTTAGAAGAGTCTTAGCCACTATGCCACGGAAACCTTCAAGGTTTATATTTGTTAATTAACTTTAATAATTTACAATTTTATTTTGGTTCAATTTCTTGAGGTTTGGTTTCTTTTGTTTCTTTGTTTAATTGCATACGAACCTTCGAGGGTTAACAGTAGGGGTAGTTATTTAACCAATACATGGGAGATAAGGTGTTCCCAAGGCTATTAGTGCGAAATTGAACGCAATAGCGCGACTGGACTTCGAACTCATTTACTCGGATGTCGTTATCCTGCACGTTAACCACTACACCATAGAGACTCCCTTCCAACACAATCCTTCTTTCAATCATAAATCCTCATATATTCTCCCAGTACTATTTCTATTTCCTTCAACAAACACCCAATAGAAATTAGGATCGATAATCGTTCTGTCTAAACCGCCTTAATAAGTCCTAACATATAAAGGCGGGAACGCAACGCCATTTTCCTTTTTTCCTTACCAATATGGCCGAAGTCAATAACAGGCGGGCGATTCTAAACACTCTACGCCATGTTTGCTGGACACACTCATCCCGTTGATCAAGCAAATTGAATAATGAATTAGCTGACGAATTGCAAGATCGCTTAAAGCTGTACGGTTTTTATTATTTTCCTTATGTTTTCTTATTTATTACGCTGTATTTGAGCTTTGTCCTGATATTTTTGCCACTGGTCTCTTTTGTCCATTTGCACCGCCCTTCAACGCACCGTCCCCTCTAAACGTCCTAGCCGTCCATTCCACATTGGATCGGCCTGTCGTCTGAGTGTTTCCGCTCGTTTACGTCATAGTCCAATGAGTTTTGTGTTTGTACACACAAGCATTCGGCAAATGGGTGGGCTTCTTTGTTGTCGCCTTTTATGACGCATTTAGCGCACAGTTATTGTTAGGAAAATAAAATTATAATAACACTACTACCACTACCACTACTACTAATAATAATACTAATACTATTACTACTACTATCCTTTACGCATATGATGTTGTTAGTGTGGAAGCGCGTGGTGTAATGGTTAAAGTCGTGGGAAATGGACTCGTCGCCCAGAGTTCAAATCCAGGATGTGGTAATTGCATTTCACTTAGCACTAATACTCTTGGGAAATGTATGAATCCTACACTCCGCTTAAGAAATTGACCTTGTGTCACATCCTGCTCGTGCAGAGGGGTTGGTAAGTTAGCTCAGTCAGTAGAGCGTTCGGCTAGAAACCACAAAGTTCCTAGTTCGATACCGGTCCTCGCTCCACCCCAGATGCTAAAAAAAACAATCTCCTTGGTCTAGCGCTATTGAAAAGGGGATAGACTCCCTCGCTGACTGGCTGATACCGACTTTAGGCCGCCCCGTCGACTTTACTTTTTACTTACTAGTTATTATATTGCGTATTTATTATCACATTCATTATACATACACACATATATATGTTGTGTGTGTGTGTGTGTGTGTGTACGTATTTATCTAACCCCTGCACCACGAGCAGGATGTGACATAAGATCAATTTTAGGCGGAGTTTAACAGGTTTCAGTTCAGAGTTTTCCTTCTAGAACAGTTGCCATACCTAAATAGCCCAGTCTACCCTACTATTTTGTCCATAGCTGGAGAGAGAATATTTGGATTCATACCTTTCCCAAGGATATTAGTGCTATGTTAAATGAAAACGACCCCCTCAGGATTTGAACTTTCATTACTGTGTTCATTTCCTAGAACTCTAAGCATTACAGCACGAACGCCTCCATCATTATATCATAATATATTATATTTGATACCTCAAAAGAGTCCAATAATAGATGAGGAAAACTTTCCATTAGGGACTTCTCTCTCAAAAAATTTTTTTTTTTGTTATTTTTTTTTTTTTTTAACTTTTGAGAGAGGTCCCTTGAAAAGGATTTTTTCATTTATTCCACTCAACTCATTCATTTTTATTTCATTCATTCATTCATTTTACCATTAATAATATATTATATCATTCATTGCCATTAATAATATATTATATCATATAGATATTATATTAAGACGCTAATCATGGTTATCGTTGTAGGAAGCTGACAAGGAAACCCAGGTTCAAATCCAAGACAAGGTTGTTTACATTTCACATAGCGCTAATACCCTTGGAAAAGGTATGGATCCGACTATTTCCTTCAGCTCTGGGTAAATAATAGGACATACTAGACTATTTAACATAGGTCTGGGAGAAGGAAAACTCTAGATTGAAACCTGTTAAACTCCGCCTGAAATTTACCAAGTGTCACATCCTACCCGTGGTGCATAAATACACACGTACACATAAACATCGGGCCAAGGTAAATACATATAAATATCACATTAATACATAAATATTACACTGAATTACATAGTCATCAATAGAATTAAGTGAATTAGTCAATTAATGTAATAATGTATTAATAGTATTTAATCAATTGTATACGCTATTAATATAACTATATTATAATATAACGGGATTATTCACAGGGCTCCAAGATTGATTTTCAATATTTTCTAAAACCAAGCAAACCATCTCCAAACGTGCATTATTTTTGCTTACGGATGGAATCCTGGTGGGTGAGCACTCCAGAATATTCAACACTCCACTTTTGCCCTTACTTAGGCAAGACGGCGGTTAGAAAAGCCCCTTGATCAATCGGCTGGTCACGTCAAACTCTAGCACCTATATGATTATCCCAACTCTATTGCTATTATGGCAAAGCCCCTTTTCATCATATATGTGCTAGAAGGCGGTAGTTGAGGGTCTTAGTGTCTTGGCTATGACATTAAACTGCATCTAGTAGTGAAGTTCTAATTATGGGGTATGTGGAGTGCTCCTTTATCGCCGTTGCTCACAGGTCCACTCTGATTCGGAGTGGTATTACCTGCTAGGGTCGAATCTCTGGGTTAAATAGAAAAAATTAGCCTAAAAATATATTTTTTTAAATTGAGTTAAAAAAATGTGAATTCTCATGATGAATAAAACAATGTTTTCTGCATAAAGTAACCCAACAAGGGTTGACATACCTTAAAATCCGACCAATCAAATCAGATCTTGCATCATTTCATAGTATGAGTTTTGTTTAACGGCATATCAACCTCTGTGGGTCATTTCCAACTTCCAACCAAACCGAAATAGATTCAATGTCATTTTAATGCGAGATACAATGCGAGAAACAAGCCTCCCAAAACAGCCGGTTAAAATATTGCTAAGATTACGTATTTATTCCCCATTAAGGGATGTCTCAGGCACCGGACAATAAACCCAGCCCTTACACTTTGTGTGGAATATGGGTGTGTGTTTCAAAAGGCTTAAAATTATCGGCATCTGTTATTCATACACTGCGACAGAAAACCAACATAGCCTGGTGATATTGTGAGAAATTGCTGGGTCTCTCCGTGTAAGTAATAATGATGTTTCAGTCATTAAAAAATCAACAATTCTTTCTTTTTTTTTTACTCTATTTCATATACTAAAATATGTCAAACATCGACGGACTGTTTGCACGCTTTTAACTAGTTTCAAGTTGAAAACACGTAACTACTTCAACCATTGAGAAGGCCACATACACACACACACACACATAATATATATATATATATATCAGTCATCCACAGACACTTGCTTCGACGTTTACGTCTCATGCAGCTTGACTTTCTTAACAACTACCTCTAGCCGGGAGCGAAACCGGACAAAATTTTCGTCTGTCTTACAGCCGTCCGTCGGAGACGAACAATCAATTGATACATACTTACAGGATGTATGTTTTCACAATCACTCAAGTCTCTCTCTCTCTCTCTCTCTCTCTCTCTCTATATATATATATATATATATATATATATATTTCAAGTATAAAATAGGATATTGTCAAAATGCAATAGATGACTCAGAATTTTATGTTGTCGATCATCAGGTGAGCTAATATCCGAAATGTCTAATTATATACATGTAAAAGTCACGTGATGCAAAAAGAGTACATAGTTGTTTATTGAATCTAACAGAAATCAAATGGGTTTAATATTAGCTTACTAGTTGTAATAATATTGCACTGGATTTTCGTACACTGAAAAGATTTTTAATATATATTTTATTATATATAATATAATATTATATTATATATATATATATATATTATATATATATGTATTATTACTTAACACATAAAATAACACACACACACACACATGTAATATATATAATATATATATATATATATATATATATATATATATATATATATATTAATATATTATAAAGAATGGATTATTATTTTATTTTTAATTTCTATATTATTTTACATTTGTGATACGTGTTTCGGATCTTTTGATACCTTCTTCAGGCATTAATTAACCATATTCTCACAGAATATGGTCAATTAATTAATTAAAGATATCTGAAGATGTGAAACACGTGTCGCAAATGTATAATAATAATAAAAAACTAAAAAAAAAACCTAATGCATTTTGCGGACCTTCTTTTGTTATAAAATATTTTATTTTTTCCCGTTGGACCATAAACAACATTTATATATATATATATATATATATATATATATATATATATATATATAAGGATATGAAAACACACAATGCTGTTAAAATGAAAATATTTTATAGTGTGTTTTCATATCCTTTTATCTATACTTATACCGTCGGATTCATTTCCTTATTCTTAATATATATATATATATATATATATATATATATATATATATATATATGATAAGTTGTAAACACGGTGTGTTTGGATATGGCTTTTTGCCGAAAATTTTTGGGAGAATAGGTGCTTAATTGGAGTCGAACTTAATTTTGAAAATTAGTTAACTAATAATTAATTAGGCGGGAATGCTTATTTAAATGTATGGCTAAACAAATCGAGAAAAATCAATCTCTGTATGTACATTTCGGCCTATTAGGCCTCATCAGCAGAGCTATAGATAGGAAGACCGCCTGTGCGTGATTTGAAACCGGACTGCCAAGCTGACAGGCGGGTACCATAACCCCTACACATATATATATATGTGTGTGTGTGTGTGTGTGTGTGTGTGTGTGTGTTATCGTTGGGAAGTCCAAGTATGATTCTTTGTTGGAATATATGGTGAGTCTATAGAATATATTTCTATATATGTTTCATATATGTAATAAATAATTAATCCACAGACACGTGTTTCGAAGTATCACTTCTCATCAGTGTGGTTATACATTAACAGCTATATATATATATATATATATATATATATATATATATATATATATATATATATATATATGGGATTTTTACCATGCTACACATGAAATCCCCAATATATATATATATATATATATATATATATATATATATATATATATACATATATGTGTGTGTGTGTGTGTGTGTGTGTGTGTGTGTGTGAAAAACAATTTCACAGAATGTTTATTTTATATATTTTTTACGTTTCGCTCTGTTATGATTTTGATTTCTTTTGTTTAATATTAGGAAAAATATATTGGAAAACATTTCAGTGGCTTATGAGGTTGTCATGGCAACATAATTAAGGACACAGATTGCAATAAAATTTCAAAAAAAAAAAAAAACAAAAAAAAAAAATGTACCAAATTGTGCATTTGCCCGTTTTTCTAAGCTGCGAATTAATTAAAGAATGGAAATTATTACAGTCATTTGTTAAGTGAGATACAATGTGCAGTAAATTTTAATTAAATGCTATATTGAAATTAGACACCTTTGAGGTTAGATTTATGTTATTCTAACCATTTAAATTAGACAGAATATTGTTTTATTTCAACATTATTCTTGCCAGACAATATTATCAAATCTATATTGTTTCATTGATAAAACTTTCGTTCGAATGATCTCAAATTTTACGAGCATGTGTAGAAACAAAAGAAAATTATCTATATGTAATATATCAAATTATATATATATATATATATATATATATCGATTTGTTTAGCCTTACATTTGAATAGATATGCCCGCCTAATTCATTAATTAATAATTAATTAATTTTCAAAATTAGGTACGACTTCAATTAAGCACATATTCTCCCAAAAATTTCGGCTAAAAAAGCCATATCAAACATTGTTTGTTTGTTTACTTCTCATATATATATATATATATATATATATATATATATATATATATATATATATATATATATATATCTTTAAAAAAAATAAAACCTTAACACACCATCTTCTTGTTATATGTTATATGACCAGAAACTCAAAATAAGTCTAACCTCTTCAGATAGATTTTACAAATATTTTTACGATCTGTCTGAAGAGGCTAGACTCATTTTGAGTTTCAGGTCGAAATAAAATTATAACAGGATGACGGCTTGTTAAGGTTTTTTTTTAATATATTCTCAATTTTCCTATCGTCATTTTAATTTTCGCTCACTTTCTCACTCACTTTTAAGAAGATATTTTAAAATATATTTTCTCTCTTTACAGCGATAATGTACTCTCTCTCTCTCTCTCTCTCTCTCTCTCTCTCTCTCTCTCTCTCTCTCTCTCTCTCTCTCTCTCTCTCTCTCTTGTTTTGTTTATTCATTGATTTATTCTTCATTTTAATGTTTTCTTCTCCAATTTTTGTGTTCCATATATCTTTATTCCCTCACTATCATTATGTTCCTTTTTACACAGTTTTTGCTTCTTTTTCTTTTTTTCTTTGCTAAATTCCTGCCGTCTCTTTCTTATCTACTTTTTTCATCTTTCTTTCTGTTGCCTCTTTCTCATCTATCTCTTTCTTTCTCTTTCTCTTAATAAACTCATGCCGTTTATTTCTTATCACTTTCTTTCTTTTTAAATTCCTGTTGTCTCGTTTTCATCTATCTCTTCCTTTAATTCTTTCTTTCTTTTTTTTTTTTTTTTTTTAACTTATCTCCTATTTTTTAAAACCCTTGCTGGTTCTTACTTATATACCATATTTCTGTATATTATATACTATATTTCTTTCTCGTTTTTTTTTTTACTATACTCCTACCGTCTCTTTCTCATCTATCTATCCGTCTATCTATCTATCTATCTATCTATCTATTATTCTTTCTTTTTACTTTCTTTTTTCTTACTTTTAACTTTTACTTACTAAACTCCTGCCGTCTCCTTCTTACCTATCTATCTATCAATCTATCTATCTTTATCTTTCTTTCTTTCTTTCTTTACTTTCTATTTTGATTACAGAACTCCTGTCGTCTATTTTTATATATCTATTTATTTATCTCCCTACCCTTTTCTTTCTTTCTTTCTTTCTTTCTTTCTTTCATTCTTTCTTTCTTTCTTTCTTTCTTTCCCTTTTACTTATTAAACTCGTGTCTTCTCTTTCTCATCTATCTATCTAGCTAGCTAGCTAGCTAGCTACCTACCTACCTTACCTACCTACCTACCTACCTATCTATCTATCTATATATTTCTTTCTCTTTTTCTTACTAAATTCCTGTTGTCTCTTTCTTATATACTTCCTTCTTCTTCCTTCTTTTCTTCTTCTTTCTTTCTTTTGTTTTTCCTTGTTTCTATCCTCTTCCTAATTCCCGACCCCTTCCTTTTTTTTCTGTTACTCTACCTATCTTAATTTCCCGCCTTAAATAACCGCATAGACATGCGCATGCCCAGAGATTTGATGCCTCTGATAGGTTCAATTGGTTAGTGGTTCCGCCATGGCTGACTGGCGATATGAATTATTGTCCCGTCAAACCAAGAAATAATTTATTGCACTTCGAACTCATATGAGTGATAATTTTCTAACTTTGTCCGGTTAGGAGTAGAAAATTCAATTCCCTTACCAAAGTTTATCAAGCCAAGAGAAAATTCCAGCCAAATCCACTACATAAATTTAATTAATTTGATAAATGAACGGCACAAGATTTATCTGAGCGGAAATAATTCACGTTCCCGAGAGTTTTGCATAGAGTTTTATCGGATTAATTCTCCGATAATTTTAAACAAGACGTTTCGATCAGTAAACGACGATCTTCTTCAGTTAATCTTCTGCTAACTCGGCCTTGTGAGTTAGACATCTCTGATTTGCTCAATTCTAATTAGCAGCTTGTCAGATGACTCAGTTGGTTATTTGACGCAATTTAAAAAAAATTCTATTGACAAATAAATCATGAATACATATTCATACCAAAAGTTTCAAGTACATTCAAAAGTTAGCTCTCGATAACTCACATAAACACAGACATATATATATATATATATATATATATATATATATATATATATATATTATCTGATTGCGGCTTTAACTTTTCCGTCACATCAGTAAATAATCCAAAAGTGCTCAATATATTAAAAATACTAATAATACTAATAATATTGTTAGATGTAAAATTTTACATTTAACAATATTATTAGTATTATATTTTACATTTAACAATATTATTAGTATTATATTTTTACATTTAACAATATTATTTAATATTATATTATATTATATTATATTATATATATATATATATATATATATATATATATATATATATATATATATATATATATATATATGAGTGTGCGTGCGTGTTTGAAAGATAAATTGAAAGAAAATGTTGCGTGGATAAAAATTTATTTATTGAAATGCCGACACATGTTTCGACCAATAGTTTGTCCTTGTATACATAGTATCCTATTTAGTATTATTTTAAATATAAAATAAATTTAAAAATAATAATAGAGAAGCATAAAATTTGCGTATCCAAAAGCGGTCTTTTTCGGGCAGAATATTTTGATATTTTAAAAGAAAAAGGGCGGGACTCCACCATTAGATTGACTTTAACGTCATACCCAAGATACCCAAAGAGTATTACTGCAATGTGAAATGCAAATATCAATGTCTTTGTTGAAGAACTAAATCCGTTCAACATAACTTCGAAAGGTTTTCTGATAATTTTAAAAAAAAGACCTTAATGAAATTTCGACGTCTTGGCGAACGAAACAGACAAAAGCGCAATGATCCAATCAAGTTCCAACATGTTTTGCAAAATTCCCATAAACTTTCATAACAGAGCAATGAGCGGAAGTAGAAATAACTTCTCCATATAACAGTCAGTTTAATACGTGTAAATAAAGGTTACAAAAAAAAAGAATACAAAGAAAAACCCCAACAACACAAGGATATTTACAGTATGTTCACTTTAAGACGAATATGAAGGCGGTGCAAAGGCAAAGAAAATATCCGTTTTTTTACCACCGGATATGTCGACATTTTATTGTCTACTTTGCTATATCGATACAAAAAAGAATGACTTTGACATTACATAATTCGTGGTGCATTATTCATCGTCGAAGGAAATCGATACAGCGTCAAGAGTTCAAATCCTGAGACTGGTTGCATTTCATATAGTGCTAATACCTTTGGAAAAGGTATGCACCCAACTATTCTCCCTCCAGCTATGGGCAATTCGTAGGGTAGACTGCGTTCTTTAACCTTGGTTAGGCAACTAGTGTAGGAAAAGGAAAATTATTCTCCTTCCAGCTATGGGTAAATCGTAGGACTCTTTAAGCTTAGTACGGCATATGGTCAGGGGAAGAAAAACGCTAAATTCAAACCTGTTAAACTTTGTGCGGAGGGGTTAGTAAATATATATAAAGGGTTTTTATTAATTCAAATTAGGGAATTCACCCTCTGTGGACCCATTTGTTTTTATTCTCTCAGTCAAACTTTTACCCCCCCCCCCTCCAGGGATTTATATAAACACTCTGAGAAGTCCAGGTATTTAAACAAATATTTACCCGCGCGATTAAAGAGGTACAAAAACGTACGTTTATTAATATAATCAAGTTTTCAGGTTATAATGTCTGTTGTTTTTTTAAGGATCGATCTTGTGTCTTTGGTAAATACATATATATGTATTCCAAAAAGGGTTTATATACTATAAAACCAATCAGCCAACCACCTTCTGTTTGTATTAATATATCAATCTGTCAATATCTATCTATATTGGTCTGCTTATATATATCTACTTTATATCGTTTCATGTCTATTCATCTCTCTCTCTCTATTATATTATATTTTTATTGATTGTCTCTCTCTTTATTGATTGTCTCTCTCTTTATATCTATCAATTCTTAGATGTGATTTAGTTTCCGCCTAATCTAAGTAAATATTTACTTAATTTATTTTAATCTCTCTCTCTCTCTCTCTCTCTCTCTCTCTCTCTCTCTCTCTCTCTCTCTCGCTCTCTTTCTTCATCCTCTGTTTCTCTACCTACCTACCTACCTACCTATATATATATATATATATATATATATA
>CM042143.1:106975769-106978269 GCA_023376005.1 Doryteuthis pealeii | reverse complement strand
AGTAGTAGTAGTAGTAGTAGTAGTATACTTCGACCTTATATATTACGTACTCTTGTTGACACTTTTCTTTAAGGGGACATTCTGCCTTATTGATACAATTACAGTTAAGGGTCTTATAGCGTTGGTATTTGTAGATTTTTTAAAAGTTACTTTTATTAATTAAGTTCCCTACGTTGGACATACAGCTATAGCTTAATTTGACCGTATTTTTATTGAATATTTCATGTAAATATTAGAGGGGGGTCTTTTTATTAATCGAAAGAAATCCCTGCCTAATTTGTTATCTATTTTATGTTGAATGGGGTGTAAACCAGAGGATCTTTCTTGGTCGATTTTCCCCTTATTACCTATATTGGGTGTTTCGTTTCGGGTCTAGTTCGGTTTTATATCCACAATCCTGAAGTGCTTTTTCGCAGTCTCATTTATTCTGGTTGAACATGTCGCTATTAAATGAATTGGTTGATAGTCTAAGCATTATTCCATTAGGTATATTTCAAATACTCTGGGTGGTTAGAGCCGATGTTAATGTAGCTATGTTGTTGATTATCTATATTTATACATATATAAAGGGCAGTTGTGTGTATATGTATGTCCGGAGGAAACTTCGAAAATAAAACAATTAACGACAAAGTAAATATATATATATATATATATATATATATATATATATATATATATATATATATTAAATATCGCTAGGGTTTGGCTTTTGAGTAAAAATATAATAGAAATTCTATCTATATTCGTGAAGATAATTAAAAAATAAAATTTAAATGATAACAGCATGGATTTTTTTCCTTTAATATTTTAGATAGTAGACATTAACATTTCCTTTCAGAGTATCTGGATCAATGCAAGGTCTTTTTTTACATATGGGTCATCCCTTGAGGATTCAACTCACGATTCAGTAATAATGGATCTGCGGGACTAACTTTAAAAAATACCCCTCTACCCAGGCAACGCCGGGTAGCCGCTGCTAGTCCTTCCTAAAAGGTAACACTGTACCATCCAGTATATTTAGTGCTATGTCTAAGTAATCTGTAATTTTTAAATTGGTTTTGTGCATTGTGAAAATTGTTGTTGTATTAGGTCATTCATTTTCGTGCATACGCTTTGTTTGTTTTTTCAAGTTTTATCTACTGAGTAGCAAACTCGAGTTAGTTGGGTTAGTCTGTCTGTGTGGAAAGGAATACCATGATGCAATTTACTTTTCAGAAATTTGGAAACGGCATGCTGTACTGATTGGCATTCCTGTCGAAAGATCCAGTACGAAGATCTTTAGAATTGTTGTGTGTCCATTTGACACAGTGCCGTAGTATTTGAAAAGAGTTGGAATAGTCCAATAGTAATTACGCATATACTGTTTTTTAGGAAGTCTAACTCTGGTCGGTCTGATAAGAAAAGAACACTCAAATTCATTGTTCTAAACCAAGCCATAATTTACAACGATCTCAGCGAGTCAATCAAGCCCATAACCAAGGATTTGAGAATGTCCGAGTTTCTTATTATGCAGGTAGTGCATGAAGACATTCACTATTTCTCATATAAACTGAAGGCAATGATAATGGTAGCATTAAACAATTTAAACAAGGAGCCCATAGTTTAACCAATGACAATTTATTTGAATTATAGTAAAGTCGTTACAATGGTCTCTTGTCAATATCAGTGAAGGAGTGAATCCTTTTTTCGCTTGCACTAAAACAGGGAAATTGTTTTGCATCCAAGGTGGAAGGCTAATACAAGCTGAGTTACTCATGCAATGAGTTGGCGAAGGCCGGTATCGAACCTGGAACTTTGTCTTTCCTATGTGGATGCTCTAAAAACTGATCTAAACCAAAATATCTAATGAAATGGAATTTCATCTGATAAGGATTTGTAAAATCTTTAATTTTAGAGAGTGAAACGTTACGAATATATACACCAGAAGATGTTGTTTTTTATATATATATATATATATATATATATATATATATATATATATATAATATATATATTGTGAAAGTAAACAAACAGGTTTTTTTAATAGTCTGTTTGAGATGGCGATAGCCGATAATTTGGGAGAATAAGTGCTTAATTGAAGTCATACTTAATTGAAATTAAATTAGTTGATAATTAATAAATAAATATATATATGTACATACATACATACATAGAAGTTGCGTCTGTTTTTGGTATGTACGAGTCGACTTATAACTCAGAAGATATGTCATTTAGTATTGAAATCGCACATTCATTTTAATATGTTTATAATGAGGAAAAGTAAAAAATTAGTTATTTTATTTTAACTCATTAAATGATATAATTCAATAATTCAACATCAATCGATTTGTGGAACTCTTCACAGTCATTCATAAGTAAGTACAAAAAGCATGCAAGATCCGTTATTACAAAGATTTCTTAGGCGAAATTTGAATTTAATGCTTTTACGAGAATTATTCTTTTGTAATTTAGTACTTATTGTAAATTTATTTTTTTTTTATTTTTCGGAGATCTAAAAATG
>CM042143.1:106963269-106965769 GCA_023376005.1 Doryteuthis pealeii | reverse complement strand
TTTATAATACATTGACTCTATCCCCTACAGAGAGGTAAGACTGACTGTATCCTCTACCGAGGGGTATCATTTGTATGACATTAGACGGCATCTCCGGTGAGGCTCCGGTTCTGGAGATTTGGGGAGTATAGAGTATCCCTTCATTGCTATTACTCCCAGATTCACTCTAATCCTGAGTATTAGTCAGAACCGGATTTAGACCCAGGTTGCCTCTACATAAATTAAATTAGGTACATGAGAAATAAAAAGAAATAAGTAAAATTACACACACACACACACACACACACACACACACACATATATATATATATATACCATAAATAAATAAATACTATAGATATATATAACACATATATATATAATGATTACACTTATAAATACACACATCAGATATACCGCCAAAGAAGCATATGTCGTCCCACAACAACATCATATATATATATATATATATATATATATATATATATAATATATATAATATTATATATATATCAAAGAAGATGTTTGATTTGGTTTTTCTCAATTATATTGACCGTGAGAATAATCTTTATTATATTTTTCAATTTGTATTATACGAGAAAATAATATAATTCTTTCCAGCTTGCAGCAAATCACCATGATTTTTTTCATTAATAAAACTAATTTTATAATTATTACAGGTTTCATTTTATAAAGGAAGTCTTGGTGCCCCTCAGATAGGAGAACCCAAGGGGGAATAAACTCTGGCCTAGTTGCAGTACCTGTTAGGCTCTTTTGTAAAGCTAACAGCTATCAGTTTAAAAAGTATTCGTATTCGATAGGATCGTGTGCAGGGATAAAAACAATTCTTAAGAATCAACTACAAAAAATGTAAATATCAACATCCAATGAACGTGATTTCCTAACCTCTCGGCATAAAATTATCTTTGGAGAGGAGTTGACATGCCGTTAAAGTTAATCAATCTATTGTGTATTGGTCGAATTTTGAATACTACAGACTTTCTGCTATAAGAAGTATCTATCTATTAATAATGGAGATTCGCTTCTGGTTTTTGTCTGTAACAAAAGTTACGTCACTGCTTACGTCACATTACCCAAAATTGCCATAACATGGAATAAATACACTCAAAATTTGAACATGCAACAGTCCTTATTGTTTTTTTTAAACAAGGTTTAATAAATACATGACTGGTATTATATATCTATATATAGTTTGTTTTATTTTAATACATATTTAAAGTTTACATTTCAAATTGTTTTATTTTTTAATCCTTTAATGAATTTGATGATTTTACTTACTTAGGGTACAAACTCGCTGACATTGAATTTTTTACTCCCACCCATCAAGCAATATATTTCAAAAATCTCTTTTTACATCGCCCGGAGGTTTTTTTTATTATTTTGTACGAGTTGATATAACGTTCTTTTCTACCAAGGATTTCAAGGAAGGGAACAATGATTAACCAAGTGAACCCAAACTCAATACCGACTTTGATTTATCAACAGAACACTAAACGCCACCAATGGCGACCAGAATTTTAACAATTTCAATTGGCAGTCATTTTGTTGGAGTCATTTTTCCTCACAATATATATGTCGGTCGTAAATTAAGCTTAAAGGCAAGTCTCTCCTATAAACCGTGAGCTCTCTAACGGCTGTAACATATATAACTCTGTATGTATTTAACAGTTAAAAACTACCCCTTCTCTGCAGGTGGCTGATTGCCAAATATATATTCAGTCTATGCAATTGATAATAAATACTGAACAAGCTCATTTGACCAGAAAAGCATATCATATATTTATGTATATATATATATACATATGTGTGTGTGGGGGGGGTAAACATGTATTAGCTGAGTCAGACTCGGGTTTGATAGATGCCCTCGCCAACTCAGCGTAGCACAGGGATCTGAACAGTAAAATGAGGAGCTGATGGTAGGTATGGCGCACCGGCTAAAACACCAAAAATAATCGCCTTAGTCTAGCGCAAGTGAAAAGAGTATAGAGACCCTCACTGTCTGGTTGATATCGATTTTAGGCCACTTCGACGACTGTACGTTACTTACACACACACCCCACACACATATATGCAGGTACATGCATATATATATATATATATATATATATATATATATATATATGCATGTATATGCATATATATTTATATATAATATATTATATATATTATTATATATATATAATATATATATATATATATATATATATATATATATATATATATGCATACGTACATACATATATTTGTGCACTTAAATCTCTCTCTATTTATATAGAGAGATGTGTGTGCGTGTGTGTGTGCACGTATTATGATTAATAAATCGTGAATTTATGGGTAGATATGAATATATAAGTATATATATAGATGCAATCAAGACAGGGATGGGTATATATATATATATATATATATATATAGTGCTATATTTTAAAATTGCTTATGATATTGTAATGTCTTACATCTAATATTGAAGTTTTCAAGGCGGATGAAATACAAGATTTAA
>CM042143.1:106950769-106955769 GCA_023376005.1 Doryteuthis pealeii | reverse complement strand
CTCACATTCATATCACACGAGCGCTTATATATGTATATATATATATATATATATATATATATATATATATATATATATTCTCTCTCTCTCTATATATATATATATATATATTTGTCCCTCGCCTACAATCAGCTCCACTCTTTACACCACAGATCCAAGCTGTGCTAATCATGCGCTGAGTTGATGAGGGCCGGTACCGAACCCGAAATTTTGTGGTTTCTTGGCAGATGTTTTACCGATTGAACTAAATCATGTTCATTGCGTGCGTATATGCAAATGCATGTTTAAATGTATATGTAGTACCAACATATATTGTGTCATGCCAGTGATAAGAGGTTTTTAACGAAAAAGCTGGTTATGAAACAGACAACAGTGATAAGTGGATTCGTCCCTTTCTCATGGACGTTACTGCTAAATCAGTGTATTCTCACTTAGTCAGGATTCGAACTCTTTTCGCCGACACCGATATTCGTTAAACTATCCCACACCTACCCACTTACAGCTATGCACATTTTTACACAAATACACTATTATATGTTAGTATCTGCACACACACACACACACACACACACACACACACAAAGGGCCGGTTTTAGAGTCTCATGACCCCCCACCCCCACCGAATCTATGATACGGGTCCCCACTCTACTACACGTCATTTTTCATAAAGTAGTACGTCGTCGAGGTGGCCTAAAATCGGTATGTTTCCAAACAGCGAGGGAGTCTATCCCCTTTTCAATAGCGCTAGACCAAGGAGATTGTTTTGGCACTTGAAGTGGAGCGCCACACCTAGCGTCAGCTCCTCACTTTACCGCACAGATCCCTGTGCTACTCATACGCTGAGTTGGCGAGGGCCGGAATCGAACCAGGAACCTTGAGGTTCACAGTCAAACACTCTACCGACTGATCTAAGCCGGCCCAAAAGTATTATTCATATAAAATGTATGAAATCTGCCCTTCCGGGGTCCCCATGCAGTCTTGGGCCCCCACCAGTCAGAGGTAGTATATGCCAGTCCTGCACACACATACACACACACACACACACGCACAAACAAACGTGTGTGTATTTTTATGTGTGTATGTCAGCATTATATGTACACTAAAATAAAGAAGTGATTATTGAAATATATACTTGTCATATATTGTAATTTACATATTAATTAAAATGGCTAAGCACGCGATTATGAGACTGTATTTGTGAGAGTTTGTTTCAATATAAGACTAATCATTCTCGTGGCACCCACTGAAACGACCTCCCATGAGAGCCTAGCAAATACCCCAATGAGAGCTTTTGGTGATTTTCAGTTATAAATGTCCAAATTAACGACAAAATGATTTCTCTTTCAATGCGACTCGATCGGGCAATTTGACAGTGTGAGTCCGCGCGCCAAGACCCTTTTCTCGTGTTCCGTTCGTCGTTTTGTGGTTAGACACGTTTTAAAATCGAAAAGTCAGAAATAAATGGCAAAAATGACAAAATAAGAGAGAGAGAGAGAGAGAGAAGAGAGAGAGAGAGAGAGAGAGAGAGAGAGAGAGAGTGAAAGAAAGAGAAATAGAACGAAGAGAGATAAATAAAATAAAAATATTCATTTTACGAGGTTATAAAACAGTGAGAATTAGCGTTATGGTGCCGACAATTTTACAAGCAGAAAATAAAACCTGAAACGTCTGACATTGGGACAGAGTTGGAATTAAGCTGAAGCGAAGAACGATACAGCGATTTGCGGCTTCTCAGTTTAAGCATCGTGAAGGCACAATAGAGTTTTATATAATTTTATTATTCCCTATTATCTCTTTATAAAATGTGGACCCTTAGTTCAGAAATTTACAACTCCAAACACCAAGTATTTCAGGAACATTTTTTCAACCTAGTATCTTTCAGCCCCTAAGTTTCCAAATTAGACTTGATTGAGGTGGTGTGTCAGAATTGTTGAGTTTTGGTTACGAGGAAAGAGGAAGAACTCTCAATGTAGTTTTGACTAACGAGAAGAGAGCTACTTTGGTTTGAATTCAAAGTTTTCCTTCTCCTAGACCAGTTCCCATAGCAAGGTTAAAGAGCCCAGTCTGTCCTACTATTCACCTATAGCTGGGGGAAGAATAATTGGATTCGTACCTTTTCCTAGTAGTTCTGGTTTGCATACCCCCACCCAATAAAAAAATTTCCCCAGGGGGTCAAAAGGAGGAGTTTTCAAATTTCAAAAGAGGATACCCTAAACTTATTTTGACCTTCAGCTTATGATTATGAATTATATATATATATATATATATATATATATATATATATATATATATAGTGCTGATTTACATATTTCTTTTAGGATTGTTTATGGTTGATATGGTATGAAACTCTCATGATAAATTTTCATACTCTAAAAATGGCAGCAAAAATCGATTACACACATACTGACAATCTGGAGGTGAAGTTCTGGAGTGTATGGAGTACCTCATCCTTTCCATTACTCCCAGGTCCACTGTGACCCGGAGTGGTAGTACCTGTTAAAGTCCCATTTATAGGCCAAATACATCTGTTTAAAAATCATTCAGATTAACTATTAAGAATAGTTACTTAAAACTATAATTGTTTACTAAGGAGTATTATTATTATTATTACTAGCAAATATATGCATCCTCCGGGTGCAAGTATTTAAGTTTTAATGTAATAAAATATTGTATTAAATTAGAAAGGCTAATGAAACTAAATAAGAATACAGATAAAAAGATTTGAAACAGAGGGAGTATAATAAGGGATTTGAAACAGAGGGAGTATAATAAAAAATGGAACAACTGAAACTTACTCTTCCATCACTCTCGTCTTTCATTGTATTTTTTCTAATTTAAGTATTTAGTTATAAGAGGAAGTAAAGAATAAAATGACAGTTATTTTATCTTGTTAATGGATTTCATTTAAGATTCATTGAAGAGATTTTTGCTTATATTCATTAAAAATAAAACCAAACAGTTAGAAATCAATAATACTAAACACATATTTATTAAATTCGATTTTTAATATTAATATGCAAATTAGCCTTCCCGTTCAAACTGTAAACCGCTATTTTGTTGTATATATAAATATAATTGCATGTTGTCAGTATGTAGACATAGTTAACAGTATTAATAATGTAAGACAATTTTATTAATAATTGAGGTTTAGATAAAAATAAAATTATGGAGAATGTGATGTCAATAACTAAGAGAATTGTGACTTGAGTAGGAATATAGTTTCGGTTACAGACAGAAAAACACACAATCTCCATTATAATAAGGTTATCATTATTATTATTATTATTTAGTAGTAGTAGTAGTAGTAGTATTTGTTACTTGAAACTATTTAACTGTGTGAAAACAAATGACTTTTTTCAATAGAAATAGTTACTTGAAACCATATAATTATTAGTATAAGATAGGACTACTTGAAACCATACAACTGTGTGAATATTAGATATCTTATTACTGTGTGCAAAATAACTGTTAAAAAACAACTACACAAAAATGTAAATATAAATGGGCAATAAACGTAATTCCATATCTTTAAGACCTAAAATAACCCTAATTCATTATTATTGAATTGATTTCGATCCTCACTGGGTGACTGGGTGACTGACTAAGTTCAGATTCATAAATGTCAATAAATTGAGGTTATCCCCGTAGTGTAGTGGTTAGAATGAAAGACTGTGACACCGTAGTAAGCGAGTTCGAAATCTAGTCGCGTTCACTTTCAGATTAATACACTTGGGAAAGATAAGGACCCTCTTACTCTCAGATATGGGTTAAATAGTGCCTTTTGTGGTCTGAAATGCAGGGCACTGCAGGAGACGCAAGGACGAACTCAAGTGACATTCTCCTATGGAAACCAACACATGAGCACGCCAGTTAGGGCCGCTTAACAAATACCTACATTGACCAGCTCTGCGCGGATACTGGATGATGCGCAGAGGACCTCCCGAGTGCAATAAATTATAGGAAAGGTTGACGAGAGATTGTCGTGTATATCCATGCTGCTAGCGCGATATGATGATGATGATGATGATGATGATGATGATGATTGTTCTTCTACAAGAATGGTTTTGGCATTAAATAGCCCACGAAGGTTGATATGCCAATAAACAAAGAAATGAAACGGAACCGATTGGTTGCTGAACATGAATCTTTCGCAGCTGTTTATCAACAAGAACCCAGACAATGTCTTCTTTTTTTTTTGGGGGGGGGGCAATACATTGGCCATATCGAATTTGAGCTAATGGCCTGGTGTCCATGAATAGACATTGCCTTTTGTAAATGGTTTCATTAATTAAAGTGCAAAGAGGCAAATTTAAAACCCAGTCTCGCGATACTGCATTCTCACGAGATAACGCACCGAGCTGCGAGAACTAGCCAGGCACCAATGTCGCATTTTAGAGAGGGGTTTTATAACTGACTTTATAGCTATTGTGGGAATGTTATTTTGTTAATAGATCTGATTGATGTGACAATCACCGAGAGACATTGGTAAGATCAACAGCAATAAGAAACGCCACACACACACACATACACAGAGAGAGAGAGAGAGAGAGAGAGGAAGAGAGAGAGAGAGAGAGAGAGAGACGCACATTCATATATATATATATATTATATACATAAAATACATACATATATATATACGATGATAATCATTACACATGAAGTACCTCAGTATATATATATATATATATATATATATATATATATATATTTGTGTGTGTGTGTGTGTGTGTGTGTGTGTGTTGGCTTCCTTCCGTCTACGAAAGTCGATGGCGTAGTGTCCACTTTTTTATTTATCTGCAACTGCGTCAGTGGCTGAACAGACCAATTTTTAAATGGAAATCTCTGGTGCAATGGTTGCAAACAAACAGTGATGCTTGCTGGAGTTGCTTGTTTGACGAGGAGGCGCCAGTTCACTCGGTCTTCTGTACAAGCCTCCCATGTGTTGGTGTTGATGTGGCATGTCTTTCTTGCAGACATCTTAAAACGCCGGCAAGAAAGGA
>CM042143.1:106933269-106943269 GCA_023376005.1 Doryteuthis pealeii | reverse complement strand
ATCTATCTATCTCTATCTCTCTGTGTCTCTCTACCTCTGTGTGTGTGTCTCTCTGTCTCTCTCTGTCTCTGTCTCTCTCTCTCTCTGCCACTCTCTATCTCTGTCTATCTCTCTTCTCTGTCTCTCTCTACCCTTCTCTCTGTCTGTCTGTCTGTTTGTCTGTCTGTCCCCCCCCCTTATGCCTCTCTCTCTGTCTGTATCTCTCTGTCTCTCTCTGTCTTTGTCTTTGTCTCTCTAACTATCTCTCTACCCCTCTCTCCCTCCCCCTCTCTCTCTGTCTATCTCTCTCTGTTTCTCTATTTCTCTCTTGTCTGTGTCTGTCTCTCTGTCTCTGTCTCTCTCTGTCTCTCTCTCTCTCTCTCTCTCTCTCTTACACACACACACACACCACACACACACACACACACTTATCTGTTTCTTTTCTTTAAAGCTGATTATTCCTGCCAACACAATTTGACAAAATGGCGCCTATCAATGATAAATGATCCTAAAGTAATGAGTAGTCGGGACCCCCACGTCTAAAATCTCATTAATGTCAACCCGGGCATAATATCCTTCCAGAACAACATCTCCCTTAAGTGGTTCTTAACGGATGAAGAAATATTGTGAATTTAGTCACTTAAACATATTGGACGCAACAGCCAAAACATGACCACGTTTGGGTCGGCAGCACTATAATGCGTGGCAATGCGTAGGGATAGTCTTAAAGCGAAATCAACCACATCTTCTACATAAATGTCTGCAATGATCAACTGGAGAATTTGATCATGCTAATTAGCTCTGTATAAATACTCTCAATCTCTGAAAAACTCTGATCACGTCACCGACATAACATTCGAAGCAACACCCTTGGTAAAAATGAAGCACTCCAATCTTCCAAGAGAAATACAAACATGTAATTGTGATATCTGGATAATTACAGCTAGAAGACTTTTCTATTGCTCCAATAGACATCGGGCACCATCCATCACAGATCTACTTGCACAGAACATATTGATAGGGACCATCTGAGCTCTTAATTATCGCAGACTGATCAATATTTATGTTCACAGATAAACCAATCTCCAGGCCAGAGAGTAGAAATGCGATACCAAGGATAGTATATGTACAGCCTGACTGAGAGACATGAAATTTTGTGTGTTGTTAAAGTTCGTTTACAGTCGTTAGATTTGCGTGTTTCCGCCTATCACAATGCGATAATAGGTTCATGAGTTGATACGCCCTAATGCTACTAATAAACAGAATGATTAACTCCACACATGGAATTGTAACAGAAGACGCGTAAAGGAAGCTGTATCTATGTCTTATCATGATCCAGCATCTGGGATATCAAAGTAACCATGCATTGAGAGACGTGTATGCAAAGACACAGCGAGAAGGAGTCACACATCCAATTTTTCGTATCACATACCCACAAGTTCGACTAATACATAAGAGATTTGGTCTATCGACATCTGAGGTGATGCAACACACATACATCGACCCCTCTGTATCACATATTGAAAAAAGTTATAATTTCCCGTATTGCAATACTACACTTGGCTTATATAACATTATGATAGTATTGTAGATAACACCTTTGGATATTAGAGAGAACCAATCTGTATGAGGATTCGAGTACCTTCTGAGCTATTCTCATGCAATGTGTCGATCATGTTCTTCGATGGCGTTCCTTATATCTTCGGGAGTCGTTCAATGTGATAGAGAACGTTGATATCGACGCGCTAGCCATTTTATAAAGAGTTACTGCAGTACTTCAGGAATATAAAGGTACACAACTAAACAGTGTCATTTCAGTATTTATTTTTATTTCATTTAATAATCAAAACGTGCGATACTATATGACGTAACATATAAAATCTGCACGTATTTAGTAAAAAATTGATACAAATCCCAGGTCTTCTTTGTTCTTGAATTTTAGAAAAATAAACGGTTATCTATGATATAATGGCAAATAATTTTACTAAATCTTTTTCAATAATAAAGTTATTATCAAATTCATTTAATTGAGATATCTATAGATATTTATAAAATAAATATAATAATACATATATATATAATAAGTAGAGGAGAGAGGAAGTTAGAGAGAGAAGAGGTAGAGAGAGAGACCATAACACAAGATTTGGAGTCTATAATAACACCACAAGAGTTGATATGCGTTAAAACACCAACATTTCTACTAAACCAAAGACAGCTCTATCTTGTTGTAGCAATATCTTTAGCCGGGAAGCTATTCTGGAAAGACCCCAACCCTCTCCTTGTCTGTCTTACTTGTATTGATTAAATTCAGAATTTATTCTTACTAATAGGTATGTAAAAACATAGAGCAAAGACATAAAGAGAATCTCAGTCAAACCTCTACTATTATCGCCAGCTGAGTGAGAAATAATAATTGGTTCATACTTTGTCCAAAAATTTATCAATCGGTATAAGATGTTAGAGCAAAACATCAGTATCGTTCAGAGAATATTGTACTCGTGTAGTTAGAGCTTCATTCCCACCACGATAACCGTTATTCGCACTTGCGCCTTTCTACTGATATATTAATAAAAAACAACAATTGAAGTTAAGGATTAAAGAAATACTAATGAGAAATTGGTAACCTGTAAGGCGTAGGTTTTGTTAATATTGATTCTATTGGCTAGCAAGTGCAAAAATAACTAAAGACGATTTATTTAAATCGGAAGCAGTTTATGAGCAAACAAACACATAAGGAGGTTCGATTAAATCACTGCTCTCAAATCATTTAAATGAAAGTCGGGAAAGTCTGTTCGTTATTTCATTATAAAAAAAAATTTAATTGCCATTTTCAGAATGTTTTTGACAATGTCTAATTAAATCTGATCTGTGCACTCTTTTCGCCACTATTAGAAATTAACAGTTAAACATTCTGGACACACTTTAATTAAAAAATTTAAAAAAAAAAAAACAAAAACGATATCTATAATAACGATTTTTATATTCGAAGATTATCTTATTATTTTATCAAACTATTTCTAATTATTGTTTTATTTTTTTTTCTTTTATTTAATTTTATGTTATTTGGTTTATTAAAGAGCCATCCTAACGACTGTCTTGGGTTTTCGATTCTATCTCAATACGAATGTTTTTTTATTCTCAAACCTATTGTAAAAAAGCTAAATAAAGTAGAATAGAGATAAAAATGAAACAACTGAAGTGTCTCAACTTAAAGGAGTTAGATAAGAGCTCATCCCTAACCTTAGTGATCATCCCTCCATCACCCATGATTGCATACACTATTTTAGCCAACATCAATCTATTTTAAATGGTTTCATGAGTTCTATAGATCGGTACATTGTATAAATTGTTTAATCGTGAGAAAGTATATAGCAACATATAGCGAAACAGGCAGAAAGAAAAATATAATAAGCCAGAGTATATTAAACTAAGAAGATTATCTAAACAGTCTCCACGTAAAGAGCTTGTCAACTATTATTCCTGCAGCATAAATTCTCGTGCTCTTTTCCTTAGTGTAAACCTCAAGACAGACAATGGCCGTAGAGACAACTAATACGACTCCGAGTCGAATAGTGTCTGGTTATGCTTATAAAAATCTCATCTTGCATCCCAGTGATGATGTAATATTTTTCAATAGGGCAAAAAAAATGTCCATCATACACTTCGAAAATTCTCATATAGTTCAACTAGCAACTCACTACACATATATGACCTATAAATTCTGAGAAATAATATATTCTAAAGTTTAATAATATCTCGTGCATCATTCGGCATGTCGGTTTAAAAGATAGATCTTACAATGGTATGCCTAAAGAGGAAGAACTGGAGGAGTCAATTTCAATGATGCACTTCATATAAGCGCAGGTGTCACCATTTTTTATATGATTGCTTTCGAGACAATGCCCAAGTACTTTCAATTATTATTCTCTGCGATACACTCTTATCAGTTGGATCACACCGGACTGTGCGACTTAAATTCTGCAGAGAAGGTGTAACGGCTTTCCCCAATATCCTAATCTGTTTGGTACGTTGGTATGGTTGAATCCGTGAATGCTTAAGTGATGGTAACCGGGTGACCGAGCAGTCCATGACATGCAACATTCCATTTAGAAAAAGCCTTACTTAGGCAGCCGGGTGGTCGAGAATCTCTCTCGCGGTATAAAAATCGGGTTTTTCAGGTGGTGATGTTCATGCATACCTAATACTATATCCACTGATTTACCAACTCACCCGCTTATTGAGCCTTTATAACAGCTCGCCACCTAACTTCTTTTATAAAAATGAAGGTGCTAGAAGGCTGTGGCTGCGGGGATATTGCATGTTCTTGAATGCCACGCTTAAATCTCTTCTGATGGAGTTGATTATTCTCAGTTATTCGAAGTTTCTAGGGTAATGTGCAGCAACCCCTTTCTATATCTACAATGGATAATGCTCCTTGAGGATCCTCTCTGACAACCGGCAGGCCGTAGTAACTTATCTAGGGTCGCCATCAAATGGTTAGATAGCAAATGTGTTTTAAAAAATGACGTCTCTAATAGGCCTGCTCACACACAATTTATTTTCATGGATGAAATGAATTTTAATTAAAACTGTCGAGGCAATTAAAAGAATACCTCGAGGAAGATATGCTCGCTAATACAAAATTCAAGAGACAAAAACTATGATATAATATGGTACGAAAGAGCTATTCATATGTGTTGACAGATTTGGCCTATTGTCCTATAAAGGCTCAGTCGAAGCGCAGCGCTATTACTCCATTTTTCATCTAAGCGTGTAGATTTCCGGGTATGTGGTTGTTAGTTATCCCACTTTACGCACAGATCTTAAGCTGCGCTGAGTTGGAAGCAGGCGCCTGATATTGAGAAAACTAGAACCACGGCTGGTTCCATAGCCTAGCTCTATTTGGGGTCTGGCCTGAGGCGTGAAGTAAAACGGTTATTTTATAGTGGTGCCGAGCTTTATTTTTTGTTTATTTTTTTATTATTTTGTGACCATTTTTATGCCTTTATGTGAAAAAAGTTCGGGATCATTATCTCAACGAGTTACTTTGGCTCTTTCTCTACATTTTAATCTTTTATATATATATTTACTCAATCTTTCCTGCATAATCAGTGATGTTGACACCAAATAATATTCTTATTTAAAGCGAAGTATAAACGTTTTTGAATTCAGATGATTTTTCTTCCATTTATATCACTGGGTTATCATACAATTTTACTTCATAGGTGGAGTGTATTCATATCAGAGTATGTAAGTACATTACGCGTCTCCCGAGGTGAGAGGTTACTGACGCTATAGATGAAAAAGTCGCACAAATAGCATAAAATATCACTCATGTGTACTAATGACAACGCAATCGTTTACCAACTCATTTATGCGTTACACTAGATCCGTTGTCTCATCCTTTCGATACAACTACAACCACTATGCACCTCTACGAGCGCCCTCTATTTTAATGTGTATTCGATAAATGAACATCTGGTGAAATAAGATTTTGAAAACGAGCACACTAGATCTTCATTAATGCTCTCACATATACATAAGTTTATAGACACAGGAGATAACCGGTACAGTATATGTTTGTTGATAACATTCGATTGGAGTCCGCACGATTCAAATTCCTCGAGTTATTTTCGTTATTACTTTTAATAAAAGTAGAGTAGTATTATTGTCGGAATGGTCTAAATATTCATGATTAGCCGGACAGCGCTAGAGACCAGAGAGATTGTTGATTTTTTATCTGTTCTGAGGTGGAGCGCCAAACCTACATCAGCTCCCATTTTATCGCCCGCTGATCAGATTACTTAATCAGTGCTACACACATACGCGCGTTTGGCGGGACCGGTTTATCTTGAACTCTGAATCCTTGCGATTCTAATCGGTACTCATACCCTGTCTCTGTAATCTCCGCCTGGCATCCCCCCCACCACCACAAAAAAAAAACGACAATGATCTTGCAAAAATTGACTACACTGTTTTAGTAAATACCTCTGAAACGGACTACTCAGCCACCAGGGTTCCATCCTTAAGTATCGCGGGTCGCCAGCCACTACTAACAGGTGGTCACATAAGGTGGTTTTGCCACTGTGGAGAGTTGCAGTCGGTGTATTCTACTGCCCTAACAGACTGATCTTTTTTGTACTCCTTTTGAATTAACAAATGTTCATAAGGTCCTTTATGAAATAAGTTGATCCCAAAAGAGTGCATGTGTAACAATTCTATCTAAATCTATACATATATAAAGAGGGTTGTATGTATGCATGTATGTATGTCCGGGGGAAAATACGAAAATAAAACAGTTAGAGACAAAGTAAATACATATACACATTCACTGTCACTGAGTCTAGCTCTTTATCTAAAAATTATGAAGATGTGATTTGTATTTGCGAAGACATTTAAAAATTAAAATATAGCATTAAAATTTTGAAATTAAAATAGCATTAAAATTTGAAAATTAAAATAGCATTAAAATTTGAATTAAAATTTGAAAAAATTTGCCATTAAAATTCTACTTAAAAATGTCCGTGAATCCCAAAGTTAAACAAATCAAGATGGAAGCGCAAAACAATCATTTTTTTTCTGGTCGGATTAACATAAACTCTTTTTACTTGAGGATTTTTATGGGGCTTTCAGTGAGGATTAAACTCACTATTCAGAAGTAACGGATCTACGAGACTAACTTGCGAACCATTAAACTACTTTGTTTTTTTTGTTTTTTTCTTTTTCTGTTTTTTTTCTCCTCTACAAAGGTGATGCCGGGTAGCCGCTTCTAGTGTGAACATAAAAGAAGACAGAAACAAGTCGTTCTCGAAAATCAAACTCAATGAATAATGTAAGTTATAAAGTAAAACAAAATGGCCAACCGTATATGGATGAAGAAGGAATCACACTACTCCATATATATATAAGCAGTAGATAATAAATATCACTGGAAGTAAACTGCGTACATTATTTGGGGTAATATATAAGGCCGCTGTGATATTAAGAGTAGTTTTAGTTTGTACTTAATTGGAGAAAATATGGAATCGCCTGTGTACCACGCGTAAGCTTTCACAATAACCAATTAGTCATATCAGTATATTTGTCCCTATATTGCTTAAAATAGAGATTTTATTCTTGAAGAAAGTGCAACCATACAATAGCACTGGAATGACTACAGTTTGGAAGAATTCTAGCTTTATCTTACCGGAGATATCAGATTTCTATATGATCGATATTTTGTTTATAGTAGTCAATGCCTTTCTTATGCGTATATTGACATCTATTTTTGTTTGATGTGATAATACTATCTAGGGATTAAGCTACCTTAATCAATAACAGTTTACATAATTGTTATATCGCGATGTGGAAAGATACACGGATGAATGCTGTGCTTAACACATTTATTAAGCACCAGCATCCGGTACTAAATGGATACATACAAACACGGAACAAATAAGTACAAATATTTAACAAGACAAACTCACATTAATGAGGTGGGTCAGTTCGGTATAGCCAACGCAGCAAAGTCACTCTAAATATTATTCAGCCAGTTAATCTACTCTAATCTTATGGCTATAACTAGTCCATTTAGTAGAGTGCTTAAGGGGTGTTAGCTACTCTGCGACAATAATATTGTTTATTTTTTGACATTATTTTATTTTCTCAATATCGGAACAAATGTATATTTTGCACTAGTGTTTCATATTACATCGATTCTTTCTCAAATAAAAGAAAAACTGTTGTAAGAGCAATTAGTATACGTTGTTTCAAAAGTCGGAGAAAGAGAAAATATTTTCTATTCTTAATCATTTTATATATTCTTTTTCTGGAAGCGCGAGATGTAATGGTAAGAGTTGTAGAAAATGGACTTACCACCAACTATGGCCTTTTTAACCTTGGTTAGGCAACCGGTCTAGGAGAAGGAAAACTTCGAATTCAAACCCGTTAAACTCTGTTTGAATTATTGAACTTGTGTCACATCCTGCTCGTGCGGAGGGGTTTGTAAATATTTATATTCTTCTTAATGAAATCTAGCAAATAAATGAATCCGATTATTTTCAGTTTTATTCTTAAAAGCCTTCAATGGTTAAAAAAAATACACCACGGACTAGGAATGTAACCAAAATATGTGGATAAATCCAACGGATGCTACGAGATAAAATGTGCACGTTTGATGTAGGATGATTCACTGTACTTGTTTTGCATATCGACGTGAGAAAATTACGACGCAAAAACTTTTATTGATTATAGTTGTCAAACGTATCTAGTCTCCTTTGTGTTTACCGCAGACAAAAGGAATTACCCTATAATTCAACCATTTTTAGTGTAGCAGTGAGGTACTGTCTGTAGGATCGATTCCCCGTCTCTAAATCTAAAAGGTGTGTCAAAAAAGTATTGAGATTTTTTGTACTTTTTGACACACCCTGTATTTATTCTTCATTTCTAACTTGGTAAATACAGCTTTAAAATTGGTACTTTTTTGGCACACCTTGTATTCTGAAATTCATTTTCTTTTCAGAATACAAGATGTCTCAAGGAGTACAAAAAATCAATACTTTTTTCATACACCTTGTATGTTATTTTTATTGATATACTTTGTTCAAAGCTTCCGAGTGAAATAAAATCAAAGATTAATTGTGATTTAAGTGATTTGCTATTACGATCTCTCCACCTATAGGTTAAATAGTACCACTAATGTTCTTCTACAAGGATGGATTTGGCACTAAATAACCCCAGAACGTTGATGATGAACAGATGATGGCCCATTTCACAAGTTCTGGTTGTATTTTTAAAACAAAACAAAAAATAATGGCCTCATTCTGAAAGTTCTTGGAACAATAAATAAGATTTTGTGATTTCCCTTAGAAAATCTCATTTAAAAACGAAAACTGCGAGAAGGTTAATATAATTAAAAAAAAAAACAATTAAAAGAAAAGTTGTGGTACACTCACTAAGGATCGAACTCAACACGATGGGATAGATATCAGTCAGAGATGGATGGGGTGTTGGGTAGGCATTTACCCAAGCCGTTCGCCAAAGGTAGATTGGGACACAAGAATGGAGGCGCGTTGTGTAATGGTTAAAGTCGTAGGAAATGGACTCTTCGACGCGAGTTCAATTCCTGAATGAAGTTGTTTGCATTTCCCTTGGCGCTAATACCCTTGGGAAAGGTATGAATCCAATTCTCCCTCCAACTATGGGTAAATAGCAGGGGTAGACTGGGCTCTTTAACAATAGCTAAGTAACCAGTCTAGAAGAAGGAAAACTCTGAATTCAGACCTGTTAAAACTCCGCTTAAGAAATTGACCTTGTGTCACATCCTGCTCGTGTAGAGGGGTTTGTAAATATATACATGATATGGTGCATCCAGTGAAGATTAACCTCGCTATTCAGTAATAATGTATATGTGAGACTAGATTGCTAACCCTTTTACCATGATGGGATGCCGAATAATGAGGGTGTTGAGATTTTGTAAAATAGCACATAATTCTTGAAAAATGTATTGTATATTTTTTCAAAAATTCAACTTTTTAAATTTAGAAATAGAAGCACACACGGAAACAAACATGTCAAATTTTTCATTTTTCTCCGACATTTTTATATCGTCTGTAATTTTGTCTCTAAAATATTTATTTTGTTTTATTTTATTTCATTTTGGACTCAGCAACAAATTGAAACACCAGAGGGTCTCCCATATCAGAATTTTTGCCATTATTTGCAAAAAAAAAAAAAAAAAAAAAAAAAAAAAAAAAAGAAGAAAAAACAAAACAATGACCTTATTCAGAAGGTTTGAGTACAATAAATAAATAAGCTTTGGCGATTTCCCTTAGAAAATATCGTTCTCATATGTAAACTACGTGAAAGTTTATATAAGAAATAAACAATTTGAACTAAAGAAAAATATAGAGGGAGAACTGATGTAATATACAACTTTGGAATTAAAAGGTTCTTATATGAACTATTAGGATTTCAGTGAAAGTGTTTTTGGTGCAAAGAAAATGAAAATTAAGGAGCTTGCTCTCTGCATTTACTCGAATGT